>CM008286.1:25749316-25947627 GCA_002319775.1 Fagopyrum tataricum
GGCTCCCTGTAATTGGTCCAACAAATCATCAATGCGCGGTAACGGGTACTTGTTCTTGATGGTGACTTTGTTCAACTCTCGGTAATCAATGCATAGCCTCAAAGATCCGTCCTTCTTCCTAACGAAGAGGACCGGTGCACCCCAAGGGGAAACACTCGGGCGTATGAAACCCCTATCGGCTAACTCCTCGAGCTGCTTCTTCATCTCCAGCAACTCGATCGGCGCCATGCGGTATGGAGCCTTGGAGATCGGCCTCGTGCCGGGCTCCAACTCAATAGCGAAGTCTATGCTCCTCTGCAGTGGTAGCCCAGGTGGCTCCCCGAAAACGTCCTCGAACTCGCACGCCACAGGGATCTCCTCCAGTGATGGTCCCGTCTCCTCCTCCTTCATGGCATAACACTAGAAGGCCTCGCATCCCTGCCCTATAAGTCTAGCAGCTTGAACGGCGCTAATGACTGTACCGGCCTTCCCGAGGTCCCAACCTCGGAAAATCACCTCGTGCCCCACCTCCGTGGAAATCGTCACGGTCCTCTGGCTGATGTCTAAAACGGCATGATGGCGGTCCATCCAATCCATCCCCAAGATGACTTCTTCATGCACTAAGTGCGTCGGCTAACCAATCTCGGTTTCCCACACGAATGGGGCAACCGCGTACCTCTCGGGTACCACTAACCCTACCTCCATCGGGTAACCCTATAGTAAAGGGTCTCCTCTCTATCGTAGCTAAGGACAACCTAGCTACACAATCATCAAATATAAACGAGTGCGTAGCACCTGTATCAAATAAAACTCGGACATAAAAGCCGTGAATCTGAATAGTACTTGGGGCTGCCGGCGCTGGAGGATCAACAACACTCCTCAGCTCGAATACCATGGCATGTGTGCCTCTGGTCTCCTCGGTACCTCCACCACGGCCTCTACCTCGGCCGTGTCCCTGAGCTGATCCCTGAGTGCGGGTATGACCCTGACCCTGGCTCCTCTACTGAGAGCCCTGTGCCTGATACTGGGGCGGCCTCTGACTGCCCCCTACTGTACCAGCAGGCGAAGAACCCTGCTGTGACTGGGACTTGCCCTGACGGCAAAAAGCAGCTCGGTGACCCATCCGACCACAAGTGAAGCAAGCCACGGGTGGCTTCCTACAAGCCGGCCTCAGGTGTCCAAACTCTCCACAACCATAGCACTGTCGTCCCCCATCTGATGTCTGTCTCGACGTCTGAGGACCAAAACGTCCCTGTGTCTGGCTACGTCCCTGACCTGCTACTCCGGCCCCTGAACCAGCTGGTGTTGTCCTCTTGTCCGGTCCCCCGGACTGTGCTTCTCTCCTAGACCCAAGGCGGTCTCTCTTATAAGCCGAAGCCCGGTCCTGGTACTCCGCTAGTGAGGTACAACGGAATCCCGCAAGGTAAGCACTGGTGGACTCCCTCAGTCTCCTGGAGAAGAGATAGACATGGTGGTCTGCTGGGGGTGCAGAGGGTCCCAACAAGGCTAACTCTGGGTTTTGCTCCAGTTAGAGTGGACGTTTCTGGGTTTTGCTCGTAGCGAGATACTTCTGAGATTGAGGTAAGTCCATAGGACTTACTTAGCTGCCATCCTTATATTGGATGTGTGCATGAGTGGTGTTTGTTATATGCTTTATAGCATGCTTCATGTTGGTCACCGACCTATGTTATATTGACCGCCCATTGTAGTGGTTGTGACAACTTACCCTTTCATCCCGTAGAGGAGTCTGGAAAGTTCTCTGTACGCTAGCTAGACTTGGTATACGGGAAAGGTACTGATACCACTCCTTATGGTATACGGGAAGGTGCACTGATACCACTCCAGCTAGCTATTGCACGCAGAGGCGAGGATTATATTCCTCGTGTCACTTATTTTCATATACTGATTTATATACTCCTGTGCGTTTAACGTTATAAAGATAATAAACTGGGTAAATGTGTGATATCATGTTGATGTGTTATTGTTTATATGATGTGTGGTTGTGCTCTTGCCTATCTTATATTTGTGTATGGTTAACTAACGGTTTTATACCGTGTTGTGATCTGCTGAGGGTTCCGTACACAGGACGTACTCGTGGGTTTTGGGTTATTTATATGGTACGGATTTATGGTTGACTTTTGTACTCAGCAGTACTGTGTATTACTTTTGATCAGTATATATATATATATATATACATCAGTTTTATGTTTTGTTTTAATCTATCAGTGCCTTGTTGTAAGATTCAGTGAAGTTGTTGTCAGGCTAGGGTCAGAATCCATTGTGAGATCCTAGCCCAGTAACGCCTCGAGTCCTACGGATTCGGGGTGTTACAAAGTTGGTATCAGAGCCCAGGTTGACAACAATGGCACTAGTAATCTGCAATAAAGTTCGAATAGATAAATAAACAGAACCCGAAAGGGGTTTTCGGGTTCTGACTTTTCAAAAGGTTTTGGTTTTGAAATGAGTACAAATGTTTTGGGATATCGTGTACGCGAACCATCTCCCCTTTGAAGATCTCGACAGTATAGATATATATAGATATTCTGTTGTGATTGATCTGTGATATATCTATACATATGGCGCATATATAGCCTTCTAAGATAGGTTTACGTCTTCTGCAGATGGTTCAGACTAGAGCCTTACCTGCAGCAAGACGAGGTAGAGGTAGACCCCCTCTAGGTAGAGGACGGGGTAGGACTCCTGCTGACGGTTCACATGCGGGAGAGATGCATGAGGAGGTTGCTGAGAGCGCCGTTCCTGAGACTGGGAACGGGGCAGCTGAGAGACAGGGGCCACAGAGAGCCCAGTCTAGTGAGTCTAATCGCGTCTTTATGGGTAGATCAGAGTTTCAGGATTATATCATACGAGTAGAGGAGGCTACCAAAGCCGGTAGGTGTCCCAGATTTACAAGCACAGGAGGGACCATCTGAGAGGTCCCACACTGTTACTCTGGTACCAGCTGTACAGGTACCTGCTGCTGAGATTGCTAGAGCACCGGAGGAGCATAGAGGGCCTAGACCAGATACCTGGTTGAAGGCATTTCATCAGATGGGTGTACCCTCTTTCACTGGGAAAGTGGGGCTAGAGGTGGAGCTGTGGATAGGACATGTAGACTCAGCTCTGGAGTCTATTAGATGTCCAGCTGACAGGCAGATTGAGCTGGTGCAGACCTTGTTCAGAGATCTGGCACAACACTGGTGGAGGTCTGTACGAGTCCAGGTTACTAGCTATGAGCAGATGAGGACTCTGCCGAGAGCGTTTCTGCCCTGCCTCTTTGAGGAGGGAGAAACTGCGAGATTTTGTGGAGGCTAGGTTCGAGGATGTACCAGTCTCTGAGGCTATCACGAGGTTTCAGGAGGAGCTGGCCTTACTGGGACCAGCTGCACCTGCTGCAAATCAGCACGTTTATCTCTTTTCCCGACGACTTGAGGGATACTACCCGGACCTATATGGCAGGGTTTCACTGTGAGACTTTCACAGATTATCAGGACAGAGCTTCCGATTATGAGAGGGAGCGAGCTGGACAGAGGAGAGCTTCTTAGACCGGAAGGTCTGAGAAGAGGCAGCGTACAGGGCAGACCAGTGGTGCTGGTGGTTCTGCTAGTGGTTGGCGTGGTCAGAGACGCCAGAGTCAGCCTTCATCTACGCCTGTTGCAGAGAAGGGACGTCAGTGCTTTAACTGTGGAGATCTAGGGCATATTAGGCTATAGTGCACGAGGCCATTGGTGACTTGCTACACCTGTGGTAGGCAAGGTCACCGAGTTTTTTACTGCCGCCAGGGCATAGCGTCATCTCAGCAGGGTTCTTCCCGTGCTAGTGCAGCGGGAGGTGGGCAGAGGCCACCTCAGCAGCAGTAGACTCAGGGACAGCAGAGAGTCCCAGATCGCCCTACGATTCAGGGATCTGCTCCTGGGCTGAGTAGAGGCAGAGGTCGTGGTGGAGGCACCACTGATACCAGAGGCCCACAGGGTCGTGTCTTTGAGTTGAGGAGTGCAGAGGAGCCAACTGCACCTACTGCTACAGGTACCATTCTGATTCATGGTTTACCTGTTAGAGTTTTATTTGATACTGGTGCTACGCACTCTTTTATTTCTGATGCCTGTGTAGAGCATCTTGGGCTAGATACAGTTGAGGGTATGCCTTTTATTATAGGGTTACCCGATGGTGGTAGGGTCAGAGGTACCCGTGAGATTCACGGTTGTCCCATTTCTGTAGGGACCCGTATGTTACTAGTTGACTTCTTTGTCATGCCATTAGAGCATGAAGAAGTCATTCTAGGTATGGACTGGATGGATAGACACTCTGCAGTCTTAGATGTAGATAGGAGGACTGTTACCCTCTCTACCGAGTTAGGCCAGATAGAGGTTTTCCGAGGTTGGGACCTTGGAAAGACAGGTACAGTTATTAGCGCCATACGAGCAGCTAGATTGATTGCACATGGTTGCGAGGCCTTCTAGTGTTATGCCATGAAAGAGGGGGAGAGTCCAGCGTTAGAGGATATCCCAATTGTTTGTGAGTATACAGATGTTTTTGCTGAGCCGTCCAGTTTTCCGCCTCAGAGGAGTGTGGATTTCAGTATCGAGTTGGAGCCTGGTACTAGACCCATCTCGAAGGCCCCATACCGGATGGCGCCTATCGAGATGCTGGAGCTGAAGAAGCAACTCAAGGAGTTGGCTGAAAAGGGCTTCATTCGCCCTAGTGTGTCCCCTTGGGGAGCACCTGTCCTCTTCGTACGGAAGAAGGACGGATCACTGAGGTTGTGCATAGAATACAGAGAGCTGAACAAGGTGACCATCAAGAACAAGTATCCACTGCCGCGCATTGATGATTTGTTAGATCAGTTACAAGGAGCTACTGTGTTCTCCAGGATTGACCTGCGTTCCGGGTATCACCAGCTGAGGGTGAGGGAACAGGATGTGCATAGGACAACATTCCGGACCAGATATGGCCACTACGAGTTTGTAGTGATGTCATTTGGGCTTACGAATACCCCAGCCGTCTTTATGGAGTTGATGAACAGTATCTTCATCGACTTCCTAGATCAGTTTGTAGTGGTCTTCATTGATGACATTCTGGTATACTCTCACAGTGAAGAGGAGCATGCAGGACATCTGAGGATTGTATTGCAGGTTTTGCGGGATAGAGAACTTTATGCTAAGTTCTCTAAGTGTGAGTTCTGGATGCCAGAGGTAGCATTCCTGGGTCATGTGGTTTCAACTGAGGGGATCAAGGTGGATCCAGCGAAGATTGAGGCTGTAGCAGCTTGGACTACACCGATGAACGTCAAGGAAGTACGTAGTTTCCTTGGCCTAGCCGGTTATTACAGACGCATCGTGGAGGGTTTTTTTGTGATTGTCCGTCCACTGACGAGTTTGCTGAGGAAGACTACCAGATTTGTGTGGTCTGATCAGTGCAGGCAGAGTTTTGAGGAGTTGAAGAGGCGTTTGACTTCTGCTCCTATTTTGGCACAACCAAAGGGTACTGAGGATTTTGTGGTTTACAGTGATGCATCCAAGCTAGGCTTGTGATGTGTTCTGATGCAGCGAAGCAGAGTTATTGCTTATGCGTCTCGACAGCTGAAGACGTATGAGAAGAACTACCCGACTCATGATCTGGAGTTGGCAGCGGTAGTTCATGCAATGAAGATCTGGAGACATTACATGTATGGTGCTACATGTCAGATCTTCACAGACCATAAGAGTCTGAAGTATATTTTCATGCAGCGGGAATTGAATAACCGCCAGCGTAGGTGGCTTGAGCTGATCAAGGACTTCGATTTAGAGATTTTGTACCATCCAGGGAAAGCGAACGTTGTCGCCGACGCCCTGAGCAGGAAGACGCCTCGAGAGCAGGCGATTGCGAGGTTGACAATGCAGTCTCAGTTACAGAGAGACCTGATATGGTTAGAGTTGGATATTCAATTTCCTGATGAGGGTGCCCAGCTACGTACTTTAGAGGTTCTTCCTGATATGTTGGATGAGATCCGACAAAAACAAGAGACCTGCCCGGCTTTACAAAGGATCAGAGATAGGATGTCTCGGGATGAGGCACCACAGTTCCTGCTTGGAGCAGATGGAGTTTTGAGGCGCCATGGCCGCGTTTGTGTCCCTGCTGATACAAAGCTGAGGCAGAGGATTTTGCAGGAGGCTCACTGTACAACTTACTCGGTACATCCAGGTACGAGTTAGATGTATCAGGATTTGAGACGTTCATACTGGTGGGGAGGGCTGAAGCCCGATGTAGCCAGATTTGTAGCTCAGTGTGCGACCTGCCAGCAGGTCAAGATCGAGCATTTCCGACCTGGAGGTGAGCTCCATCCCCTTCCTGTTCCACAGAGGAAGTGGGAGGACGTCACCATGGATTTTGTAACCGGACTGAGGCTGAGCCAGAGTTTTGATGCCATCTGGGTGATAGTAGACAGATTGACAAAGACGGCACGTTTTATTCCTATCAGGGAGACGTGGCCGGTGAGCAGATTAGCAGAGGAGTACACTAGGAAGATAGTGAGACTCCATGGTGCACCGAGGACGATCGTCTCAGACAGGGATGGGCGATTTACCTCGAGATTCTGGCAGCAGGTTCAGACTGCCCTGGGGACGAGTTTGCACTTCACGACTGCGTTTCATCCTCAGACAGATGGTCAGTCAGAGAGGACCATTCAGACCTTGGAGGATATGCTGCGAGCTTGTGTGTTGGATTAGGGGCAAGTGTGGACAGATCATCTCCCACTTGTTGAGTTCTCCTACAACAACAGCTAGCATGCATCTATTGGGATGGCCCCATATGAGGCACTGTATGGACAAAGATGTCGTACCCCGTTATGCTGGGATGAGCAGAGCAGTGTCAGTGGTTTAGCACCTGATCAGATTCAGGATGATATGGCTCGAGTAACATTGATCAGAGAGCGTATGCTGACTGCACAGAGCCGCCAGAAGTCTTATGCTGACAGGAGGCGTAGACCTCTAGAGTTCAGGGTTGGAGCCCATGTGTGGCTAAGAGTGTCCCCGACACGAGGTGTTAGGCGTTTTGGCATTAAGGGGAAGTTGAGTCCCCGATATGTCGCACCGTTCGAGATTCTGGATCGGGTTGGGAGCGCAGCTTACAAGTTAGCCTTGCCTCCGAGATTAGAGGGTGTTCACCCTGTATTTCATGTGTCTCAGCTGAGGGAGTACATACCTGATCCGAGACACATCGTGAGTTATGAGAATTTGGTGGTTGAGCCGGACCACACGTTTGTAGAGCATCCTATTGCAGTCCTAGAGCGAGGTATGAGACGCCTGCGTTCGAAGGACATCCCTATGTTGAGGATACAGTGGTCGAGACAAGGACCCGAGGAAGCTGAGGATAGTATCCAGAGGAACTATCCAGAGTTCTATGCAGAGATAGGTGCACTAGTAGGATCACCGAGTAGATCTTAGTACTAGCTTGGTGAGTCTTATATGCTTACATGCTTATATGCTGTGATATGTTTATTTCATGCTAGCTTTGATGTGATTATGATCTTGCTAGATCTTGTTATGCTAGTATGATTTCCTGTTTATAGCTGGGGATGGTTCTTCCCTCCATGCTATTGTGATACGATAGGTTTAGCTGGAGATGGTTCTTTCCTCCATGCTAGTTTGATGGACATAGTAGCGCGGGAGATGTACTTCCTCCATGCCTTTCTGTTATGGTTATGATACGGCTAGAGATGTGCTTCCTCTATGCCTTGTGATATGTTTATGATTTGGCTAGAGATGATTTTCCTCTAGGCCCTGGATAGTATAGTTTATTAATGGAGTTGATGATTTCCTCCATGCTTATGTTTAAGGTTATAGAGAGTGTATCTTGGCTTCCGAGTCCGAGTGGTTTCAGGATCTTGCAAGTTTCGGGACGAAACTTGTTTTTAGGGGGGTGAGATGTGATAGCCCTTTTCTTTCGGAGCGAGATCGGACCATAGCCTAGATTGGCTTTGGCCGAGATTGGCCTTTCCGCACCCGCGGGCTTGACCGCCGCCCCTGCAGGTTTCCGCCCCTACGGCCCTGTGATCCGCCCATGCGGTTTACGGCGGTTGCGGCCGGTTTTGTTGACTCCTTTGGCCCGTGCTTTACCTTCTTACCTTTACCTTCCCTTGCCTTGTTGAGCAAGGGTTTCACTTCTTCACTTCACTTCTCCAGCTCCCTACGTCCTTCTTACTTCTCCTTCATTCCCTTTGATCTTGTTCTTGATCTTTCTCTTGAGTTGGAAGAGCTTGTGTGTTGTTGTGGGTGTTGATGTTAGTGTGCACGTTTGCTGAGCTTGTGATGCCAGTTGAAATAAGGAGTGTGATCTTGTCTTGCCTAGACCAGCTGTAAGGGTGAGTTCCTTACTTCTTCATTCTTCCTTCCTTTCTTTCTTTCTTGTTCTTCAATCTTTCTAGCTTAGGATTAGATGTATGCTAAGAGTGTTGATGTTGGAATGTGTTTTGATGTGTATGTGTATGAATCTGGAAGAGTATAGACATGATTTGATCACGTGAAGAACCGAAGAGAAGCCGCGAAGTTGCCTTCTGCACTGTCGCCGCCTCCGCGGCCAAGAGCCACCGCCCCCGCGCCAAGAGCCACCGCCCCGCGGCTACCGTGTCACAGCGCCTGCGTCGTGCCAGCGGCGTGCCTGCGCTTGCCTGCGTTCTGTGTCACCGCCCCTGCGGGTTTTACCTTCCGCGCCTACGGGTGACCTCTTCCGCCCCTGCGGTCTTAATTCACGCAGGTGCGTGTTGTCCCAGAACTACTTTTAGTCAAGTAGTTTCCTTTCCTTTCTAGTATGAGGGAACTAGTATCATGCTAGGATTCGGTTTATGATGAGTATGATATAGATATGCCGGTTACGGCCTTGAGGTTATGAGTTGGATTTGATCTCTTATGGATCCCTTGGGTCTAGGTGTGACCCTTTGTGTGTGATAGGATTGTGATGTATATTTGTGTGCCTTGTATAGGTTGTGTTGTCCTCCAGTTGGAGTGGACGTTTCTGGGTTTTGCTCGTAGCGAGATACTTCTGAGATTGAGGTAAGTCCATAGGACTTACTTAGCTGCCATCCTTATATTGGATGTGTGCATGAGTGGTGTTTGTTATATGCTTTATAGCATGCTTCATGTTGGTCACCGACCTATGTTATATTGACCGCCCATTGTAGTGGCTGTGAAAACTTACCCTTTCATCCCGTAGAGGAGTCTGGGAAGTTCTCTGTACGCTAGCTAGACTTGGTATACGGGAAAGGTACTGATACCACTCCTTATGGTATACGGGAAGGTGTGCTGATACCACTCCAGCTAGCTATTGCACGCAGAGGCGAGGATTATATTCCTCGTGTCACTTATTTTCATATACTGATTTATATACTCCTGTGCGTTTAACGTTATAAAGATAATAAACCGGGTAAATGTGTGATATCATGTTGATGTGTTATTGTTTATATGATGTGTGGTTGTGCTCTTGCCTATCTTATATTTGTGTATGGTTAGTTAACGGTTTTATACCGTGTTGTAGATCCTTTGCAGGTTAGGAGAACTGCAGAGTGATCCGGAGGGGTGATCTGCTGAGGGTTCCGTACACAGGGCGTACTCGTGGATTTTGGGTTATTTATATTGTACGGATTTATGGTTGACTTTTGTACTCAACGGTACTGTGTATTACTTGTGATCAGTATATACATATACATCAGTTTTATGTTTTGTTTTAATCTATCAGTGCCTTGTTGTAAGATTCAGTGAAGTTGTTGTCAGGCTAGGGCCAGGATCCATTGTGAGATCCTAACCCAGTAGCGCCTCGAGTCCTACGGATTCGGGGTGTTACAGAATAAACCCTTATTGATATTATTCTTTTTCATATGAATGAAGTGATTATACAAAACAAAAGCATCTTTAATCTCAATACTTTTTGAAAAAAGGTTCTAAAATAAAATAAAAGTTTAAGAAAAATAAATTTTAAAAATTAATGCATTTGATAGGAGGTTTGCCAGTTATAATATCTTCTCAAAGATATCAAACAATCATTAATGGAGGATTAGTGGAGGAGACTAATGATCTTACGGCCAAAATTTAAAATTTGACTTAAATGGAATGTAGGAGATGAACGAACAATTAAATTAATGGAAAGACACATAGATTGACGATCATCCACTAGAGAAGTATGTGGCAAACAAGGACCTCATAACAAACATAGAAAAAACTGTAAAAATGTTAATTACGAATAACAAATGGGATAATGGGAAAGTTGTGAGCTAATGAACCACTAACTTCACAAGGAGGAGTTGGGAGGCTACTTACGCAGAGTGTAGAGGTCATGGTTCGATACTCTTGAGCGTCTTCTTCGATGGCCACTGCAGGTTTCCAGCGTCGGGGTCGATGTAGCTCTTCTTGGTCCGTCTACGTCGGGACTGGAGGTGGGAGGGTAGGAGAGGGTTGATGAGCAGAATTGGTGGCTTGGATTTGGGTAGAGGAAGGCGGACAGTACCGGAGGTCTGGGTGGTGCTGGGGAAAAAGAAGTGGCAGTTGGTTGACGAAGGTGAGAGTGTGAGCGATAGAGAATCGAGGGAGAGACGAGGTTGATGGGAATACGTCCTTCAGTGCCGTCGTTATGGTCGTCACCGTCTTCAATGTGTAATCAACGGGCGGATAAAGTCTCTTCAATGTTGTAACTAGGACTGTTCAAACAAACAGGTTCGGTCTTTGGTCCAAGCAATCCGGTCCACAACCGGTCCGGACCGATATTTTTTTTAAAAAAAGAAATTTGTGGAAAAAATTAATTAATTAAAATTTTAGTGGAAAAAAAATTAATTAATTAATTAACACTCGGTCCGGTCCGGTCCGCAATAGGTTTGGTGCGAAAAATGAAGAAAAAATTTAAAAAAAAAAAAAAAAAAAAGTTTAACACATTTTCCGGTCCATTTAGTCCTAGACCGGTTTTGGACTGGACCTGGACCGAAAAATTCGGTCCATTTCCGGTCCTCTGTATTCCGGTCCGGTCAAGGTCAAGGTCCGGACTTGTGAACAACCCTAGCCGTAACGGCCGACGACGACGATGGAGGGCAGCAAGGTAACTGGAATTCTCTCGGGCGTACGGGATCGGCCGTCCGGCCCAAGAAAGAGGCATGATTTGGCCGGCCCACTTGGTAGGTGATGTTAACTCCTTGGGCCCTGTGTCCGTTTTATATGGGCTTCGTTTTGCTTCACCTCTGGGCCCTTTTGGCCCACAACAAGCAAGGAAAAGGTTTGAGGAATATCACGGTTCAGGAGAATAGGTGGGGCCGCCAGTCTGGTTCACTGTTGGGTTCGGTACAAAAAAATTAATTAAAGGGATTCGATTAGGTTTTCGGATCTTGGGATAATTAATAAAGTTTAAATTAAAAATATTAAGTAAATTTTCGAAAAATTTCGGTTATTACAAGTTCAAAAATAATAATACAAGATTTATAATATTTTACCTATATTGATGAAATTTAAGTTGCAAGAATAAAATTAACTAAAGTTTTATAGTCAAATTATTTGTTTTGAATTTCCATTTTAAGAAAACAAAATGTAGACAACCATAGAAAATCTTGGCCACAAAAATTAGGTATAGAACATGAAGGATAAAATTGCAATTACAAATTGCAATAACATTTACCTAGACTACCATATTAGGATGAAGGTCTTCAATCTTATTCACGTGAATATACTACAAATAAACATGGACACTATAATACTATAAGACCAAATTTAACCAAAATCAAGGAAATATAGCAATATATTATCCATTCATAAAAATCAATAATTGTGGTTGAATCTACTATAAAATACTAAAGCAGAAGTGGTTAAACTCACTTGTGATCCTAACAGAACGCCACCTAATACTACACCAAATGTCGTATTAAAATTGTGCCACATTGAATTTTAACACATGCCGTCTTTTAGTCGCGGCACCTATTTTACATGATCTTATTTATTTATTTTAGTTTTCTCTAAATTAAGATATAAAATAAAACCATCATTCGTTAATTAAGAAAATTATATAATTGTATAATATTGATTGCCTTTATCTAATGACCTTTTATAAATATAGAGAATTGTTAGATTCTTACTCATGACTTTTTTTAGTTGAACATTACTATATTATATTTTTACATCTATCTATTATTTTTAGTTATTATTTCTTACTTATCTAAAATTTATCCATTTTCTCTTTTAGGAGCTAAAATTATATATTTTATATATTACTATATTGGATTATTTTAAAATTTATGTACTGTTTTTAATTTTTGATGAGAAAATATCAATTATATATTAAAGGTGTTAAACTATTATTATACTATAGCAAGTGTTATCACACATACAAATAATTTTTACATAAATTTTATATATTATTTTATTGTACTATTAATTATTTATCACATTAATAATTATTTAGTTGAAATTTTTGTACGTCCGTACAAGGTACGGGTATTAAGCTAGTAACAGTAAAAAAAAAAAAGTAAAAAAAAAAAAGGGCAATTTGCTACTAACCTTTTATTGTTACACCTCATGAAAAAATAAGCATAAAGATAAATCAACATTAACACCACCAACAACTAATTGGTTGAATTCAAGACCTTGCACGGAAAATATACTAGACAAAGGTTCATCTACCCAATTATATGTAATCTCAGTGTATTATACCTTACCGTAGAAACGAGGACCAACATTCACAAGCAAACCACTAACACCGGGAAGTATCTACCAAATTCTTCATCCATTGATATCACCATCACGAATATGAGATGTACCCTTCTCAACTAATATGTTATTCTCAATTTCTTGGTTCTTTGTATGTTCTACTTCCTTTTCTTTGGAGAGATAAGAAAATGGTGATAGCGAAATAGTAGTCGATTTCAGCCTTTTAAATATCCCTTGTTCGAGCATCAATAGCTACTCTTTTACGCGCTTCATTTGTAGACTTTTCAACTGCCTACATAGCAAGATTTCGCTCAATACGCACCCTTTAGATTTTTCTCTATTATGTCTCCCTTTCTCTGCATAGTCTTTCTTGCTCTTCCCACTATTTTCTATGTTCTTCCAATTTGTTTTATTTATTCTTCTTTCTTTTCAGTTGTTGTTTCCTTTTCTCGTTCCTTCTTCTACTTCTCCAATCTTTTCCCCTCACACCTATTTGTCTAATCGGTCCTATATGTGGCTTCATTACAACCGCAAATGCTTATGCCGAAAGCAGAAGAACATAATCAGAAATACTCAATCGTAGAAGATTAAAAAAAAATGAAATCAAAAGATAGGGCATCTTGAAGTTGTAAACAAATGAGAAATGTCCAAGAGGTGATGGTGGCCGAACTGGAGATAGATAATGAGAGTGGAATGAGAGACGGTTAAAATACCTAAGCCAAAAACACATCTTTGGCATGCCCGAGTTGTATCATGTAAATGGTGCAAATGATATGCAATAACATGTCACAAAAGCATGCATACACTCAAGGATATCATATAAAAACCGCAAGTGAACGGCCGTGTCAATGTAAATATATGACAAATCATATATTTACATTGAAATTAGAACACACATGGTATATATATTCAAAAACAACCAAGTACATCTTATATGCTCACTAACATGCATTAATTCTCATTTAAATTTAAGGCATAACATCAATTCAAGTGGACGTAGTTTGGATTTAGAGTTTTCACTAGGGGTGAGCAAAAACATCCGATCCGCCTCATCCGAAGATCCGATTCGTAAAATTTTGAATCCCAAAATATCCGGTAGTTGGTGATCCGAACCCGATCTGATCCGGGAATATTTTTGGATCTTCGGATCGAATACGGATAGAGGTTTTGAGAAGAAAAAAAAAGTCGGATTAGATCGGATATATCCGACTAGTCTAGTGATAAATACTCGGATCAAATTTGATATCTGGATCGGATTCGAATCGGACTTTTACAAAACTATCGGATATCCGAAAATGCTCACCCCTAGTCTTCACCCCATATCCCTAATATAGGGTTACTCACTCATCATCAGAAATTCAAAGGCAATTGATCCAAAAATTCGAGACATATTATGAAACTAGAAGTAAAATGAAGAACAATGCTGAAAGAGTCGAGTCAAGTGAAATTACCAAACAAAAGTTATGAGGATAACTATATTGCAAATGGATCTTAATCTCCAAGTCTTCAAGAACACCAATAACTTCAATAAAGTCTTCCAAATAATTCAGCCAATGAGAACAGAGAGAATTGTTATGATTTTTTGTGAAAAAAGGTGGATAATAACTGTCTGACAAACCCACAAATATATAGGCTAACAACTTTCCAACTCATCAAAAAGGGATCTTCTCGTAACAAACTCCCACGTAGACGGTTAAAATGCTCGTCAACATCGATTGACTTCCATGACCCACTCGATCGATGTTGTCGCTTTCAGTCGATCGACTTTCCTCCAAGCGTACTCAACCTTTTGACCTTGGTGCAATCGATCCAAGTTGAAGCTTAAGGCAGTGGATGAGCTTTCAATGTCGGTCGACTTGGTCCTTATGCATCGATCGACTTGCCTTGGTTTGAATGTCAGTTAAGTGGATTTTTGTTGGAATGACCAGTGTTGTAGATCGACTTGCTCCTTTCTTCCTCTGTCGACTTGGACATAGTCTTCCATCGATTAATCATGGAAGTCGATCTTCGACACTTGTCTTCTCCAAGGTGAGAGTTTGACTTCTCTTCTATGGTATTGAGCCTTTCTTTCATGAATGTTCCCGGGTTTTCCTTGCTTATCTTCCTTGCTTCCATCATAATGATGATGAGGTGGAGTGAGCTACATTTGGCTTGAGTGATTTATCTCTTTTAAGCTCCAAAGTGACCTTAAGTCACTTAAGCAAGACAGACAAACGGAAGTAGACATTTTTTGATGTAAATAAGTTCTAGCTAACATGTAAATGTCTTATCCATGCAAAAACTAATGAAAAAATATAAAAAGAATACTAGAAAAGATAGCATGAAAGCATGCTATCAATATTCACCACCAGAAAACTCATATTCATCGCAAAATGAAGATCCGCCCTCACCTTCACCACCGGAAAACTTCGAAGTTTTGTAGTACAGATAAACCTTTAGATGGATATAAGGTTTGTTGTCTGCAAAAACTATAATAGAAAGGACGTGTTTAGTAGTCAGGCCAAGACAAAAACGTTGGATAACAATTTTTTTACTTGGTTGGATGGCCTAAATTTAAAAGATCAACCCAAAAGTAATTGGACTTGGGCCTAAACGAGGTATAAGCCCATTGTTATTCTCCTTAGTGGTTAGAGGAGAGTACTTAGAATGAATAAATAAATAAATTAAAAAAAAATATTTTAATCATTATATGTTATTTAATTTATTCCGTCACTAATCTAAAAAGTAAATTTTTTTGAATACTTTATTTTACTATTTTACTGTTTATATTGATATCTTAAATAAATTATAATAAATCCGTGCAAGACAGGGCAATACAACAAGTATGTGATAAAAGATTTGGCTGCAGTACACACTAATTTTGTCCAATTGTCCGTAAATAATCCAATATCTGGCGTTAAATGCGGGCCTATGAAGCAGCAAGGCATGGCGATGGGCCCATATTCATGTGTATGGGCCAGTCCAATAAAGAGCCCATCTCTATGTCAAAGCCTCTAATTAGCCAAAACATTCCAATAAATGGATAGCATCTCAAAGACACGGTTAAATTTGCTGAAATTGATAATAGAAAACTTTATAAATGTAAATGACTTTTGAGAAAATTGGATTGGGAGTCTACTTATTCTAATGTAATTTAGTTTTTGTCATGTCTAATAAATTTATTAAAAAATTGTCTTCTTTCTAATTAAATAAGAAAAAGTTAGTGGAAAGTAGGGCAGACAAATCCTGTAAATTACGGTTCCGTCCCGATTTCGGTGGTTTTTCATACAAAAGTTTTAAATCTAATCTCATCCCATCCCACCAAAAATATTGCGGGGCGGGATATGAGCCTTAACTCTCGTTCTGCAAGGCCCGTCCCGTCCCGCATATATTAAATTTTAAATATAAATTAAATAATTAAATATATAAACCTAAGGAGCAGTGATCATTATGTTATTTTGTTCTTGTAAAATTAACAATCGTCCAAATTCATCTACAAAGGACAAAGGAAAAGTGAACTCAGTTGCCGCATTGCCAAATGAGTAGTGATCATTATGTAATTTTGTTCTTATATTTTATTTTGGATGTTTAGACTTGACAAGTTAATGATGTTTTGTAAACCTTGTTGCGACATTCTATTGTAATGTCTTTCGTTTTAAGGATATCAACGAATATTTGTTTTCTTAAATTGTTATTTTTAACAAAAAAGATGAAAACAAATTTTACATAGATCATGCATGATTGGTCCCGTCTCATCCTGTCCCGGTCCCAACCGGGATAGGACCCAATGATTTTTAGTAAAAAAACTCAAGGCCCGTCCCGATCCCGTTCCATATATAATAGCCGAGATGGGACGTGGGATGACCTTAATCCGTCCCGTCCCATGCCCCGCCCTAGGGGAAAGGATAAATCTTCACAAAATTATGAGAGGTAGACAAACACTGTAACATATTACTGCAAATGATTAGATACCCGATTCATCCATGATTTTTTTCTAAACAAAAAAATCAACGAGGTATGGGAAATATATAAAACTAGTATAGCTTCCCGTTTCTTGGCACGGGCACGGATATCATTTTAAAATTATACAAATAAATATTGATAAGATATCTTAAAACATGTAAAAGATTGTGAGATTAAAAAGTAAGATATTAAATTATTGTTAACTGTACAAATTTAATATATATAGTATAATATAGATATTTAAAAATTAAGTTTGGTAAGTATATATATATATATATATATATATATATATATATATATATATATATATATATATATATATATATATATTGTATTATATTATAGGATAGTTAGTTAAACTTGAGAGATGTCAACAATATATTATTTGAAAAATCAAAATTATGTAAAAATGACATGTGACAATGAATAGATTAAGAAGCGGCACGTGACACATATTCTAATATTTATTAGAGGAATATATTTTTTTAATTTATAAAACACTTTTGATATATCATAATAGTTTAAATTAATTAATAGGAATAAAATTTGAAATCACTTTTATATTTTATTATCAAATTACTTATATTTTTAATAAAAATAAAAAATAAGGTCTAATCTAAACGATATCAAATATCTTAATTTTTCATCTCTTGTATAATATAAAGGTGTAAAAATAAGTTAATACATGTTAACTATTTATATAGATGGTAAAATGATCTAAGCATTTTAAAAAGGAAAATAAAAAATAGAATTTTAAAATAAAATATTAAAATAGGAAACTTTAAAAAAATTCAATTAAAAAGTTCTATTAGGTAATTTTAAATGAGATTCTTAAAGAAAAAAGAAGAGATAATCTTTACATTGTAATAAATTATACATTTGTTAATTTAATGAGTATTTACTAATTAATATAAGAACTATATTTATATATAAATTTAAAAAATGAAATTATATAATCCTCTTATAAATGAAAGCGGAAAGATTTTTTTTTAAAATATTTGGTAAGGATATCTTATAATATGAAGAAGATTGTGATAAGATAAAAAATATAAAAAAATATATGTATTGTTTATAATAAAGATTTTAATAAATTAATTAGTAAAATTATAAATTAAGATGCATAAGAAAGTGACATGTGGCACATAAATACTAAGAAGATGACACATATGAAAAATTGTTTTGGCTTTAATATAATATATAGATACGGCCACTACCAAGATAACAATTTCAAACGCAACCCATGTTTATCCTATAAACCAAACTATACGGGCGGTTAAAATCCTGATAAAATGAGGTTGAAAAATTGGGTGATACTTGATCAGTTGACGGTCCGATTTGTGGTTCAGGTGAATATATTAAAAACAATCCCCGATCCACCAACCTACCCAATGGTCATACGTGGTCACACGCCACTTTAATAAAAACCCCCGAAATTAACACTTTCCTTTTAAATTAAATTCTAGATTCCTAATTCGAAATATTCATTCACTTTCTCAACATCACAACCTTGAACATTTTTTTTAAGTTCGAGGAATTGATGAAAGCCGAATGTCGATTAAGTTGAAGATCAATATAAAACAATTCATTTTCTGATTTACAAACTTAGTTTCAAGGACTTTAAGGAGACATGTGATTTTAAATTGGCAATTTGCCACTTGAGCAATGAGATTATCGAATTATGTTATATTTGGTTGTTTCTTTATTAAAGTCGTTTAGTTTTTTGGGTGAACCTGGAAAAAACCGATACACCCGACCACCTACGGTATGGTTTTAGGGTAAAAGAATCCTCGGACAAGTGATGGTTCGCATAAACGGTTTCTTAGTATGAGTCGGGTGATGGAAGTAATACAACTACCCATCACTCGACCCATTTACATCCCTAGTCACTACACAAATAAACGGTTAAATTACCGGATCTTTTCTCAATAAAAATTATAATTTCAACTTCACTCGACGGACCAATATAGACCGAATCCGAATGTCCAAATCCAGAAGGAAAAAAAAAAGAAGCTATACACTAAACTAGAGTAAAATTTATCATTATCTTCTTAATCATATATCTTTGATCTGATTATTTTCATTAAAATCAAGCAAAGAACTAATCTTTATAATTTTTTTTAATTTTGCAAGATATTAATATCTAACTAATGATTCTAGTAATTATTATAACAGTAAAAACTAAATACACACTATTTATGATAACATTATATTGTTTTTATTAACTTTTTTTTAACTCTCTCGTCCTTATGACGTCCCAAAACACTGGAGTTTCCCATGTTAGGCTTTCACCCGCTATTGAGAAGTCGCCGGATAAACCACCGGATGTGTCTAAGACTTATGCAAGTGCCGTTGGAGGGCAGAGGAAGGCAGTTGCGGCTCCCCTTACTTGTGGTTCACTGGTGGAAGCAAGGAAAATGCAAATATTCTTTCCAGATTCAGAGCCAGGCCTAGCAGTTGCAGAGATTGATGATGATGTTATCAATGAATTAGAAAGCAAGTGGAAGAATGCGATTATAATTAAGGTGATAGGAAGGAATGTGCCTTATTTTGCGTTAGAGAAACGCATCTATCAATTATGGAGACTAACTGGGGATCTTACTATCCCGGACTTTTCTAATCATTATTATGCTGTCCGGTTCAGTAAAGAGGAGGATTTTATGAAAGCTCTAACGGAGGGACTGATGGAGGACCATTACATGAGCCATTGCATGACTCACATGATAGGACCCAAGGTCCCATTACAAGGGCAAGAGCTAAGGAGATCCAAGAGTTTACGTCAAGGGAGTTGTTAATGCATGGCAACATGCATGAGTTATTTAATATTCATAAGCCACTTATTAATTTCTTGGTGATTTCAAGAGTCAAAATGCAAGAGGAGGAGGCCATGCAAACGTTGGATCGCCATGGGAAAGAGATGGAAGTTGGAGCCAACATTGAGCAAGCAAGTGGAAGAAGAGGGCTAGGCGGCAACGAGCGGCAAGCGTGTCACGCAGCGGAAGTAGGCATGATCTTGAAGGCGGACGGACAAGCAAGCATGGGAAGCCCGGCGCCTTCGGAATCCCCTAAGCCCCGCCTGACGCTCTCGGCCTTACAAGCGCCATCCGTGACGAACCCTAATCTCCGTCCGGCCTCGCTAGCTCCAACCGGCGTGAACCCTAATTCCCGCCCGGCCTCGCTAGCACCATCCGTCCCGAATCCTAATCTCCGCCCGGCCTCGCTAGCTCCAACCGGCGTGAACCCTAATTCCCGCCTGGTCTCGCTAGCGCCATCCGTCCCGAACCATAATCTCTGCCCGGCCTCGCTAGCTCCCTCTGGAGTGAACCCTAATCCCCGCCCGGCCTCGCTAGCCCCACCCGGCGTGAGCCTTAAGCCCCGTCCATCCTTGCCGTCACCCTCCGCCACGAGTCCCAACTCTCGTCTGTCTTCGTCAACACTCTTCGCCTCAAACCCTAAGCTCCGTCCGAACTCCCCGACGCCAGCGCCCATGAACCCTAATTCCCGCCCGGCGCCGTCGGCTTCCTTGATGCCATCATCACGGAGTCTTAATCTCCGCTCGGAATGGTTGACAGTCTCGGTGTCTTCAGCGTCCAAGTCCGTCCTAGATTGTGCACATCACTCTCCGCCGGGCCGTCCGGCTGAGCCCTAAAACCCGCCCGGTCACCAACGGGTTCCTTGGAGAAAGAAGCCTATTTTTTTGGGTTTGTTTGAACCAAACAGTTTCTTTTTTAGTTGTTAGCTACATTTGTGGGAGCTCTCTTGTTATCTCCTCCCACTAATGTATTTTATTTTCTTTATTTATTTTTGCTTTAGAAAAGGAAGTCTATATAATTCCTTCTTAGTTGTCATAGTCGGACACGTTATTTGCTTTATTATTGAACATTGTATTTCATTCACAAAATCAATCAGAGAAAGAGAGAGCTTTGGTTGGCATTGTTGTTGTTTGCTTGGTCGAGTTTGTTTGTGTAAATCAATCTGGGTTGGTGCTTCGAGCCTTCACGAGTCCCTCCTTGTGCTAGTTCTGTTGAGAGCTTGTGCAAGGTTGTATTGGGGTTGGGTTAAAGGCATTCACGAGTCGGGGACTTGACTACTTAGCCAAGGTTCTTCATCGTCGGCCTTTGGTTCTACTCAACGTTTTCTATTTCCATACCATTCACATATCTAGCCAACATCCATTTCCATTTCCTAACTGATTTGGGATCATTGTACCTAGATCGGCTAACCCACGGTTCTATTCCCGTATCAGGGACCTTGGGAGATTTACGGAAATTACATTACAGTGCGTCCATGGTGTTTGGATTTCAACCCTTACAAGGATGTTGTGAGAACCATGTTTGTTTGGGCGAGGCTTTCTGAGTTACCAGTCCAACTGTACGATAAAGTTGTACTCTATGGGTTAGCTTCAGCATTAGGTACGCCTTTAAAAGTCGATTTAAACACTCTGTATGTCACAAGGGGCAACTTTGCAAGGGTATGTGTCGAAATCGATCTAGAAAAACCACTTATAGGGGCAATTATATATGGTGAGGGGCAAGCGAGTATTGGTGGAATATGAAGGCTTGAATACCATTTGTCATCGCTGCGGAAGGGTTGGACACCTCAGAGAGAGATGCACCAAGAAGTTAGAGGAGGCAAGCGCGCAACAACAGAGTTCGCATAATTCAGCTAATGACGAAACAAGTGATCATATGGTTATAGAAGAAACGACTTTCGAACATTATGGTCCATGGATGACAGTTGTTTGCAACAACAGAAGAAGATCCACCAAGACCATCGGTGGTGAAGATTCCGACGTCCCACCGGAAGTCAACAATATGTTTAGCAGTTTGGAGAAGGTGACGGAGGAGGCGGACGTTACAACCCCAAGTGCATTGAAGGTGGCGGACGTTACAAGTCCAAGTGCATTGATTGTTAAGGCCAAGGGAAAAGAAACGGTCGTCATTAATGAAGAGAAAGTGGAACCTGTCAAAAGGGGAGTTAGTCAGACAAAAAGGGCAAAGGTTATGGGCCCGGAGGGGGAGATTTTAGCCCAATTATGTGTTCAGCAGCCCACGAACGTCTAAGCAGTAACAAGAGGGATAACTGGGCTTTGCAGACCACGGATTTGTCTAATGTGGACAAAGAGCTGCCACAGGTTGTTGGTCTTATGAATCCGACTAATTCTAAGGTGTCAAGGGAGGAGGACAGTAGCAATTCTGCAGAGATAGAGGTTGAAGAAAAAGGCTTTTTGAGGGTCGCTTAAAGGTTCCCCCGGATGAAGAAGATGACGAGGAAATGGTCTTTACTGAGGTACTTGTTGAAGCCAATGACGGAATTCTGACATCACGGCCTCAAGACGTACCAAGTTCTCAATGAAAGTCATTTTTTGGAATTGTAGGGGTGATGGAAATAGGCGATTCCGCAAAGCCCTGAACTATATGTGTAATCGCCATAAAGCAGATATTGTTGCGTTTTGAAACAAAAATCTCGCATGAAGTAGTTGATGAAGTATGCAGAAGAAGTAGATTTACGGATAACGTTAGAGTAGAAGCAAATGGGTTCGAAGGAGGTATTTGGTTGATGTGGAATGTTGTTAATTGTTCGATAATGATTAAGCGCAAGGAAAGTAGTTTTATTCATGTCTCCGTGGATGATGGAGGGAATATCTTTGATCTCTTTGCAGTTTATAATCCTCCTACACCTATTAGGCGGAGGGAGGAGTGGGATAAGTTGTTGAATGTTGTTATTGGGAGCCAAGGACACGTGATTGCTGGTGGTGATTTTAATAGTATACTTGATATTTCTGAGGCTGGAGGGGTTAATCCTTCTTTGTCCAAAGACACCAGGAAATTCATTGAGTGGGTAAATCTTACTCAACTTATGGACTTGGGCTATTCAGGGCCCAAATTCACTTGGAATAGAGGTAGAGAAGTTGGAAAACGGCAGTCCAAAAGGTTGGATAGGTTTTTATGAGCATTAAGGCACGGGTCCGGTGGGAGGAGGCTTCTGTCCGTCACTTTCCTTGCCTCTCATTGGACCATAATCCGATTTTGTTAGATCTCAATCCTGTTAGAGGTGTCAGATCGGGCAGAAGGCCGTTCAGAT
The DNA here is from genome assembly GCA_002319775.1 of Fagopyrum tataricum. NCBI lineage: Eukaryota > Viridiplantae > Streptophyta > Magnoliopsida > Caryophyllales > Polygonaceae > Fagopyrum > Fagopyrum tataricum. Next base: position 25,771,966 of record CM008286.1, read on the forward strand.
TTCTGGCTGCTTGGTTAACACATCCGGAGTTTAGGAGAAAATCAAATCAGATTGGAATGACAGCGTTTCGGTTACTCAGGCTATTACGTTGTTAAAGAAGAAACTTGACAAGTGGAATAATGAGGTTTTTGGCAGTATTAACGAACGCAATTCACGTGTGTTGGAGTTGATGAGCGACATTCAGATGCAATTGGAAGGGAGGATGGACCAAAACTTACTCGATTACAGTTTCTCTTTGCAACGGGAACTCGAGGAGATCTTGCATCAAGAGCAGCTTCTTTGGTTTCAAAAATCGGGCGAGAAGTGGATCACAGAGGGAGACAGGATCACTGCGTTTTTCCATACTAGTGTCATAATTAGACGGAGACATAACCGGGTTGAGATGTTAAAAAGTGATGTTGGGATTTGGATCTCGGATCCAACAGATTCGGAGGCTCGTGTGGTAGATTATTTTAAAATGCTCTTCTCAAGACCGGATACTAATGATATTGGAAGGGTGGAGTGGTTGAGCAATTTTCCTGCTTTATCAGAGAATGAGGTATTTGATTTAAGTAGGGATCTTACTGATGGTGAGATTTTTACTTGCCTCAAATCGATGGGGTCTTTGAAAGCCCCGGGTCCTGACGGTTTTCATGCCCTGTTCTTCCAGCATTGTTGGGATAATGTGGGAAGTTCCATCATTCGGTATGTTTGGGTTGTTTTCAGTTCCAATTCATTTTCAGAAGGCGCTAATGAAACACTTATATCTTTGATTCCGAAATCTGGAAAGCCGGAACAATTGTCACATTTTCGCCCAATTGGTTTATGCAATGTTTTGTACAAATTGATCGCTAAACTGATAGTGGGTAAATTACAACCTATTATGAAGAGAGTCGTTGGACCATATATCAAAGCAACTTCATTCCTGGTAGGGTCATTAAAGACAACGTGGTTATTATCCAAGAGGTTATCCATTCTATGGCGAGAAAGAAAAAAGGTAAGAGATGGATGACCATCAAGCTTGATCTCGAGAAAGCTTACAATCGGTTAAGCTGGGATTTTATCGACAAAACTGTGAGTTCACTTGGCCTTCCAACGCATCGGGTAATGAGATTAATGGCTTGTTATAAATCCTCGGCTATGAGGATTCTCTGGAATTGTGAGATGTCAGATGCTTTCGTTCCATCCAAAGGTGTTAGGCAAGGGGATCCTCTATCCCCTTACTTATTTGTTTTGTGTCTTGAGAGACTCAACCACATGATCCTCAAACTCGTAGAGGATGGGGATTGGAAGCCTAAGATCTCTCACGTTTTCTTTGCGGACGATATTGTCCTGTTCGTAGAGGCATCAGTTTCTCAGATGAAGAGGATCAAAGACTGCTTGACTTTATTCTGTGAGTGCTCAGGTTTGAAGGTTAGTTTAGCAAAATCTCGCATTTATGTTTCTCCTAATGTAAATACGAGGCTGAGGAACAAGTTACAAAATGAAGCAGGCTTCCCGATCACCATTGACTTCGGTATGTATCTAGGGATCAAGATCTTAAACGGCAGACGTGCGAGAGCTGATGTTGAAACAATGCTTGGGAAGCTGGATCAGAGGTTGTCTGCCTGGCGTGGTAGATTACTCAGTTTTGCAGGAAGAGTTACGTTAACTAGATCTGTAATTTCATCATTATCTGCTTACTCAATGGGAGTAATGAAGCTGTCGGGGTCTGTATGGAAAGATATCGATGCTAAGGTCAGAGGGTTCATTTGGAATGACAGAGTGGATAGGAGGAGACTACACTTGATAGATTGGAGGACGGTATGTAAACCGAGACAAGAAGGCGGGCTTGGCGTGAGAAGTTGTAAGGAGTCCAATTTGGTCTCTATGGCCAAGTTAGTGTGGAGGTTGTTGTGCAACAGTGATAGTCCTTGGGTGGTTATTTTGAGATCAAAATACAATGTGACCTCTCCAAGGTGTTTCCTGGACATGACATCTACTAGGACTGGTTCTCCTTTGTTGAAATGACTGCTTTGGGCAAGAGATGAAGTTATCAAACAGGGCATCAGATGGTATGTGAAAGATGGAAGAGCACCAGGTTTTGGACGAATTGTTGGGTTACTAATCTGCCGTTGGTGGAAGGGATGCTTGATAGGGCACATGGTGTGGATTTGACTAGCAAGGTCCGTGATTTTTGGTCTCATTTGAATGGCTTGGACTGGGGTGCTTTGAATCTTGTCCTCCCTGCTACTTCTTTGATGAAAATTGCTGGTGTACAATTGAGGAATGGAGCGGATGATGAGGACTTTTTCTCATGGATGTTGGAAGATGATGGCATGTTCTCCACCCAATAAACATATAGGTTAATCACGTGTAATGGGGATTTGATCAATCCTATTTATAGTGTTCTTTGGAAGCTTGTTGTTCCAGAGAGAGTAAAATGTTTTATTTGGATTATTATCAAAGGGAGGTTGATGACTAATGCTGAGCGGCTAAGGAGGCATATTGTTGAGGACGATACGTGCACTTTATGTAGAAGGGGTTCTGAGACTACATTACATGTGCTCAGAGATTGCGTTGCGGCTCGGTCGATCTGGAATGAGTTGGTCCCGAGTAGTCTCTTGACTGACTTCTTCTTACTTGATGTTGAGCAGTGGGTTACAAGAAACATTAGTACACGGTTTGTTCTCAGTAATGGAGGGTTGTGGAATGTTCAATTTTCAATTGTCATTTTCTGGTTATGGAAATGGAGAAATAATAGGATTTTTAAGAATGAAACAAGACCTCATAGTTGTGTGCAATTTGTAGAGGAAAAAACGAAGGAAGTTGAACGTGTTTCTAAGAGAAAAAGTATGCTCAGGAACATGGGCAAAAAGCTGGAGATTATGGTCAATTGGAGTATGCCTAGGCAGGGCTGGTTTAAGTTGAATCTATATGAGCAGTGAAACAATCCACTGAGCAGGCTGTTACTGGATGTCTGATACGGGATGAACTCGGACGTTGGACTCAGGGATTTGCTTTCAATATAGGGATGTGTTCGGTACCAATGGCCGAACTATGGGGATTATGTATGGGGCTTCACATAGCTTGGGATTTGAAGATACAAAGGTTGGAGATTGAATCTGATTCGGAGTTGATTGTAAGGTTGATCAAGAATGAAGTCCATCGGGGACATCCCTTATCTAGTCCTGTAGTGCGCTGCCAAGGCTTCTTACGTAGAAGTTGAGACGTCCAACTTCGACAAATCTACCGTGAAGCAAATTCTCCTGCGGATTTTGTTATGTAATTTTGCTTTCGGTTTACCTATCGGGTTCTTTGTTTTCAAGGATCCCATTGATGGGCTTGGTTATTATTTGAATAAGGATGCTCAAGGAGTTACTACTCCTAGGTTAGTGCGTTTGTAATGCTTTGTTTTATAATAAATTAGTGGGGCAGGCTTGCTTAATTCCGCTATCTTTCACCAAAAAAATATTAATATTTTTTAATATCTAATGATCAAATTTCAAATATTTTAATCTGGTTAATAAAAAAACGAGATAAATGTAACACTCCGAATTCTGAGAACTCGGAGCGCTACTGGTTAGGACCTCACAGTGGGTTCCGACCTTAGGTTGAAGTCAATAACGTCGGATCTTACAACAAGGCACAAATATTTAAATCAAATCCTTTCACAAATAAGTATTTAACTCAGACAGACTCCGACCCGTACATCATCCAACTCGTAATTAAATAACTCTACTATAATAAAATGAATAAACATAATATATAACAACCTAACACCCAAACTCCTAGTACGGAAACTTGACTGACCACTCCACTCCCGATTTCTCGGTAGAGATCTATCCTGCAAATACTGTACCTAACAACACGGTAAAACCGTTAGCTTAAATTCTAATACTAAGGTCACTAAAGCACACACACATATAAGGAAGTACTGTAAATCAATCAGCATGCAACACAAAATGTCCCGGTTTATTATCTTTCATTACGTGAATGAGTCATTCTATTTTCCAACTTTGCTTGTAACACAAGAGTCTCCCGACTCGTGCCCCCGTCCCCGTTTACCAATATATAGGACTGGTTTTGATGCATCTTCCCCGTATACACTACTGGACTGGTCGTGGGGCAATCCTCCGGCACCATCGGCCTGAACCGACGGTTACGGCACGTTATCATACACTTGTGCCTTTCTTTAAAATAAAATACAGTGATCTAGTTCATTCATTTTATTTCACAAGAATAACACACACTGCCCTAGTGAACACTCAGTATTAAAACGTAGCTAAGTGAGTCCTACGAACTCACCTTATCGATACTAGTCTCAACGTCTCACGATCTTGCCAGTCATAGATCCGATTATCCTGTTCAACATTTATCAACCCTTAGAACGGGTTCAATTCTTAATACTATTCGACTTATCATTTTAAACAATCAAGGTATGATATCTAGCATCTACACCCTAACGTTTTCTATATCCTAGGTTTACGGACATAGACGTCCATTCCAAGATGTCATTATTATCATTATCGGTGTTTTCTTAAAAGCCTGCTATCTTGGAACTCCGTATTTCATTTATCTTATTACTCCACTTAACTACTCACAATTCTCGTTCCAATTCTTCTAACACAACAATTCGCAAATTGTTACAGTTCCAATATTCCGCTTGTTCCACTCTCGTTCCGACTATAAATCATCTCACATTTCAACTCACTAACATCAGCTAAAACATCTAACTAAATTATCATGACATTAATTAATTAAATAATTTATAACTCATGATTAGGTTTTATCGGGAAATTTAATTTAACGGGATTAACGAAAGGGTCGGAACTCGAGTCTAACCGGAAGTGGGTCAAGTTGCAAGGCTTAGCGGCATAGGATGGCACCGGTTGACTACCCGGTTTACCACAGGTCGAGGGTTCAATTCCTATGGAGGACACTAGATTAGAACAATATTCTCTCAATAGTCCTAGGTTCAACTATCCGGGGTAACATACTGCAAATTAATTGCATACCCGGGTTGCTCGTTCGAAGCTTACCTTCTATTAAACTTCGCACACGAGGAGGCTTAACATTAGATATTCGAATCTCGTCCACTCTCTTCTGGTAGCCGTCGGGGACTACGTTGGTCCGGCGTTCGGGTCGTACTGATCACCGGTGGGAGGAGGAGCTCGAGATCCTGGGCTTCGGTTCTCCGGCACTCCGTGGAAAAGGAGTACGGTGGAAATCGTTAATGGACGTGAAACAGGGAGAGGCTGAGCATGGCTTACAATGGAATTCCGTCGACTCACTTTGTCGGCGACAACAATGGCGCACCGGTCTAATCTGCCGTGGAGTCGGCGAGGAGGTTTGGAGACGGTTTGATAGGCTGTGAGGAAAGTTTAGCAAGAAGGAGGAACGTGAGGCGTAGGGCGTGGATGGACGGGTTGCGATCGAGAGGGAGGGGGAGTTACGTGGTCCACGAGGTCAAGGTTTCAACGGCCGGATTAAATGTGATATCAATGTTCTTGTTGACCGGCGTTACAGGGAAGAAGACAGGAGACGGGAGGCGACAATGGATGAGGTTAGAGATGGGTCGTGCGGCCCAGAGTCTTCCGTCCCAATTCCTAGCTCGGTTTGGCCCAAGAAGTGGAAGACAGGTCTAGTAGTGTGAGATGAGCCGATGGAGAAGAAAGAAAGAAAGAGGGTGGTTGGGCCGAGATAGGGGTAGGAAAGAAAGAGGCTAGATGGGTCGAGTCTTGCAGCAAGGAAGGTAGTGGCCCGGTTCAACATTGACTTAAAACTCTTCCGGTTTAGATTACATCGTTCAATCGGTTTGAATCCGTTTGATTTATTTCTTTGTTTTCAATTCGGGTTTTCGGATTGAATAAAATATATATATGAAAAAATTAAATAATAAATAAATAAAAATAAAAATAACCAGGAAAATTTTATTTTAATTTTTTTCGGTTATTACATTAGTCCCCCCTTAAAATATGTTTCGTCCCGAAACTTAGGGTGACGTATGGTTAGTCCGAGTTTCGGACTTCCGAGTCCTAACTACCACTATTCTTAGGAGAGATTTTCCCCTTTCTTTCAACCCGAACGAACCGGTATCACACACATCCCGAAGGCTATCATCAGTATACTTATAATAACTCAAAACAAACTGCGAAGTATAATATATTCACATAACACATAAGCGGTTCAGATTAACTCGTCAACTTAAGGTTGCTATTGACTTGGTATGATGCTCAGGTATGAACTCCTAATACTATCTTTTGTTCCCTTAGTGGACTCAACGATCCTCTGTCGGGACCATTGGATCTTTAACATCGGTCTCTCTTTCGACCCGAACCGACTAAAACCGAACCGAACCGAAAACCGAAATTCTACAAAACTTGAACAGAAACCGAAAAAATCGGTTCCGTTGCGGTTCAAACCAAAAATTTTCGTTTTTGGTTTAGGTTAAACCGATAAATGAAGAAACGGAAAACAACCAGCACACTAGATGAAAAACCAAGATTCCAAAATCAAAACTCTAGAACTGACGAACATCCAATTTTCGGTTTACCTTACAAATTTAATGATACATCTGGATTCAAAACAACATCACACTAAAGGGCAAGCAAAAACCAACAGATTTGAAGCATATTACAGGTTAAACTGAAATAGATTACAGATTCAGTCAAGAATAGAGAAAGAAATGAATTAGAAGTGTAGAACAATAAACAATTGGGAATACCGTCGTCTCGCTATCGCAACCCTCGCTTCACTCACCTCGCCCTTGTCGAGTCCCGAAAAAATGAAACAAGAAAGAAAACCGATGAACCAATCTCCGTGACTCCGTCGACCGTCGTCGCCCTCGCTCTTTCTAGTCGCGTCTGAGTCGTTTCCCTCTCTGTCTGGCAGTCTTCATCACCTTGGCATCGTCGTCGTCGTCTATCTCCCAGTCGGCCTCGTCGTCTCCCTTCCAGTCGGCCTCGTCTCCCTCCTAATTGGCCTCGTCGGCCTCGTCTCCCTCCTAGTCGGCCTCGTCTCCCTCCCAGTCAGCCGTCGACCTCTTAGTCTCCATCTCAGTCTCCCTCTCTTGTGGTTGTCGGCTGTTGAGTTAGAAGGAGAAGAAAATAAGTAATAACCTCTTTTAAACCCTAACCCTAATACCTTATGGTTGGTTGGGTTTTTATTATTTATTTCGGTTTGAACCGAAAACCGAAAAATCGAACCGCAACCGAACCGAAAACTGAAAACTGAAAATATGTAAACTGATTACCGAACCGATATATACGGTTTTCGGTTCGGTTTGAACCGAAAATAGCGGTTTCGGTTCGGTTCGGGTGAACCGACCGACTTTTGCTCAGCCCTAGGTTCGTTGCTATTTAGGGAATTATTACAGGTTATAAATATAAAACTATCCCTTCCTAGTTTTGCTATCCTGTGGATTTTTATCTCTTTTGATAGTTGTTTATAGGGGTGTAAAAACAGCGAACAAGTTTTTGGCGCCGTTGCCGGGGACTGAGAAAGTTTAATTTGCTTGTTTTGATTATTTATAGTGTAGATCTTTCTTGTTACTTTTGATCTTGTTCTCTTTCTGTCTTTGCATTCTCAAGGTTTTACAAAATGGCTGCGAGAAACCTTCGAGTTGAGTTAGATGAAACCTTGGAGCGGATTAGCTATCTAGAGAGAGAACTAGAATATGAGATTTTCTTGGTGAGCCGAGTGGGATAAATTGAGGAAAGCTTAGAACAGATTCATTATCTAGAGGAGGAAATTATGTACCAGAGATATGAAGCAATACAACAACGGAAGAACTTGAATCTAGGTACAAATACATTATGGAGAGAGCAGGCATGCTCTGTGAGAACTTAATTCCCAAGGAAGGACCTCGAACGCTAAACGAATTGCGGAGATCAAGGGAGAAATCTGAAAGCATCTTAACTCCTAGGGAAGAGGTTCATCCAAAGGAAGAGCGCATCGAGGATAAAGAGCTGATGAAAGAGGACGAAGACTCGGAAATTCCCGTCCCTATCTCGGCCGAGATCGAAGCTATCTCGACCGAGATTTCACGACAGAAGGTGATCTCGATCGTGATCTCGGTCAAACCGACCGAGATCATACCAATCTCGGCCGAGATCCCTATACAGAAGGAAAATCTCGACCGAGATTTCTGCCAAAGCTGCCCGAGATCCTTAAAAAGTCGTTCCGAAGTCTCCCGTCCTACTCGAGCTACGCCTAAAAGCTGGAGGGCAGTGTCAAAGGAACCTCCCAAGGTTAGATTGAAGCTTCTTCCTCATCAAGGGAAGTTTTCAAATAAGTATGGGGTAACCCACAAGACTATCCCATACCACCCTCCAATGTTGGGAAGAGTGGAGATCTTCCATCAGGACATGAAGAGAGTTCTCAAGAAGAAATTTTTATGAGTCCTGTGAACAGTGGTTGCAAGGATTGGATGAGCAGTCCAAGGTTTTTGTTGTGAGCTAACACAACCACAGAATTTGGGTCTGGCTAGAGACTTTAAATCAAGCGCTTCTCGGGAGGCAACCCGAGGTATGAGTTTTTCCCTTTCTTGCTTTTGTTTTTGTTTTTGCTTTTGCGTTTCTGCGCGTTTGGTGTCTTTTGTCTTTTCAGGTTTTAGGTAATAAATGAAGAAGAGATGCTTGAAGGAGTTTGCACAACCGCTTGTTTCCACTACCACTTCCATTTAGATGTGCCGGATCACTAATTTTTACATTGTGAGTATTCTTTTTCACTTCTATATATTCTTCACATTGGGAACAATGTGAGTTTTAAGTATGGGGTGGGATACCCGCAGTCTTTTAGCATGTTTCTTTTCATGTCACACGTTTCCTTTTAGCATGTGCTTTTAGGAATGACATGACCCCTATGACGATATTGTGTTTGTGAATTAGCCTTTGATTATTACTTTTAAGCTCAATTTGAATTATGGCATATATGGGATTTGAATACTTTGCTTGAATTTTGTGTGAATTATGAAAATTACCTTGTCTAGTTGGATTGAGTTTGAATAGTTGAAGCTTCATCATAAGTTCTTATACATTGCATAGGGATGATTTAGGCAATTCGACTTCATTCTTCTTCTATCTTTATCATGTTTAGCTCCTCAAACATGAAATCCATTGTCTCCTATCCGGGAATTAGGAATGTTTAGTTTGAAGGTGTGTGCTGAAAATGTTGTGTTGTGAATTGTTTGAAGAAGTATGAATGATGTGAAATATGATGTGATGTGAAAAAGCGAAGCTTATAAGGGATTGTTGGCTATGAAAGATGAGTAACTCGGTACCATTCATATAGCCGGGTGTTTGTGCCTTGCCAAAGTCTGATTAGTTTTAAAAACATTCCCTTAGAGTTGATTTGGTATGTGCATTTTGGTGTGAGGTACGTGAAGGAAACTGAGCACCAAGGTTTCGGCTACTGTGCACCAATGCCTTTCACTCAAAAAAAAAAGAAGAAAAGAAAAGAAGAAAAATCTCCAGATTATGAAAGGGTGGTGAATGTTGAGTTGAAAAGATGAAGTGTGTTGTTTGAAAAGATGAAGTGTGTTGTTTCTTCTTCCCGGATTAGCACCACATGACCTAAAGAACATCCTACCCTTATCACGTTTCTTGGCCTTTATTTGCTAAGTCCTTTTGATCTATGTATAAATGTATTTGACTTGGCAGGCTTAAACTTGAATTTCTCATGAATATTAGATATTAGTAATTTTGATGATGAATATGAAATTCTTGTAAAGTATGATTATCCTTTTTATGCCTATTTCATTTGATCTTAATTGAAATATATCTTTGGCTATGAAACTTGCACTATTGAGGTGATCATAGTTAGAAGCACTTCACGTTTTGTTTTTGTTTTGCATAGATACTTCATGTTATCTTATCTTATATTTACTACTTGCTTGAGGACAAGCAAGGATAAGTATGGGGTATTTTGATAACATGATTTATCGACTTGTTGCATTCATGCATTTAGTTAGATTTTCCCTTTCCGCATTCATGTTTTGGCCTTAGTTTGTGCCATTTATGCTTGTTTAGTTCTACTTTGCAAGAATAGATGTCTACACACGCTATTTGTGGCTTTGTAGGTGATTTGGCACATTTTGGAGCTAAAACGACGTATTTGAGGATCAAGCCTCGAAGTGGATGCATTGGAGCGAGCGTACGTGCATGGGAAAGGGCGAGGAATCGAGCTAAAGGCGCGAAGGAACGAAATCGATCGCATCTCGGACCGAGATGGACCGATCTCGGCCAAACCAGATCGAGATGATCCATGATCTCGGCCGAGATGGTCCAATCTCGGCCGAGATTTGTTGATCTCGGACCGAGATGGTCCAATCTCGGCCGAGATGGTCCAACCTCGGCCGAGATTTGTTGATCTTGGACCGAGATGGTCCGATCTTGGCCGAGATGGTCCGATTTAGCCCAGCCCATTCTTTGGAAGGTTGTTGACTATAAAAGGGAAGCTCTAGGTTATTTCTAAGGATCCATCTTTTGTGCTGGGAGTCGCCCAAAGTTAGCCCTAGAGGGGGGAGCCGTCTCCTTCCCTTCTTCACCATTGTTCTTCATAGTTTAGATTAAAGATTGATACTTTTCCATTCAGATTTGTTGGAGATACATTTGGATTCAAGATTTAATACAATTGCACGTTTTTATTCATTGAAAGTTGAGTTCTTTTTATTCCTTTTGTTATTTCTTTTAATTGTCTTTTGATATGATTGTTATTAGTTAGAACCTTGTGGTTTCAAGGTTGACATGAATTTGTTTATGCCTTGGATTATGATGGATTAGATTGTGCTTTGTTTTGGTTTTGAATTGCTTGAAATCCTAATGGCTGACTTGTTCTTGAACCTAGTTAGAATCCTTCTAGCTAGTAACCTAAGTTGGAATTGAGACTTACCCGGTGATATTCCTTCTTAGATACATGAGTGATTGATCATAGGTAATAAAGGTTTATCCTTTATTGGTTGAATGTGCTTAGATTCCTTTCTAAGTAGGGTAACACCCGAGACTTACCCGGTAATGATTTATCTTTCCCTTAGTTTGTAGTCTGGTTTGTTCAGAATTTCCTACCTCTCTACCTTGAGACTTACCCGGTAATAGGTAGTTGGTTTGGAACTAGATAGTCTTGAGACTTACTCGGTAATAGACTATCAGCTTAGAAACGTTCATCCCTGTGGCTTTTCTACCATATATCTTTATGAGTCTTCCTGAATCTATATGTAGAAACAATGATCTTAAACACTTGGAATCCATTTTCTTTCCTTTAACTTGATTATTTTTGTTTTTCCCTTTTTGTTTGTTTGTTTTGACTGTCAATCAATAGTGACAATTGATTGCGAGTTCTTAAAACCTTTTTTGATTTTTTCCCCTTATCTTTTCCAACCTCCTGTCTTTAATTGAGATCTATTCTATTTATAATCATTATTGCATATTAATCCTCCCAGTCCTTGTGTTCGACCTTCGAATACTTGTCCTACTTCGCACGATCCATACACTGTGGGTTCGTTGCTATTTAGGAAATTATTACAGGTTATAAATATAAAACTATCCCTTCCTAGTTTTGCTATCTTGTGGATTTCTATCTCTTTTGATAGTTGTTTATAGGGGTGTAAAAACAGCGAACATGTACCAAGGTTTTCCTCTTTCTTTCTCCACTTGGTTTCATGGGATTGCCTACTTGCTCTCAAAGTATCCGTCTAGGGTGGGGGTCTTTGTTAAACCAGTCTTGGGAACACTTAATGTGACTTCTTGTACATAGGTGGCTTCGTTGTAGGTTCGGTTTTCTTATTCAAGGCCGGTTGGGGTGTAGCCATGTCCTAATCCCTTCGTATTCTTAGCTAGTTCCATACCAAGAGTTAATTATCTGTTTCTATTATTCCCTTTGTCTCCTCTACCTTGGGTCTTCTTAGATCAACTGTATTATCCTCTGTCTAATCAGTCGTCTCTTAACAACGGTTGCATCTTGCCCGCTTCACATGTACTGATGTTCTTTCTTGGAGACTTCTGTATCATCATTCATTCCTGTTAGTTCCTTTATAGTATTTGGTTGTGATATTCTACCGTTCATCGGGAAGCACGTCACAGTTCTTACTTCCTTTCCCTTAACTCGGCATATCGGTCTAGATACTCCTTTCTTCGGTTTCTTAGATTATGTTACTTGTTTCCTTCTTCGTACCCTAACTAGTGTTGTTCGCTTACTAGTGCCTGCTTGCCTTCCTGGGCAAGTGATCCCATTTCTCAACTTATTCCCGCTGTCCAATCGACCTTATCGTACTTCATGACACCGTATGGTGACTTACTCTCGCATTTCTCTAACCACTATGATGTTCTCTTCTTCTATCCCTTGTTATTGGCTCCTTGAATCTTTGTCAAGAGGACTCCTTTGTTGGTTCTCGTACTTTTCCCACATTGTTTCCATTTACTCTTCATTCTTATGGTGTAACTTGGTGTAACTACAATTCCGTCAGTTAGTCTTTTATTCTTAGAAAGTCAACAACATCCTAATTTCTGGAGTATAGGATCAATCCTTGAACCCTGGGGCTCTCTTCGAGGCGTGGCCTTATTGGTTGGTCGTATATTTGAGTTCCTAGTATTGTCGGGTCATACTTTCAACGGTCTCACGCTCCGCCCTTTCTTCTTTGGAAAACTTTTATTCCTCCACTTTCGTGCTTGATTTGTGGCGCCTTATAAATTTTACTCCGTGCAGGAAGGGGGAAAGGTAATTACCTTTACCCCAACGCGACACGGTTACTATACTGGTATGCGCCGTCTATACAAGTAGGCGACTATAACTAGTGTTATTATTTCTAAGTATCAATCACACTAACTTACTACTACCGAGATCTAAAGAGTGGAGCGGTGGTTTCCGTACTACTACCCAACCCGACTAACAAGGCATAAACTTTTGAAATTCATTTTGGAAAACCAGATCCCTTTTCGGGTTCTGTTTATACTTGACATTTTTAGAAGATTGCGAGTGCCATTGTTGTCAACCTAGAGCTATGATACCATGTTGTAACACCCCGAATTTTGAGAACTCGGAGCGCTACTGGCTGGGACCTCATAGTGGGTCCTAGCCTTAGGTTGACGTCAATAACGTCGGATCTTGCAACAAGGCACAAATATTTTAAATCAAATCCTTTCACAAATAAATATTTAACTCAGACAGACTCCGGCCCGTACATCAGCCAACTGGTAATTAAATAACTCTACTGTAATAAAATGAATAAACATAATATATAACAAACCAACACCCAAACTTCTAGTACGGAAACCCGGCTGGCCACTTTACTCCCGATTTCTCGGTAGAGATCTATATTGCAAATATCTAACAACACGGTAAAACCGTTAGCTACAATTCTAATACTAAAGCCACTAAAGCACACACACATATAAGGAAGTACTGTAAATTAATCAGCATACAACACACACTGTCCCGGTTTATTATCTTTCATTACGTGAATGAGTCATTCTATTTTCCAACTTTGCTTGTAACACAAGAGTCTCCCGACTATTGCCCCCGTCCCCGTTTACCAGTAGGACTGGTTTTGATGCATCTCCCCCGTTTACACTACTGGACTGGTCGCGGGGCAATCCTCCAGCACCATCGGCCCAGACCGACAATTATGGCACGTTATCATACACTTGTGCCTTTCTTTAAAATAAAATACAGTGATTTAGTTCGTTCATTTTATTTCACAAGAATAACACACACTACCCTAGTGCACACTCAGTATTAAAAGATAGCTAAGTGAGTCCTACGAACTCACCTTATCGATATTGGTCTCAACGTCTCGCGATCTTGCCAGTCATAGATCCGATTATCCTGTTCAACATTTATCACCCCTTAGAACGGGTTCAATCCTTAATACTATTCGACTTATCATTTTAAACAATCAGGGTATGATATCTAGCATCTATACCCTGACGTTTTCTACGTCATAGGTTTACGGACCTAGACGTCCATTCCAAGTTGTCATTGTTATCATTATCGTTGTTTCCTTGAAAGCCTTCTTTCTTGGAACTCCGTATTTCGTTTATCTTATTACTCCACTTAACTACTCACAATTCTCGTTCCAGTTCTTCTAACACAAAAATTCACAAATTGTTATAGTTCCAACATTCCGCTCGTTCCACTCTCGTTCCAACTATAAATCATCTCACATTTCAACTCACTAACATAGCTAAAACATTTAACTAAATTATCATGACATTAATTAATTAAATTATTTATAACTCATGATTAGATTTTATCGGGAAATTTAATTTAACGGGATTAATGAAAGGGTCGGATCTCGAGTCTAACCGGAAGTGGGTCAAGTTGCAAGGCTTAGCGGCGTAGGATGGCACCGGTTGGCTACCCGGTTTACAACAGGTCGCGGGTTCAATTCTTGTGGAGGACACAAGATTAGAACAATATTCTCTCAATAGTCCCAGGTTCAACTATCCGGGTGACATATTGCAACTTAATTGTATACCCGGGGTTGCTCGTTCGAAGCTTACCTTCTACTAAACTTCGTGCACGGGAAGGCTTAACGTTGGATGTTCGAATCTCGTCCACTCTCTTCTGGTAGCCGTCGGGGACTACGTTGATCCGGAGTTCGGGTCGTACTTATCACCGTTGGGAGGAGGAGCTCGAGATCTTGGGCTTTGGTTCGTCGGCACTCTGCGAAAAAGGAGTACGGTGGAAATCGTTAATGGACGTGAAAAGGGAGCGGCTGAGCATGGCTTACAATGGAATTCCGTCGACTCGCTTTGTCGGCGACAACAATGGTGCACTGGTCTAATCTGCTGTGGAGTCGGCGAGGAGGTCTGGAGACGGTTTGATGGGATGTGAGGAAAGTTTAGCAGAAAGGAGGAACGTGAGGCGTAGGGCGTGGATGGACGGGTTGCGATCGAGAGGGAGGGTGGGTTACGTGGTCCATGAGGTCAAGGTTTCAACGGACGGATTAAATGTGATATCAATGTTTTTGTTGGCCGGCGTTATGGGGGAGAAGACTAGAGACGGGAGGCAACCATGGATGAGGTTAGAGATGGGTCGTGCGGTCCAGAGTCTTCTGGCCCAATTTCCAGCTCGGTTTGGCCCAAGAAGAGGAAGATAGGTATGGTAGTGTGAGATGGGCCGATGGAGAAGAAAGAAAGAAAGAGGGTGTTTGGGTCCAGATAGGGGAAGGAAAGAAAGAGGCCAGATGAGCCGAGTCTTGCAGCAAGGAAGGTAGTGGCCCGGTTCAACATTGACTTAATAGTCTTCCGGTTTAGATTACATCGTTCAATCGATTTGAATCCGTTTGATTTATTTCTTCTTTTTCGATTCGGGTTCTCGGATTGAATAAAATATATATTATAAAATTAAATAATAAATAAATAAAATAAAATAATCAGGAAAAACTGTTGTAAAGTTTTCCGGTTATTACAATAAATATCTACTAGTGTATTACCCGCACCTTGTGCGGTTGGATTTTAAAATACGTGATAATAAATGTCTTTAATATGAATAACATTAGTTTGACACATTTTAAGTCGTTACAAAAATACGTCACATAACAAAATATCAATTTTAAAGTTTGTTGTGAAAGCTTTCATGGTAACGAATTGTTTATGAAATAATTATAAACGTATCAATATATGTCAAATAAAAAATATTAATTTTTAAAAATAGTTAAAGATCATATAAATTTTATTGAATGACTAATTTCAAAGAAGGAAAAAAAAAAGTATAAAAGATCCAAATTTATTTTGAAATCAGATTTTCAAAATTCTTATTTAATTTTTTTTCCAAAGGATGTGAATAATTTCTAATAAAAATTTTTAGAAGAATTTGTGATTTTCTTTTTTGACAGATCTGCATTTATATCTATAGAAAATAGTAATCGAATAATTTAGGGTTATGTATTTTAAAAAATAGTAATTAATTCTTAATTATTATTTTATGATTTAAAAATATGACGAATCATAGTGTATCCCACTTAATTTTTCAAATTTTTTTTCTAATGTATATGCTATGCTCGTGAACCAATTTTAGTAATCATAAATTTTTTCTAAATTATGACATTATTTGTGGATTTTTTTAATTTAAGATGATTTATTGAGATTAGATCGAAATTATCAATGTTAATAAATTCGGAATTATAGAGTTTAGTTTTAAAAATAACTATTGAGTTAACATTCATGATTAATAAAATTTGGGTGCCGATTTGGTTAAGATATGGAATTTTTTAAACGTAGATTAGTTTTTTTTCTTTTCAAAAAGTTAATTGGTTAAAATTAAGGTATATGATTTTAATTATTTTCTAATTTTTTTAGTTGTAATCAAATAAATTGATTACAAAATGTGAGATATGGCCAATTAAATTTATTTTAAAAATCAATTTGAATATATACTTGAATTTTTAGTTTTTAAATACCAATTAGATATATACTTTTTTTTTTTTGGGCTTCGAGAAACGTGGGCGCGACACGTGGCAATAGAAGCTCCTCCTTTAATAGATATACTAGTGTATTACCCGTGCCTTGCACGAGATTTTGATAAAAATATTATTTGTTATTATATTTCTTTAAGGGATTATATATAAACTATTTGTTTGTCATTAGATAGGGTAGATAATAAGCAATACATATTTGTACACTTTACCTATAATATTATATAATACATTAATAAAATATCTAACCATATAATAATTCATATTTTGATTTTTCTCCCCCTTATTATACTGATTCATATATTAATAAAAATAGTACATTGGTAGCATATGGTGTTAAATTAAACCAAAAAAAAAAAGCATATGGTGTTAAATTTATTGTTATATACAAATTAATTTAAGAAATAACACAATATCAGGCAACAAAAAGGTGATTGGAAGGGATGAAAACCGTAAAATTTAATTATTAAAAGTGGATTTAATTAATTTTTTTTTTTTACTGCTAAAATTTATTATGAATGTGATTCTAATCTGTTATACATATATCATGTAACAAAAAAAGGTGATTGGAAGGATGGATTTAATTTTAATAAGAAACCGAATAATTTTGTAATGAATAAACTTAATTAATATTTTGGTGGGTTGTGGTTAAATGTTAAAATGACACGTGGCAGTGAGTATTTTTCTGCGTGACACGTGGCAAGGAGTGCTACTCCTATAATATATATATAAGACGATATAAACGTACTAATTTAACCATTATTCATTTACTAAGATAATTTTAGTACGTTTGATAGATCAAGAGAGTGTGCCACACTACATATTAATCTGGTATATTATAAAAGTGTAAATAGTTTGAATATTTCTCTACAAAATATTATATATTTATAAGTTACTTAATATTTTATAAAATAATTACAATAATAAATTATCTTATTAATTCAACCACATCCTGTATGATAAAATAATGGATTATTTTTATTAAATAGTCATCTAATGTACGACAGTTATTACAACCTAATAAAAACTAAATTAAATAAAAAAAAATTGATTTGTTTTAATCTTTTTAGCTGTTCTTAGTTACTATTTAATTTATTTGTAATATTTATCATTTCGTTATTTTACTTTACATATTTACCCTTAGTAAATTTATATTTTTTTTAAAAAGTAAATAAGTAATTAAAAAAATGAGAATATGATGATATACTTAATAGTTTTTTTTTACAATACATGAAATGAAAAAAAAACTTATTGTGAGAAAAAAAAAGGATATAAAACACATAATTTTCAAAACAGCAAAATGGGATTCACCTTATAATTTATCAAACTTATGCTTAATATTGTAAGAAATGTTGTCTGATGCCATGAAATAATAGTCAATCATATTAAGATAATATAAAACAATGACAAAGTATTTTTTCTTCACATTATACATTATACCCTTTCTATATTCTATTTTAATACAATTAAATAATCATTACTATAATTAGCTTTTTTATATAACAATTGCCTTTAGCCCTAGATCCCATCTCCTGCCATTAATAATTTATTTGACATTATATTTCTATAAAATAGAACAATAATATATAAATCGATAGAAATAGAGATAGGAAAAGCAAGGATTAAATTAAACAAAAAAAAAAAGAAAAAAAAAGAGGAGATTCCAAAGTCATGTTGCTGTATTGTAATGCTGTGTAGACCAACCAATAGAGATTTATTGTACTTCCATTATAAATTTTATGCGCTTTTTTATAATTATCCAATTCTTGTTGCTCCGAATGAAAATGTTTTGGACAATTTCGATTACATTTTGGGCCAACTCCAAAGCCTGACCTAAACATCCATCAATAGTTCTTCTGATTAGATGACTGGTTTCTCCCCTCAACGATCAATCCATTCCCGAAATTTCTCATCGATCTGACCTAACTTCGAAGGACAAGGATTTGAGCATCTTCTCCTCTGGGTACGTTGATTCTTTCCCAAACAGCGATTTCTTATACCGATTCCTGTGTTTGGTTTGTTTTGAATCCAAAATCTCTGTGGCGCTTGGAGTTTGACCGGTCTTTGCAAATATCCACTTGCTGTATTTGATTCCAAATGACGTGATTTGAGTTGGTAGAAACTCATCCTATTTTTGATTCAGTTCATTCGGTTGCGTTCTTGACGGTTTGTGATTTGCGATCTAGATCCTTGTGACGACTTTGGGGCTCTTGAGTTGGCTGGGGAATTTGGTGTGTGTTGATCCTTGTGGGAGTTGAGATTCGAAAACAATTCTTAATATGATGATCTGAGAGATTTTGATGCAGTTTTAAGCAGTGATTCATTGTTTAAGGCTATGGAGCATCTCCCAGTTGAGGTAATCGGAAACATCTTATCCAGACTGGGAGCTGCTCGTGATGTGGTGATAGCATCTGCAACGTGTAGGAAATGGAGAGAAGCTTTCCGAAAGCATCTCCATTCCCTCTCATTCAATCACCGTGATTGGCCTGATTACCATGATTTCACAACCAGCCGGTTGGAGATCTTGATCACCCAGACCATACTGCAAACTGCAGGACTTCAGTCGCTCACAATCCTCATGGATGAGGTTGATGAGTTCTCGGCTTCAACTGTGATTGCTTGGCTTATGTACACAAGGGAAAGTCTGCGTAAATTGCACTATAATGTTAGGGTTATGCCTAGCATAAACATTCTTGATATATGTGGGAGGCAAAGGTTGGAGACCTTGTTCTTGTCGAATAATACTATTGCTGGTGTAGATCCTTCCTACCAGAGGTTTTCTTGTCTATCTTCGCTTTCTCTTACCCTTGTTAGTATTTCAGCATTAGATTTGAACCTCCTTCTGACCGCTTGCCCGAAAATTGAAAAGCTACATCTTATCAATCTGGATATTGCCATTTCAGATGCTATGGTGACTGTTGATTTGAGTAGTTCTACTTTGAAGAGCATTTATGTTGAAGGAATTAGTCTGGACAAGTTTGCATTGGAAGCTGATGCATTGGAAGTTTTGCATTTGAAAGATAGTGCATTGGAGCTTTTTGAGTTCTTAGGAAAGGGGTCCTTGAAGGTTTTCAAAATTGATGATGTTAGTATTATACATCTTGATATCGGTGAATCATTTGAGAATCTAGAAATTGTGGATATCAATAATTTTACAATTGTCTGGCCTAAGTTTTACCAAATGATCTCTAGGTCTTCAAAGTTAAGACTCCTCCGGCTTTGGGATGTCATGTTTGATGATGAGGATGAGATCGTGGAGTTGGAAGCTATTGCTGAATGTTTTCCGAGATTAAAACGGCTTGCTCTGAGTTATGACTTGAAAGATGGGATGCTTCACTATGCACCAGGAGGATCTTATCTTCTTAACAGTGTGATTTTCCTTGAAGTTGGATCCACGGTTTTGAATGATGCCTTCTCTTACTGGATTGAAAGATTATTGCAGCATTGCCCCAATCTTACGAAATTGATAATTCATGGTACTGTTTCGGACATGAAAACCCATGAAGACTGTCAATTGTTGGCCAATTTCACATGCTCCATTGTAAGGACTCTGCGGAAATATATGCATGTTGATGTGCAGTTTGATTATGAATAGTCATTTGTCAAGAATGCCTCAGCTCATTGAAGATCTCGAGAGGTAATTTGCTGTTATGTTTTTTTTCTTGATTAGGTTTCCATCTAAGAGGATTAAAAATCTTTCCATTGTATTGGATGGACTTCTGGATCTAGCAAGATGAACAAGTTAGGATCAACTATGTATACTTGAGGAAAAATCTCTGCTTTTGGCCATGTAGTCTTTCTTCCAATTATTTTTGCTTTAAAAGAACAATTATTTTCTCACTTCTGTACCAATGGCCATTGTTCATTTGTTCAAATGCACTGCTTTTGTCTAGTGATCTTTTGTGTGTCTTTCTCTTAATCCAATCATAGGATCCAAATGACTTCTGCATTTGGTGTTTTTTGGTTTGTTTCAAGTTATTTCTCTGTAGATGCTTGACACATAGTTTACTGAAGCTTTTCCCTTTGCTTTTGTTTGTATATGTTCGTCTCTTTGGATGGACAGTTGAACTGCAGGACATCATGTTTTTTATCTTATAATCTCCCATCTCCTATGATAGTTGCTCTTAAAGCATCTTTAACTATGTGTTCACTGCATTGGTTGTATCTTGCAAGTTGGTTGGGCCGAGTCTTTTCTTTTTTCCTTGCATTTTAATCCTAGTCAAGCATACCGTGAGACAATGTTGTACATACCTCTAGATTAGGTCCCTGGAAGTATGAGATGCTGTTGGGATCTTATTCTCTGCCATTTAGATTAGATTAAGGCAGAAAACCTGAGCTTCTATGAGTTGCGAACTATTCCACTCCACTCCTTACCCACTAGCCCAACTCTTTACATAGTTCAATTCTAGATGGGTATCTAGTTAGTTACCTACGTGTTTATCAACGGTGTGATAAAAAGGCAAATCAATTTTATCAACCTTGTGGTAAAACCAAGGACTTGGTAACATCAACTTTCTTTCTCTTCTATATGAGTTGCAAACCATGAACAAGGACTAGAAGTCGAAACCAGTGAGGTGGGGAGGACTCCCCGTGGTGTTTGATGAAATGCTATGAAGCTAGTTGAATCCAAGCAGCAATTCACGGCTCATAGTTCAACGAATAGGTGAGAACGTAGAATCGAATCATTCGTCTTCACCGACTATCTGACCATTCATAGATTGCAAAGGCCATTGCTCAACCTTGTTGAAGCTCCCACTGGCGACTCATGAGTTGACCCAATTTAGGAACCAAAAGCTTTAAAATATGGTATTATTTGGTAAGGAAAAAGGGCATGGTCACGTCTATTCGTAGACCATCCTTAGACATCCTTTTATACGAGAACTTCAACTTCGTATACCATCCTTAGGCATCCTTTTGTATGAGAACTTTAACTTTATTAGCTGTCTGTCCACCGCTCAGGGGATTTCCATGACCCAAAACAAGTTTATCTGCACTACTATCCTAAAAATATGATGAATATTAACCTGCAAAAATGAAGCATTTATAGATTTGGTTACAAAAAGCTTATCTCGAATTTCTGTAAGGTTAATTTCCAAATTTTGTGCCCTGGGCAAGATTCTCTGAGGGCATACACTTCCAACATGAATGGTAGATGTATTTCCACAATTGTCATTACTAAAGGCAACAACTAGATCCGAACAAATGCACGTTCGGGCCGGACCAAATCTAAAATCTTGCCCGAAATGTCCGGGCCGGGCCGGCCGCGCTTGCCTTGAACGGGCCTGCAGCAAGGCCCGTGCCCACCCACGTGTAAATACGGGCGGGCTGCTGGCCCGTCCGTGTTTACACCTATATACTTTTAGTTTAATTTTAATATTATATATATAAATATATAAATATATAAATATATAACAAATATATAAATATATATATATGTATATATAAATATACATATATTTATATATATACGGGCCGGCCCGTGGGCTAAATTCAACACTCAGGCCTGTCCCGTGAACGAACGGGTCAAAATGCTATCCCATACCCGTGTTTTTTTACGGACGGGCCGGCCCGGATTTGTTCAGATCTAGCAACAAATTCATCATTATGGTCATAAATGACAAATTCATAGGCACATTCTTCGTTGTTGTGCCTTGATCAAGATCCAAGCGTTTACATACTACAATGTTCCTCTATGTTTAAGAATTGAGTTTAGTTGTCGATTTGGTGGAAAATTATCCTTTATCACAAGGATCCCAATATGCAATATGGATCTTACTAATAGGTAACTTGTAACTCTGCATTTTTCTGAATTATTAGGTCATTGAGGAGAATTGGGCATAGTTTATCATTTTGGAGTGATTGTATTTGTAGTTTGATACATAAGTTCTTACCAATTCATTGATAAGTGATTTATTTATCATTATATTTTCCAATGGTTATTCTATTAACCATACATTTTTACACATTTTTATAGATAGTTTATCTCATATATTCTATCCGAGTTCATTCTATATGGATTGGGTGAATGACTTTTACTACCACCCGACCCACCATCCGTTAATGGTGTCTCCCACATCCAACGGATGAATTGGATGAAATTTCAAGTGTTCTACACTATTAATAAATTTTTAAAAAATTAAATATTTTAAGAAAATTAAGATCATACTTAAACACAATTGAAAATAACATAAAGTTGTACATGATATTAAGTACAACACTATAACAAAGCAAGATCCAATGCTAACAAATATATTATAACAAATCAATAATAAGAACCAAAATATACTAGGAATCAAAAGAAAATAAACTAGAAAATAAAATGTAGGTTTACTTCAATTTAAATTATATAGTAAGGAAATGATGGTAAAATTTATATAATATAAAACTATAAATATTAAATATATATATATATATATATTTAAGCACATGAATATAAGTCCGATGGATGGTGAATGATGTGTCGGGTGATGGGTGGATGAAATGTTCACCCGGATTCTACTCCACCACCCGATTTCACTCGTTTGTTAACGGATTTTCACCATTTATCGTTACATCGGGTATCCGTCGAATACGGGTGAAATTGCGATTCCTACTATTAATCATGCATTTTCCCACATTTTCATAAATAGTTCATCTCATACATTCTATCTGAGTCCACTCTCAAAATCTGAGCTTAGGTCTATTAGTCATTTTCATTGTCAAGATATATAATCAAAATCTGTGCTTAGGTCCATTAGTCATTTTCATTGTCAAGATATATTATTCCCTACACTGTAGTTTCAAATGTATTTTTCTTTCAAAATTTTTTCCTCAATGAATTTAACCCACGTATTATCCGGTTCCACCATTATTTTAACCCCACCATATTCTATGATAAACTTTGTTCTTGGCGTGATTTGTTTGAAGTTAATTTATGGTTGACATGAAAGTGGAGAAACGTTGACATCTTCGAAAACGATAAATTCACGGGACAACAACATTCCCACGTTCTTCACAAAGATATCGAGTATATGAAAAACTGGAACAAAATTAGTAGTGTTCATGTTGGTCCAAAGAAAAGCTACGTCAAAGTTGCATGGAAATGATCAGCGAAGGGAGTGCTGACAATCAATACGGACGGAGCGGTTAGAGATGACGGACACGCTACGGCGGCAAGAGTGATTAGGAACAATGTGGGTGAGTGGCAACATGGTTTTGTTGCTAATATTGGGATATGTACGGTCCCTATGCTTGAACTATGGGAGTGTAACACCCCGAATTCTGGGAACTCGGAGCATTACTGGCTAGGACCTCATAGTGGGTTCCGGCCTTAGTTTGACATCAATAAACTCGAACCTTACAACAAGGGACAAATATTGTAAAACAAAATTCTTTTAAAAGTAAACAAATTTGGACATAACAAACTCTAGACTCGTGTGACAACCAAACTAAAATGAAATATATTCAATAAAGGTCTGCTAACATGATAAAGAAAAAAACACTCACACAGATTTCCTAGTAAGGAAATCCAGTTGGTCACTCCACTCTCGATCTCTCAATAGAGACCTAATCTGCAAAATCTATCAACACGGTATAAACCGTTAGCTACCGTTCTAAAACTTCTAATAATAAGGCTACTAAGGCACAAACACAAGTAAGGGAAAACAATGAACCACTCAGCATGCATAACAAGGTCCCGGTTATTATCTTTTCATTTAGTGAAGTTGATCATCATATTGTTCAACTTTTCATGGTAGCACGAGGATCTTCCAACCCTCGCCCCCGTACCCGTAAACCAGTAGGAATGGTTTCAATGCATTTTTCCCGTATATGCTACTAGACTGGTCGCGGGGAACCTTCCGGAACCATCGGCCCGGACAGTGAGGCTACGGCCCATTATAATACACTTGAACCTCTCTTTAGAAAATAACAGCAGTGATCTAGTTGGTTCATTTTAATTATCACGCAATACACACACTACCCTAGTACGCACTTAATATTATCACAGTAGCCAAGTGAGTCCAATGAACTCACCTTTGGTCTCCAACGTAATTCGCTATCTGCCAGTTAGTGATCTCGAATCGTGAGTAAGATGTATCAACATCTTAGTACTTCTCGATTTATAATTATATACAAAACAAAGTAGGATATCTAGCATCACTACTCTTATCACTTTCTACGACCTAGGTTCCATGGACCTAGACACCCATTCTAATCTTTCCGTATCATCATCATCAATGTCATTCTCAAGGTTTCTCCAATCCCCACAATTTTTACGTTTCTTGACACTCTAATTATCAATCTACTTCCTCGGATTCCCAATGTCTCCTTTATCACTACACTCCATTCTAACTTCATAAGGTTTTCATTCTGATTCTTCTTTACATCAAGCATCCACTAAACTTATTCCAACAATCCACAAATGCCCAACATTCTACTAAACGTTCTACTTCTTCGAGATTTCAGTTCGATTCCACTATTTAAACTAAGCATTCACTAATTCATTCCCATCTCAAATTATCCGAAATTAAATTAATAATAATAACTAAATAAATTTTGAAATTAAAAGACGGAAATTAGATCGGGTTTTGATTCGTATTTAATGCACCAGAGATTAGCGATTTAAAGGAACCTTATTGGTACCACTTGGTATCAAACAGCGTCAGTTGGTGGGTAAGAGATAACAGGTCTACCGTTCGATTCTCACTGGTAGTAAAACTAAGGTGGAAGGGGACAAGAGGTCGGCATTTCGAGTCTTGTCAACTACCACGCCAGGCGGTAATGCAGTAAAGGCGGAGATCTAGTGTTTGAAACCTGTTGCATACAACAGACACGCCAGGCGGAAGAAAGCTAAGTGGTCGTGAGTTCGAGCGCCATTGGAGACAAGAGTGGACAAGGGAATAAGGTAGGGTGAGGTTTGGGGTTCGAGTCACACGGCGGGAAAATCAAAGACGATGAGGCGGTTGAAGAAGGGTGCGGAGGTCCTCAGTTCGACTCTCACGAGCGATGAACTAGCGAGGTTGCACCATTGGTTCGGCGAGGTTGTGATGCAGGAGAGGAGGCGTGAGTGAGGTAGGGTGGCTCGGTGTAGCAGGGAAAGTAAGGAAAGGTTCGACATCCTTTTATGGTGACAGCGACCGAGAATCCGTGAGAGACAAGGTGCAGGGAGTTCAGTAGAGGGTTGCGGTTCGGAAGAGGGAAGCTAGACAGTGTGGTGATGGCGGCCAAAGGACTCGACAGGGAAGGAAGGTTTAAGAGGCGGGTTCACGATTATG
The DNA here is from genome assembly GCA_002319775.1 of Fagopyrum tataricum. Taxonomy (NCBI): domain Eukaryota; kingdom Viridiplantae; phylum Streptophyta; class Magnoliopsida; order Caryophyllales; family Polygonaceae; genus Fagopyrum; species Fagopyrum tataricum. The sequence goes on from CM008286.1 coordinate 25,797,592, forward strand.
TTGCGGCGTATGGTTGGGTGCCGGAGTGGTAGGTCGGATGAGAGGAAGTGCGAGAGGTTAGAGTCGGGACTGGTGGCTTCGTCATCGTTCATTGTTGATCTCCCTCATCAATGTGACAACGTCCATTCCGTCTTCAAAGCTCGTAACGCCTCCCTTCAAGTCGAGTCTTCATCACCTGTAACCGTTGTTGACGAAGGAGCCGACCTGGGCAAACGCGGGCCGGCCCGCCCGCCCGCAAAAACGGGCGGATATGGCAGGAGAACTAGGCCCGAACGGGCTGCAAGGCCCGGCCCGCCGAGCGGGTACGGCAGACCTTGCGGCCCGTCCGGGCCGCTAGGTCCGGCCCGTTTTAAAAAAAAATAAATAAAATAGCATTTTGGACTTGGAGACTTCCGTAACCCTAAAAAAAAAAGAATTGAGCTTTTGGCCGCTTCTTCTTTCTCCTCTTCAGTTCCTCTTCTCCTCTTCCTCCGACTCCGTTGGCCGCTCTCATCCTCCGTTCGCTCCTCTCGTCCTCCGTTCGCTGCTCTTGTCCCCCGTTGGCCGCTCTCGTCCTTCGTTGGCCGCTCTCTTCCTCCACTGACAGATCCTCCATTCGCATTGCCGAGGTTTGTCTCTTCGTTGTCCCTTTGTTGTTCAACTGTTCGTCTCTTCGATTGGCTACTCGTTCGTCTCTTCGATTAGCTACTCTCCAAACTCCGTTGTGTCGTCTCCTTCAACCTTCACAGATCTCGTCGGACTGCCCAACATCACCAAATTAAGCAGTGTAGATTATCTACACTGCTTAATTTGTTCGTCTCTTAGATTATCTTCACAGATCTTGTCGGACTGCCCACTATGAGGAAACAAAAAAAAAAATCTGGGACCCGGTGGACTGCCTGGGACGGACGGATCCGGAAATGCTTGTTAGCCCGGAGTCCGGACTTAGCCTGAGTCCGGCCCGCATAAACGGGCAAATTTCGAGCTAGGGTCCGGCCTATACCCGGCCCAAGCCCGGGGATGCCCAGGTCTACGAAGGAGGGAGAAGGAAAGGGGGAGGGAAGGCCGTCTGTTTGTTTTCGATCTGGCAAGGTGCTTAGTGGGCCGACCACTATTTTGGGCCCAAATTAGGTAAAGGGAGTTGGTACGTTACTTGGGCTAGTCTAAATTCGTCAACCAGGAAGGAAGGTTGAGTTCGGTTTGAAACGAATTACTCAACTCGGTTTGGTTCAGCTAAAAACTTCGGTATTCGATTCAGGTTCCCGAACTTGTAAATTAAAATTTAAAAATAAAACATTAAATCCTAAAAATTTTCCGGTTATTACAGGGAGTACTACACGGGTTAATGCTTGCTTGGGAATGTGGCCATCGATCTGTTGAACTAGAAACGGAGTCACAATTGGTATCCATATTACTGTACATGGACATATATCGGAGTCATCCGATTGCTAGTTTGGTATCTAGATGTTAGGACTTCTTAAAAAGAAACTAAAACATCCAGTTTCGTCACATCTACCATGAGACGAACAATGTTGCGGATTATCTTACTTCTCTTGCTTACAATCTTCCTATTGGTTATCATGTATTGATTGACCCTTCCGAGGGTACTACTATATGAATTAATCATGATGCAAGGGGTCGGGCTATTCCATGTTTGATGAATATTTAGGGCCTGTTTGGTATCCATATCTAGATATCAGATATGGGTATCGACATAAAAAAAACCCATACCTTTGTTTGGTATAAGAGTATATGGATATCAAATTGATACCTTGATATACTTCTATACACAATTTCTCTTGTTTTTGATATACTCCAAAAAATAGTGGTATCGAATATGTTCTCCCTCTTCTATTTTTTTCCCTTCTAAGATATCAGATATCAATCTCATACCCATATCTTGATATCTCATATCCATATCTTGATTACTATACCTTGATACCCATATCTTGATATCTAGATATGAATATCAAACATGCCCTTAACTCCTTTTTTATTAATAATAAAGTGCGGCTTGATACGTGGGAGACCACTAATTCTCCTACCCACCCAAAAAATATCATTCTCTTGCATTATAAATTTTATCTCAACTAACTAGGGGATGGTAGTCAATTCCTTTACTCTTATTTTTTTCCTATTTACTTAGTTCGGTTCTTTATGAATATTTGACGGCTGCATGAAATTTTGTATTATGTAACTTGGTTTGAAATAACGATGAATATTTACTTCTGGAGTTGTTTTTTTGATTTGTTATGAGTCTAGGGGTGGAGCCAAGAAAAATTTAGGGATGGAAAAAATTAAAATTAAAATAAATAAATATAATAGTTACAATATATATTAAAATACTAAAATATATAAATGTAATAGTAATATTATATAGTAAAATATACAAAATAAATCAACAGTTAAGAAAATTGTTAAGTTTAATTTCAAATAATAATTGTATTATATATTAATATATATATATATAATAACTAACAAATTAAATTTAAAATAAAATATAAATTTAATTATATTAAATTATATAGTATAGAACATACTTAAAAGTAAAATAATTAAGATGTAACATAGATTCATCTAATACTCAATAGTTAATAATAATCTTTTAATTGAAGTGTAGTTAAAATGAAAGATGTGAAGTTGTGTTTATAATATATAAATTCAAAGTTAAAATTAAAACTAGTAGAAAAATAGTTAGTGAAAATGTGAATTTGCATGAATTTTTTGTTTTGACAATACACACGGTAAGCAATTTGGGGAATCATCTCCTCAAGACTTTCCGCCATAGGGTATCCTTGCGGATAAGCTTCTCAACTCTAAAGAAAGGCGAGTTGGACGCCGACTGGTCATCATGACCCATCTCAGCTAGCAAATCGGCCACCTCATTGACCTCTGTGAAGGCATGTCCGATTCTAACCTGAAAAAAACCAGCAAGAATGTTATAAACATCAGACAACAAAAGATCGAGGTCCCAAGGTGGTTTCCAAATTTGATTCACCGAGTTAATAATCGAAAGGCAATCGCCTTCGATTTCAATATTCCCGATCCCTAAATCAAATGCCCAGACAAGTCCTTCTCTAAGCGCACATGCTTCAGCATGCAGGGCCGAAATGTTACCACATCGCCCAAAACCTAGAGAGACTGTCACAGCATCATGATTGCGCAGGATAAAACCATAAGAAGAATTCCCGGAGTCTTTTTTTGACCCATCAAAATTCAGTTTAACATATTCTTTTTTAGATCTAGTCCAGGTGATATTTTCCTTTTTCCTTCTTAGTTTTTTAACCTTATCTTTCAGTTCTTTCGGTTTTTTGTTTACTTGTTGCCATTCTATAATCTGGTTCCGAACAATTAGATCAATATTCTGGGGTTCTTTTTTACTAAAATATTTTTGATTTCTATTGGTCTAGATATTCCACCAAATCATAATTAAGAAGTTGAAATCAATCCCTGAAAGGGAACTTCTCAACCGTTTAATTTTTTCAAGGATCTTAACATCCATACAACTGATGTTATTTATCGCCTCCTTAATTCTACCACATACAGTAGAATCCAGGAGGAACTGACAATCAAAGAATAAGTGATCAGCAGATTCGACTAGATGGTCACAGAAGCAACAAGCCATAGATAGGGACTGAGACCTTTTGTTTTTCTAAATTTTCCTTCGTTGGGAGTCCGTTAATAGACAGCTTCCATAGGAAGTTCTTGACTTTGGGAAGCAAGTTCAGATCCCAAATCCAATCATTCTCATGGATAGGTAGGTTGCTTCTTTCGTAGATAAAATTGAAAGCTGATTTCGTCATAAAATTACCAAAATCTGAAGGAGCCCAGTACAACCGGTCCTGAATATAGGATTTAGGGAGTTGATAAGCTTTGATTGATTCTAAGATTTCAGGCGGTAGAAGGCTTCCTAATTCATCATCAATCTTCTTACAGTTCCAGCTATTTTCATTAATGAATTGTTTAACAATATCGTCATTAGGGAAAAAGTTCGGGTTGGTACACAGATAGTTGAGCGGTTTACTTTCCAGCCAACAATCTTTCCAGAACTTCACAGTCTCACCATCACCAACACGCCATCTAAAGCCTAGGCAGAATTCGGTTCTAAGGTTCATAAGTTTCTTCCACTGCCAGGACGTGTTCTGTTTGACCTTATAATTCCATAGAATAGATCCTTTAAGGTATTTTTCTCCAACGATTTTAACCCAAATGTTATCAGGTTCGTTTAGAATTTTCCAAAGTAATTTCATCTGGAGTGCTTTGTTCATATCCTCTGTTTTCCTAATTCCAACACTCCTAAATTTCATGGGTCTACAGATTTTGTCCCAACTGATGAGTGGGTGGAAATTAGGTCCTTTATTCCAAAAAAAATCCCTATTAATTTTGTCTAGTTCTTTATGAATGCTGGCAGGTATCATGAAGTTTTGCATTATAAAGTTTGGTTTAGCATTCAGATTGCTGGCACAATTCTGAAGGGAAAAAACTATCATTCTATTTCAAGTTTTCAACATACAAATAATTTTATATATAAGTTTAAATTAATGAAAAAGTACACACCAGTGGAATGTAGATTGAAGAAGTAATCAATAGGGACAATAGCTTTAGCAATTACTTTCTCTACAGCTATAAGGCTCTAATCTATTTCAATTTAAAATAAAAAGAAAATTTGGTTAGATTAGGCAATTATAGTACACTAACAGTTTGTTTTTTCTGGGTTGGGCTGAATAACGGCCCAGTGTCGTCCAACTCTAAATTTATCCATAGTTATAACACTATTAAACATACTTTAATTTATTTTCCCGTTTATGATAGGACAACCCAAATATTTATCAAGACAGTCAGTGACCGTTATACCCGTCAAAACAATATATTGAAATTAGTATACTGTATTAGAGTTTAACAAAAATCTAATACTAAAATACAATAGTGGTGGAAATCGTATTCAGAATATTTAATTCTAAATATGCACCTTAATTAAGATATCTTATTAAAATTTCATAGTGGAACTGTAACACCTGAATCAATATTCGCGAAATAATATACCAAATTAATATACCGACTATCGTATAAATTTAAAACAAAAATCTAACACTAAAAATATAATATCCGAAAACATTGTATCCGAAATTTGATACCAGAAATGTTATACATGGTTTTTTAATACTAAATATATACATGAATTTATATTATTGTATTATAACACATACAGAAAATGTAATACTATAAATATTATACACGTTACTTAATGCTAAATATATAGATGATTGTATTATAATTGATACACGAAACGTAATACCCAACGCAATATACAGTATCAAAACTATTCAATCAAAACTAAGCCGAAAATATAATGCCTGAAATAGTTACCGGGGTCAATATGTTGTATTACAATCCATTTTATTAATGCATAAAATGTCATACACCAAAAACACTATACACAAAAAAAAAAAAAAAAAAAAACTGATGTTAACCCGTGGCCACGGGGAACCGTAGCTGCAACTGCAATTGCAAATCATCTATGCCTCGAGCATCAACTACAATTGCAAATTAAAAGTTATAACAAAGAGCATACAAATGATTAGAATATGAGCTTTGTTATAAAAATATAAAAATAAAAATGTCACTGCTAATGCCAATTCTTTCCAGATCACTTCACTGCTTTCATAAGAAAGAACAAACCCAAAAGAATCATAAACCTCAAAACCCAACATCAAACATCACAGTGTCTCCTTTACACTTAAATTTTATCTACAGGCATCATCCAGATACTAATATTGCTGAATTCGGTACGTAAGAAGCAGGTTCTTCATCCAAAAGAAGCGCCCTTAAAATCGACTCACAAACTTCACTATCATACACAATCAAGTGTCCACCATGAGGAACTTCATGGTGTTTGATCCACTGCAGAGCTCCGCTCACATGCCTTTGTAACAAAACCGGCACCACCCTATCTTCATACCCTGCCCACAAGTGTACTGATCTCTCCTTTTCCGGAAATGGATTGCTCATTTTCAAAGGATCAAATTCCCATTTGCCAAAACCCATCATGAAATCACGACGAAGATTCTCAAAGACACCCTTGTTCTCCAGCTTGTTCTGTTAATGCATCAAATCAGGACACTTGACAGTTAAAGATAATATATTTCAGCTGAATATTTTTTATACCTCACTAAGAAGTTCAAATCCTGGTGTACTCTTCAAGACTTCTTGGTCTCTCTCATTGAAGAAGACAGGGTTTTTCTCCATTACAGTTGTAGAAGGGAACAATTTCTGTGTCATCCACCAAAACAGCAATCCGGGTAAATGTTTCAACAACCACACTGCTAATTTCACAAGGTTTTTCCTGAAGTCATCTTTTGTTAGACTGTCTGGTAGAGAACGCCATCGGTAGTTCACAACTGGAGCAACTAATGCAACCCCATGTAACCTGCATTTTGCATAAACAATTACACAATTGTCAAAAAATGTCAATTATGGAGAATGTGATGTATAAAAACTGGACTGTACTTGTGTGGTATATAGTAGAGGCAGCCCCAAGCAGGATATGATCCTAGAGATACGCCGATCACATAGAATTTGGAACCTAATTGTAGCTTATCTGCAAGCTCTTCAATGTCTTGTGCTTCAGTCTTTACTGATCTTTTAGGGTTTGGATCACTTTCTCCATAGCCTGCTCGGTCATATAGTAGGATGTGTATCTTCAAGCTCTCTATTAGCTCCTGGAAACTTAAATTTCTGTAAATAACTAGAAATGCAATTCAACATAAATCATAGAATATACCTAGAAATTTAAGAAACCGAAATGAGCATATATTCCTAAAAATTAAGAATTTTCAAGTTCATAATAAGGTTTGACAGACAGCAATTGGGATCCCCTTTCCAACCCATAAGATCGAATTGTATAGAATCTCAAAGCTAATTGTTATATCATCATCATCAGAGGAATCTGGTTCCAAAAAAAAATCAATTAAGCAACCAATTGAACCCAAATGGTTAAAATTGTCAGAATTGTTTGATCGATGATTTGGGGTTAATCCACATCCATGGAAAATTCAAGTCGGCAGACCCAATTCCAATTCAATCGGCAATCTACCAACATCCCAGATGTTCATATCAAATGGAAAGCAAAATTCAGTTCAAGAATACATGAATTCATTAGAAATTGAAGAAGAGAAGGGGGTTTTGAAAATTCTAACTTTGGGTGCCATAAAACTCATATCCTTTGAGCTCCCAAATCCATGAGCAATGATAATTTTGAACTTAGCATCCTCCTTAGGAACTCCAGTTTCTCTATAAGCAAGGAATCTACCATCATTCAACCTGATTCTCGGTGAAGTAATCAAAGGCTCTTCAATCGGTTTTGATGCACATCTCCCATGCCCAGAAATGTTACCCATCTGCTAAAAAGCTTTCGCCTTTACCATGAATAATAAAAAGCTTACAAATCAGAAACTAGAAAGAACAAGAAAAGGCGAGCAGACGCTTTCAAAATGAAGATAAGATGATCTCACCTTAGTCAAACCCGCATCAAGATCCGGAATTTTTCCTTCCTAATTTTGAAGATTCAAGCAGAGAAACATGAGAAGAAGAAATAGTGGTTTATCTTACCTGACTGTCTTTCTTCTTTGACTATTAGGTGTATATACGCCCTTCTTGGGTTGGGTCGTCGAGTTTATAGACACCAGAGCAGCAAAAAACGATGAGATTGAGTTGAGAAGAAGGGATTGGGTGATTTGGAAATTGCTTTTTTTTTCTTTTTTGCGTGCCCTCCTCTCTGTTTTGGAAAATCAAATTTTGATTCCAACTATTTACGTAACCAAAAAGAGGATGAGAAATGTTACTATTCAAATCAAAACGCGGAAAGAGGGAAATAACTACTACATATAGAGTGAATGCAATTATACGAAAGAGATGTGAAAGTTCCGTGCTTTAGCACTGCGTAGAGTTCAGTTTTCCTCATAGCAGTTATCCAATACGATTTTGATCTTCATCCCAAGGTCATCGAAATTACTATTTTGATGAACAATTTTATAATTTTAATAGTCATTTTAACATTAACATTTTAATCTATATATGTTATGAAAATAGTTTTTGAAATATATTTTTATTAAATATTTTTGTTGAAACCTGTTTATTGATTGGTTTAAAAGGATGTGAAATATTTAATAAGTGTTAAAATTCAGAAAAAAATACTTATCAAATTAAGGTTGTTTAATACTTTTTTCAATAATAGTATCAATGACCAAAACATTTTTTTTTTTCGTGTTCGGAAAAAGGGAAAAAGGGTGAAGATATTAGTGTTGAACAGGGGCAGGATAAGAAGTTTTTAAAGTCATTTTATATTTCATCCGTCTGATACATATGCGATATATTTTTTTATTTTTTTAATAACTTTTTAGATTGAAATGTGTCGGGTCCGATTCCGATCGGAATCGTATGTGACCACTCTCGCTAGTTTAAAGTTTAGACAAATAAATATTGATTTGTAACTTGTTTAAAACAAATAGAAACATTTAAATTTCCAACCATCTATTATAGCTTGTTATAATCTCTTCAAAACTTAATTCAATTTTTGTCACAAAACCTATATAGCCCACCATTAACAAGATAGTTTCAAAATACAATTACGCATTGATGATGCTATTAAGAACGAGTCACATTTCCTTTAGCTTTTTATAGTAGGAGATTGAAATTGGTTTAGACAAACTTGAATGTGAAAAATGTTAGAATTGCTTAGACTTGGACATTGATTTGTGAAGACTCAAAGAATCAAGACTACACCGATGAATAACGATTAAGTATTCTTTGTAGCTCTATTAGTATTATTTTAAGAAGTCGAGCAATGAACAAATAAAACAAATTTGAGGATTTGGCATGACCTTATTTTTAAGGCTAATACATTATCGGGCGATATTAAATTTAATTGATGATTAGGAGTAATCTAATTTTTTTTTTTTTAAATATATGGGACGAACCTAGTAAGACAAATAAATTAAGTTTTAAGTCTTTTCTGAATATATTTTGTTAGAATAAGAGTAATGGGATTGATTTTTTTTTTTTTATGAACTTTTATCTGATCAAGTTTTACAGGTTTTGTATTCATCCCTAATACTTATCTTTATTGATTTTTATATAACTACTTTACAATTTATTCTTTTAAGTAACAAATACTGTTTTACAGATACAATATAAATTAATTAGTTATAATAATTTAAAGACTTAAGTATAATTATTTATATTTTTACTCAACGACTTATGAATCGTTTGATTAAAGATGTAGGAAAAGAAAGTTGTATTTTTTTAGTCTAACATTCTATTATAGGGAGGAATATCTTAGTTTAATTTGATAATAATCCGTTTTATTATAATCTACTATCTACTATATAATACTAAAACAGAAGTGGCTAATGCCACATGTCATCACCACATTAAATTTCGCCACATGTCATTTTTATATTAAACCATGTCATATTTTTCCACATGTCGTCTTCACGTTGTGCCACCTAATTATTCTATTTTTATTCTAAAAATATTATGTTAATATTAATGAAGATAATATATCCTAATTTAGATGTTGTGATCTTATATATTTAGAAAGACAATATACAATTAACGAAATAAAAAAAATATAATAGACAATAAATATTGTCCAATGTATTTTTTATGCCACATTTATACCTATTTACCACTAATAATTATACGTGATATTTATACAAAAATATTCATTAATGTACTATTTTCTTATAAAAATTTTTAATATTGTTACGTATAGTTGGATGCACGATCATATTACTCACTTAATTTTATTTTTTTAATATTTATAGTTAATTTTTTACAGTAATATATCTATAAATATAAAACAACTTCAATGTATTAATTTAAAACAATTCCATGCTTGACACGGGAATTAAGCTAGTTGTTTATATAAAATTAATTAGGGGTAGATGGGATGGGACCGGATGCTAATTATTCGGTCAGCAAGGGCAGCTAGGCTAAGCTTATTTGGGAACGTGGGTTGTTGGAATTCATATTATTTTCGTGATTATATAGTAGTATGGCATTCACGCCTTTCACTCTCCTATCACATTCATCATAACCAACATACATACTTTAAACTAATATAATATTTCAAAATTTACTCATTAAGTTTTCAAAACATTATTTTTTATTTTTATTTTTATTTATTCTTTTTAAAGAAAGTTTTCAGATTTACTTATCGTAACAATCCGTTATTACTTATTAGGTCTTTTGAGCACTTCGATTTAGGTAAGGAGGACGACGGTCTCTTGACAAGGAGGCCTTAGGATAAGTTTAGGGAGAAAAGAATAGTTCTCATATTAACTATTTAGTTAATAGATACATAATTAATATATATATATATATATATATATATATATATATATATATATATATATATATATATATATATATATATATATATAGGCTTCAAGAGACTATTTTTAAGAAATGTCGGATTAACAGAGGATCGTCATAGATTAATCAATAAAATAATGTTATTATGGTAAAAAATTAATATGAAATATTCGTTACTTATATAATCGGCAAAAATCAATAAGTTTTAGAAAATAAAATATACATTCCTTGTCTTTGTTTGACCCCGTCGTGTACGACGTTCATAGTTTCATAATTGTCGTTCATCTATCTATAACAATAGTAATTTTGATGCGTGTGTAGCGTGTAATATGTTTTCAATGAACGTGCAGTCCATGAACACGAGTGTTCATAACACTAGTGATACGTTTTCAATGAACGTGTAGTTTCATGAACACGAGTGTTATGCCTTGTTGTTTTCTCTGAACCCAAAAGTTCTTTAGCTTAGTTGTTTTCAATGAACGTGGGTTCATGAACACGAGCGCTCATGACACAATAGTTCTACTTTGTTGTTTTCTATGAATACGAATATTCTTTAGCTTGATTGCTTTTTAAGATTTTGAATGAAAATTAAATGAGTGTTCATTAGCTTCAAGCCCTTCGCATAGCAGAAGAGCGCGGCTCGAAGCACGATAATTCAATAGTTAAATTTAGTGAATTAAAGTTCTTTTAAATTTGGTAACACGATCAAAATAATATTTATATATATAATTGTTATATTGATTCGTATCATTCACATTTAATAAAAATATATTCCCATACCAATTGTTTTTCATTGAAGTTATAACGGAGCATATTAATATGATTATATTTATAAAAAAAACAATATTATTATTTAATTAGTGAAGTGTAAGAATGATTTTTTAAACGTGATTTAGTTAATATAATATTGTACTAAATATAATTATTTAAGAAAAAAATCGTGTAGAGCAACAGGTTATAATAGTACAACTTCAGCTTGATGTTACAAACTTTTGCTAACAAAATAGTCTAATTAATTATAATTAATAATAATAAAATGGGCCAGATCCACCTACTTACACCAAAATAAAGTAAAATTCATAACCTTTTGAATAAGTTGTATACAGACAGGTGAGATGAAATATTCTCGTAAAAGAATTCAATTTATGTTATTTTATTGAAATGTTTGAAAGTTTGTTCCATCAAATACAACGAACCACGAATATGTTGCTCTTATTTCCCTAAAGCAAATATCTAATCGGATACTTGGATCTAAAATACGTAACAATACATTGTATCACGACTAAAAATGTACATGCTTCTTACGTAGACAATCATGTCAATAAATAGTCAGATTGTATTAACACCTTCAACGTCTCATATAATACCAACTTTGTTCTTAGTGATCACATTAGTAGCTAGAGAATAAGCCCAGTATATTGGGTTGTACGTTGAAATTAACCTTTATCGTTTAGTTTAATGTTTTTTTCTTTTATATTTGTCTGTATAAACAATATTTAATGAATGAAATAAACAAGTCTTCGGTTTATAAATCTCTATTATCATGACCGTCACAATTGTCTCTCATAGTCCTTTAACATCTATGTAAAGACATTGAACCGGCAATCGATGATATACCCATCGGAACAACATCCTATTTTATTTGAACTCCTACCGCTCTCATTCAACCCACGATACTGTTTCAGGCATTATTTCGCTCCCTTAGATCATTGATTCCGGGGCTTCTTTTTGTATGACAGGAGATCATTCTCTACTTTTCTCGCTCACACCTAAACAACATGCCGGATCAAACTTCCTTATGGAGTTCTAATCTCAGTTGAACACGTAGGGAACCTACGCCCCAATACCTCCTTTCACTTGCCTCGAGTATTATTCGTTCCGGGACTTGATTGTCATATCCTCTCCCTGAATTAGTTAACTATGGATTCGAATTGTGTTTTTATGATAACTAATAAACCATATGTTATAAAGGACCGTACTTCGAGAACGGTGATGGGAGTGAGTGAAGATCGTGATGGAATTTACTAGCTTCGTTGGATGACAAACATTGCTTCGCCCTTTTCATGCCTTACCACTGTCGGCACCACCACCCATCAAAACCTCCTTGGTCATCCTTCCACCACCAAAACCTTTCGTAGTGATAATGTTAAGGGATTTATTTGTCTTTGATATTTTCTTCAGGGAAAGGGTATTCACTAAGAAACTTGGTCTTACACGTACACCACAACAAAATGGGAGAGTATAACGTTAACATCGTAGCATCATTAATGTCGATAGATCCCTTATGTTCCAAGAGCAGTTACCTATCTCGCTTTGGGGAGAATGTGTCCTTAGTGCTTGCTACCTTATCAAACGCACACCTACACTTGTACTTAATCACTAAACTTTTTACAAGCTTCTTCATGACTCCCCACCTTCCACTGACCATCTTCGGGTTTTTGGTTGCCTTGCTTATTGTTCGATTCTTCCCCGATGTTCTGACAAATTCAGACTTTGGGTAGAAAGTGTGGCTTCATAGGCTATTCACCTTCTCAAAAAGGGTGGACATTGTGTAACACTCTAAATCCGTAGGACTCGGAGTGCTACTGGGCTAGGATCTCACAATGGATCCTGATCCTAGCCTGACAACAACTTCACTGAATCTTACAACAAGACACTGATAGATGAAAACAAAACATGAAACTGATGTATATATATACCGATCAAAAGTGATACAAGGTATTGTTGAGTACAAAAGTCAAAACATAAACCCGTACAATATAAATATCCCAACCACGATATCGTCCCTGTGTACGGAACCCTCAGCAGATCACCCCTCCGGATCATTCTGCAGCTCTCCTAACCTGCAAAGGATCTACCACACGGTATAAAACCGTTAGCTAACTATACACATATATAAGAAGATGCTAGAGCACAATCACATATCAGTAAACTTAACACCTCAGCATGATATCACACATTTACCTGGTTTATTATCTTTATAACGTTAATCACTCAAGAGTATATAAATCAGTATATGAAAATACGTGACACGAGGAATGAATATAATCCTCGCCTCTGCGTGCAATAGCTAGCTGGAGTGGTATCAGCGCACTTTCCCGTATACCATATGGAGTGGTAGGTGCCTTTCCCGTATACCTGAATTAACTAGCTTACAGAGAACTTCCCAGACTCCACTACGGGATGAAAGGTAAGTTATCACAACCACTACAATGGGCGGTCAATATAACATAGGTCGGTGACCATAATAACACATGCTATAAAGCACATAACACACACCACTCAAGCATACATCCAATATAAGGATAGTAGCTAAGTAAGTCCTATGGACTTACCTCGATCTCAGAAGTATCTCGCTACGAACAACTCTCAGAAATGTGCACTCCAACTGGAGGACAACACAGCCTATACAAGGCACACATACATATATATCACAATCCTATCACACAAAGGGGTCACACCTAGACCCAAGAGATCCATAAGGATCAAGTCCAACTCGTAAACCTCAAGCCGTAACCGGTATAACTATAACATACTCATCAACATCCGAATCCTAGCATGGTACTAAGTTCTTCATACTAGAAAGGAAAGGAACTACCTAACTATAGGTAGTCCCGGGACAAGACGCACCTGCGTGAACTAAGGACGCAGGGGCGGAACGCAGGCAACCGTAGGCGCGGTGGCACTCAACCGCGGGGGCGGTGACAAGGGTCGCTGGCAACGCAGGCACGACGCGGGCCCTGCGGCACGTCTTCCGCAGGGGCGGTGACTTCTGGCCGCGGGGGCGGCGACAGTGCAGAATGAAACCTCGCGGCTTCTCTTTAGCTCTTCACGTGATCAAATCACGTCTTCTCTCCATCACAAACACACACAACATGCACATACACATACCAACCATCAACACCCTTAGCATACATCTAATCCTAAGCTAGAAAGATTGAATCAAAGAAGAAGAGAAGGAGAAGAAGCAAGACTTACCACTACTGAAGATCCTAGGCTGCAGGAAAGCTTAACACACACCAAGGCTGGCTTCCAAGCACGGCAACACACACACTAGCATCATCATCAACCACAAAGCCATAACAAAACTCTTCCAAGCCAAAGGAAACCAAGACAAGATCAAAGGAAGGTGAAGGAGAAGCAAGAAGGACGTGGGAAGCTGAAGAAAAGAATGAAGATGGAACCCTTGCTCAGCAAGGTAAAACGAAAAGGTAAGGTAAAGGGTAAAGCATGGTTAAAAGAGTCAACAAAACCGGCTGCAACCGCCGGAAACCGCAGGGGCGGTTCCATGAGCCGCAGGGGTGGCCAAAGTGCCCGCGGGTGCGGAAAAGTCTACACTCGGCCTAAGCCAATCTCGGCCATGGTCCAAACTCGGTTCGGGAGAGTAGGGGTCTCACACATTGTTAGCTCTAGATACTCGGGATATTTTTGTCACACGTGATGCACATTTTATGAGACATTTTTTTCTCTCTACAAAACGGATTCCCAACCACCTAACCCCAAAACAAATTTATTTTCCCCTGAACCAGTTGTTTTACTCTCCCCAATTCAACGTTGATGACCCTATCACCACTTCACCCTTAGTGGATCCCACCCCTCTCATTTCCTATAGACCCCTTCTCGCGTTACCCCCAACGGGCACTAACTTTTGCCCCCACCCTATCGCCCTACACTGACACGCTACTTATTTCCCCTTACCTAGCTACCCGCCCCAATTACGGACCCTCCACTACAACTCATGCAAACTCCCCCACCGATTCGTCCCCATTTATCCCCCATACAATCACCTCAACAACTTCACTTGCCACCACTACCCTAGCAGATCCACCATCCCGTTGTAGCTCCCGAATCACCAAACCCTCAGCCCTTTTGTGATATTATATTTGTCAAAAGGCAATCCACTTTGATCCCCAATCAGGTCAACCTTCTCCCTCATTGAAATCAGATACCCGGTATTCTATTGTGGATTCTTTATCATATGAACACCTTTCTCTTGCCTATGTTTCTACTCTTAACTCTATCTATTAGGAACAAGAATTGACCTCCTTCAAGGATGTAGTTGTAGACCTAAAATGGCAGAAAGCTATGCAAGATAAAAGTTTTGCCCTACAACACAATAACACTTGAGAATATGTTGATCTCCCTGCTGATCGTAGAGTTATTAGATTTAAATGGGGTTTTTGCATCATATATAAGTCTAATGGTCAAATCGAGCGCTATAAGGCGCGTTTGGTTGTCCTTGACAACCGTCAACAAAAAGGCATTACTACAGTGAAATGTTTGCTCCTGTTGCTAAATTAGTCACAATTAAATTACTTTTAGCCATTGCCTTTATATATAACTAGGAACTTCATCAGATGGATGTTCACTATGCGTTTCTTCATGGTGATCTACATGAGGAAGTTTAAATGCTCCCACCTCTCGGATTTTGAACCTCTTGTCACGTTTGTCGCCTCAAGAAACCTGTGTACAGTCTTCATCTGACTCCTCATAATTGGTTTCACAAGTTCACACCTGCCCTTCTGAAATACGGGTTTTGTTAGTCCCTTGTTGACTACTCCCTTTTCACCTACAACAAGTCAAGTATCACCCTTCAAATTTTGATTTATGTAGATGCTCTGGTCAATACTGGCAACAATCTTGCTACCATTCGTAGATTTAAAGATTATCTTCATACTTGTTTTCACATGAAGGACCTTAGACCCCTTCGGTTTTTCTTAGGCATTGAAATTGTTCGTACTCCGACTGGTTTATGGCTTAACCAACATATATACACCCTTGACATTGTGGCTGATTCCGGTCTACTTGGATGTAAACTTGCATCATTCCCGATGTTTGGTGATCACGGCATTCAATCGGATTTGCCCGTTTGGCTTGATGATCTTGAGAAATATCGACATTTGGTTGGACATCTTATCTACTTGTCTATCACTCGCCTTATCTTGCATATTCAGTTCATACAATTCCCCAATTGTTTCACGTCTTGGACAATGGGATGATGCCTTGAAGGACCTTTATTATCTAAAGTCAGAGCCTGCTCAGGATATTTTCCTATCTTACATTAGTGATCTATGCATTCTTGCTTTATGTGACTTAAATTACACAACTTGTTCTACCACTAAATGTTCTACTACAAGCTACTTCATTTTAATCGGTACCTCACCCATTTCTTGGAAGACCAAGAAACAGGCTCCCGTCTTTAAATCTTTTGTTGAGGGTGAGTATAAGGCAATGACAGCTACCACCTGTAACATCCGGAATTTCTATTCCGGACTTAGAGGGTTTTGTCGACCTTCCCGCGTTAGCGACTCACTTTGCCCGCAGGCACGAGGGGCTGAGTACCGGGATTTATTCCCAAAATCCCACGCCAACCTTTCGTTTTTCCCTTTTTGCTTTCCGACCCCTCGTTCCTAGCTGAGGTGACAAGAGGTCAGTTGACCCCTTAATTACCTCTCCCTTTTGCAGCCTTGTGACATCCCTCTCTCTCTTGGCTTTTCATGCACGATCATTCTCTTTCCTCTTCCTCTCTTCTCTCTCTTTTCTCTTCTTCCACCTTTGGAGCTCTTGCATGTGTGGGCTACAGTAGAGAAGAATCAAATCCAGTGTGGTAAGCTTCTTCCTCTTCCTTCCTTCTCCTCCTTGGTTGTTTACCCTTTGTTTCCCTCTCCTTCATCCATGGCCATGGATGAAGCTCTTGAGAAGCTTTTTCCTCAAATCCTTGCATGTGCTTGTTCTTAGCTCGATTAGGTCGTGGAGAGGAGTCTAAGATCAGAGGTTGGTGTTTGGGGAAGACCCAACAAGAAGAGGAGGACATTGGAGCCAAGGATCCACAGTCGAAGACGAAGAAGACGACGTTTTGTTGCTCAAACCGCGGGGGCGGATCATCAGGGGCGCGGGGACGGATCAAGGCCACCGCAGGGGCGGCTCAAGCCACCGCAGGTGCGGCACTAGGGCACAGGGGCGGCGCTAGGGATCCGCAGGTGCGGCACCAAGGCGCAAGGGCGGCGCCAGGAGGCCGCAGGGGCGCCAGCTTGACTCCGCGGCTGCGTTTCTTCGACAGTAGGTTCCTCCTCTCCCTTCCTCTTTGTTCCTTCCTTAGTTATGTAGTTGTATCTTGGTAGTGGCATGCCTAGGATGGATCTAGGGTAATCGAGAATGCCACGTAGTGGTTGTGAACCTAGGAGCCCTTAAGGCTCGATGTAGTTGATGGTTACGAGTGTCTTGAGCACGATGGACCTTCTAGGCTAGCTTGTTCTTTCTTGGCTAAGGTTTAAGATCATGTGAGGTTATAAGCTGTCGTGAGTTGCTTTCATGTGCTGAGAGTGTGGTGAGTACCTTGGACCCTAGGATGCATTCCTAGCTTGAGGGTTAGGTGATCTTGCTTAGATTACTAGAGTGAAGTCTAAGACTTCTTGAGCGTGAGCATGTGTTGATATGTTTATCCTCTTGTGACCAGGTTGTGGGCTTCCTCCCTAAGGAAGCGAGAGTGTTGTGAGTTGAGTGTGGTGACGAGGTGTCTCTGGACTTACTTAGCTCGTATTTTACGTATTAGCATCGATGTGTGTTGGTGGTGTGTGTGTGTTATTGTTTATGTTATAAACAACTTAACCGGTAAATAGGACCACCGACTTTATATTATTTTGGCCCAAGTGTATGATAACGGGCGGTGACATCATCTGCCTAGCTCTTGCGAGAGTCTAGGAGGTTCTCGGCGACTAGCCCGTGCGGGTAGACAGTCGGATGCATCAGTACCATTCCTTGTTGGTAAGTAGGGACCGAGGCGAGACCACGGTGGTTCTCGTGTCACAAACCTAAGTTGAATTACAACGGGATACGACTTAATAATAAAAAGATAATAACCCGGACTTGTGTGTTTTGGAGTACGATGTGTTATGTTGATGTATGTGTGTGGGTGCCTTCACCTCGTTTCTAATGCTTCGAACATGAGCTAACGGTTTTAAACCGTTTGTGTAGATGCCTTGCAGGTTAGGGACGCTGCCGAGTGAGGTGGAGGAGTGGACAGCCGGGGTCTCCGTACATTATAGGACGGGGACGTTTTTGGGGTTATGTCTTTGTATTGTTGGATTGTGGATTGTGTTGTACGGTTTAGGTTTTTCTTATTGGAGTTGTGTCGTTTTGAGGACTCGGTTGAGTTTCTACCTTGTATCTTTACATTTCAGTTTCTCGCATACATTATAAACGGTTTGAGTTTTTGCCTTTATTTGTGCCTTGTTGGAAAGGTCCGGTGAAATTGTTGTCAGGCTAAGGGTCGAAACCCATTGTGAGGTCTCGCCCGTAACATCCCGAGTCCCGCGGATTCGGGGTGTTACAAAGTGGTATCAGAGCCCTAGGTTGACAACAATGACACTCGCAATCTTTTAAAAGCCGAATGAGGAATAAACAGAACCCACACGGGTTCTGACTTTTCGTTTTCAAAATCATGTGCATGAGTCGGGTTTGGGGTAGAATGTACGGACCACCACTTATTCCGCGGATCTCGGCAGCTAAGTTTATTGGATTTTGATATATATATATATATATATATATATATATATATATATATATATATATATATATATATATATATATGTATATAGGTAGATACGTAGATATGTATATGTGGATTGTAGTTGCATGATGAACTTGATTTATATGTATAGTTATATAGGAGGATTATTATACATTTTGGACCTTGTTTTGTTGTGATGGAATTCCGGGTGTGTTATATTAGTAGTAATGTGGACATAGGACATATATAGTCTTATATACGGATTCTTATATATATATCACTACCAGAAAACGCCGGTGTAGCCACGAACGTAGCATCGACAATACCCACGAAATTACCGACGAAAACGAATACCCTCGACTTTAGCCACGAAATTACCCTCGAAAAACAAGTCAAAGCTACAGAGGCCGTGGCTAAATCTAGCCACACAGTTTACCCTCGAAATATTGGTTCGAAGCTAATTTAGCCACAAAAAGAACCTTAAGGGTAAATGTGAGGCCTTTACACATGAAAAAAAATTTGTGGCTAAACACATGGCTACTAGCCACGAATAATGTGTGAGGGAAAAGTTGAGGCATTTACCCACGAATATATTCACTGATAAAACCGTGGTAATTTGGCACGAAGGTTGTTTAAGGTTACAATTGAGGGCATTACCTACGAGCCTTTCGTTTCTAAAATCGTGGCTATTAGCCACGAATAGTGTTTATGGGTACATTTAATGCCTTTATCCACAAATACAGTCGTGGCTACGTAATGTGGAAGGGTACATTGAAGACGTTACCTACGAACATATTCGTGGCTAAACTCGTGACTAGTTGGCACGAAAAATTATAAGAGAAAATATGTGGCTATATATACTGCTTAGGTGGTAGAAAATATTATATAAACCGGTTACTAAATCCAGAAATTACAGAATACCTAATATAACCACATTAAACAGTAAATCCATATCATAAACATCCTACATCCATAATAACAAATTTACATATCCAAATCATCCATAACTACTAGTAATATCCATGTAATGATCATATTTCATAGTCTATGATCAATCCAAAAGCATGGAAAAGCAAAATAAGTTCAAAGTTTCTGAACACAATTACAAGCTGCAGAAGTTATGGTGGTGGTGGTGGTGTAGAGCTTGAAGAAGCACCCTTTTGAAGCTTAAGTAGTTCTACTAGCAAGGCTTGTTGTTGGTTGATAGAATCTTACAACTCCTCCATTTTCCCCTTCATGTCTTTAACCTTAGCAGTTGAGACATGCTTGAACCCAAATTTCATCCTCTGTGAGACAAGTCACGTTTTCCTCATCTTCGGAATTGGATTGTTGAGTGATAAGACGGTCAAATTCATCTTATGAAGAATGAATTTTGTATCCAACAGAAAACCAACATAAATGTAAGTTTGAACCCAAACTGAATGTTCAATTGTGAATTAAAAAATCAGCAACCCAAATTTCATCATATAATCAGCAAGTGAACTATAAAAAAATAGCAAGTGAACTATAAACAAATTAGCAAGTCAACTACAAAAAATCAGCAAGCCACTAATCTATTCATGGCTAAAAAGAAACCCAACTATAAAAAAACCCAACAACTGAACTATAAAAAAAAACCCAATAATCTATTCATGCTTGAACCATGGCTAATTTACAACCTAAAAAATCTGCAATGATATGAATGTATTTAACATTAATATTCATGACTAAAAAGAAACTCAACTAAGGAAAAAAAAAACAAAACCCCAAAAATCATCAGTGATATGATATCAAATGGATACTCATCTATTCAACATTGATATTTATTGCTAAAATCAGCAACTCAACTGTAAAAAAAATCAACAAAAAAATCAGCAAGTTACTAATCTCTTCAAGTTTGGATGTCTCACCACAATTGCAGCAGGCTTTGGTCCAGTCCATTCTCCATCTTTCTTCGTCCACAACTTTTTAATAACTTGAGAAAGTGTAGGTTTAACACCATCATTAGCTAACTCCTATAAGCATAGAAAACATATAGTATTGTTTAGCATTTACACTATAAGTCAAAGATAAAATTAAACATTAATATATGATACACTCACCATTCTTTTTCTCCATTTGCTGACTTTGCATGAACCTCCTCGGTATGAACCAACATCACGAGCATTTTTGGAACCCCGATACATCCTGTTCACTATTGCTTGCCTAACTAGTTTGTCATTAGTTTTTCTTAAAGTCTCTATCTCTTTCCATATATCATCTCCAATAAAATCAGGTATGGAACCCTTATCACGGTGAAACTCAAAGATGTTTCGTATGTGAGCACAAGCTTGATGAAAAAAATGTCTTTTTCATCTCTTCTTCTGACACCGTAAAAGCAAAATGTTTCTACAAATTTCAAATGCAGAAAATTCAACAACATATTGCAACATAAATCAAATACCAATCATAAAAACTACACCTTAAATTCAGTAAACCACATGTTCTTAACATTTTGTGGCACTTTGGAAACACTTGTCCAAACACCATTGTAATGTCCATGTATAATTTCCTTCATCTTTGCAAAAGCTCGCTCGCGTGGCTCCAAGTCTTTGCAAAATACGAAATGCTTAGTAATATAAACTTTCACTAATTAGGTTTGATAAAAATAAATTAAAAAAAACAGAGATGAGAGTAACTGAGTGCCGTCATCTAGAACTCCCAATAACATCTTGTGTTGTTCGGTTTGATATTGAGCTTGTGAGTTGCCAGATCCGTGAGCATTAGGAGTTGGAGCAGAACCATATTGTTTACCTTCAACTTGCTCCTCCTCCTTATCATATTGTTCACCTTCAACTTGCTCAACCTCTTGCGCACATGCATATGACAAAGGAGAAACACCATTGGTAGTAGGAGTGGTAGCCGGAGTGATATCTGGATTGGTAGCCGGAGTGGTAGTAGGAGTGGTAGCATTGACACGGGGATTGGCACGAGCACTGCTAGCAACAAGTACATGCACGTGAAAAAGTAGCAATAGGATGACGGGAAGGAGCAGAAGAAACACGACCACGAGTAGTAACACCATCACTACGAGCTTCACGCGAAACTGGAAATAATAACCGTGAAGCGCCGACACGTTTCATGATGTTACCTATCAAATGACTACAGTGACAAAAAACAGCAAGTCAAAGAAGTGAAAGGAAAAAAACAACAACAGTGAATGACTACATTTTAACAGTTTCATGAACTAATAATAATAGTAATAAACAAGAATAGCAAGTGAAAGAAGTGAAAGAAAAAAAACAGTGGTAATAATAAATAGTGATAAGATATTCTCTCAGTGTAACTTATATGAAGCTGGACAAAAGAAAATAGCCTTTAAGTACCACACAGAGAAGGTAAATCTAATTTCTACTCTTATTAGAATAGTTTAATCAGTAGAACACAATTACATATTTGCAAGAAATTTTAATAATGCATTATGAAAAAGAAATATTTATAACTTTATTAGTCATTTTTAGAAGATTATTTCCTTAGATGATAATAGGATATTTTCATTCAAACTGATTTAGTAAAAAAATAACAAGGGAGGCGGGGCAATCGGCATCGGAATATGCATCACCTCATTGAAGGCGCAACAGAATGCAAACCAATTCAAATAAACTCAAACTAAAAGAAAATATAGATTAGACATAGAAGAATCACAAGAAAAGCAAGCCACTACCCAAAAAGAGAGCCAGTATAGAAACCAAAATATGGTGAATTTTCACAGCGACGTTAGAACAAACAGGTTGTGGGCGTTCAATATTGTCAGGCAATTGAAAAGGTAAGAAAATCAAGTTGAACATGAAAGAACGATGAAAGCTATATAAATCGCACCTCGCCTTTTGGAATTCTCAAGAATCCGAATGTTGTTAGTTGATTTCAACAAGAGATGCAAAGTAGAAGATGAAGGTAAGAAGGGAGTATCCACCTATCCAGCTATATGAAATCAACATGAATTTGTCAATAGTAGCAACTAAGAAGTACAGAGGTTGACGGGGAAGAACAGCGATGATGAACGTACCTCTACACAATCGAGAAGAAGACGAAGGGAGAGAGGCCAGCGATGATGAACGGAGAAGATAGAGGAGGCGATTTGTTGTTCACCCTTGAACAGACAGTGAAGATAGAGGAGGCGGCCAAGTGCACAAAGATTAGGGTTTTGAGAATTAGGGGAAAAATGAAGGAGTTAACCCGCCCAAACTATTTTATTCGGCCAACACATTTTTCATTTTGGCGGCCCGCTTTCATTTTGCAACGCGCGTGTTAATTTAGTACCCACAAATTTACCCTCGAAAAAAAACGTGGCTATATTCGTGGCTATATCCAAAAATACTTCACATAACGTTTGTTTGTAACGTTCTAATTAACAACTGAAACTAGTCACGACCAGTGGAACATCCAATACAATACAAATCTCATTTACATCATCAAAAGTTCAAAACATTAAAACATTTCTCACTTCATCATCCAATACGTACAATACAACACAATCTCATCTACATTAAAACATTTGATCAATCATCATCCGACTCGGATAAAAAATCATCTTCTTCACAATATTGTGCACCGTCGGAAACCTCATTGTCATCAACTTGATCATTTACATCATCTAGAGTAGTAGGCAAAGCATCAATTGATGCCCCTACAAATTCGTTTACCTCAATATCATTTGATTGTAATGGTTGATCAACATCCAATACAATATTTGTCCACCTTTGCTCAAACCTTGCCCGTGGCTTGGTCTTACAAACGAACCTCCAATCTACACGACTACGACCTACCCCGGGGTAGTCAACGTAGTAAACTTGGAAGCATTGTTGCGCAAATACGAAGGGATCATTTGCGTGATATCGTCTCCTCACATTGATCTCTTGAAAATTGTATTGTGGATGAATGTTTGTCCCTCTACTAGTGGGATCATACCACAAACACTTGAATAAGACAATCTTCTTACGAGAAAATTCGGAGAATTCAAATTCCAAGATTTTTTCTATCAAACCAAAGAAGTCTGATTGTGACCCGTCATCATGGTTAAAAGCGTTTACACAAACACAACTATTCATGCTTAATTTTCCTTCATTGAGTTGTTGGGTTTCATATTTAAAACCATTGATGAAGTATGTTGGCCACGATAAAACCTTCTTGGTTGGACCCCATGCCAAACTAACTAGTAAAGGGTCCTTTGTGACTTCCTTATTGATAACCTCTCTCTCTCTCTCTCTCTATATATATATATATATATATATATAATGCAAATATTAAACACCTATCATTTGAAATACTATATAGTGAGTCATGCACGGAGGTGTGAAAACTTACAAGGTCATAAAACCATCCACGAAAATGCTTGACAAGGGCATTTGGATCTCCCCGTCCTTCCACATTTTGGAAATCCTTGTACAAAGAAAAATTAGTTAATACTTAATAAATGTAAATATATAATAAAATATAAGTGTACGAATAATTAACTTACTCGATGTATGAGCCCACCTCTCTACAATTGAGAAGGATGTACGTATGTGCTATATGAAAATCTTCTCCATCTTTCATCCAAATAACCTTTTGCTTTCCACTAGGATAACCTGGATGATTGAAGATGGAAACTTGACTCTTCAACGGGAGTGTTGGGGTCAAACCATGGAGGTGGAACAAAACTCGGACCAGCCGCATCAAAAATTATTCTTTGACCCGGATTCAAGTTATCAAACAAATGCATCCCTATCCCAAATAGATCCACATCATTGTTTGTTGAGTAATTTGATGGTTCCTCTACAAGGGGCGTAGAGGCAAGTGGTGACTCCCCATGTGAAGTCCAGTAAAAATAATCCTCAAAGAAACATTTTCGGTAAAGATGAGCTCGGACATCATCTAATTTATGAAATCTCCCATTCTTACATTTTGAACAAGGACACTTTATCTTTTCCCCGTCCATCAAATGCACTTGGGATGTTGCAAATATGATAAATCTTTCAACACCTTCAAGAAACATAGAGCTAAAACCGCCACCATTTGGTTGCCATCTCTCATACATCCACTCACGATTCTCCATATTTGAACCTATACGGTAATTAAACAAATATATATGCATTATCCACAAAAATTATGTTAACATAAGATACATAACAAAAACACAAATAAACAAATAATTTTTAACTATACTTATTGAGATTGTCGAGAAAATTAAAAATTGAAAATCATGGAAGGTTGCAGTTAGCCACGATAAAACCCACTTTACCCACGAATATACCCACAACATTACCCACAAAATACAAACAAATTCATATTACCCACGTCTACAGCCACAAAATTGCACACGAAACAAATATTGTGGCTATGTTCTTCAGAAAACTTCTCTTTAAAATTCTTATTTCCATGTTATCCTTCACAATCACTCCTAATACATACGTACATTCTCATCATATTCGATTTACATGAAAAAAATACTGTAAAAATTAAGTGTAACAACATATATAATTAATATATATACTTATGCATTTGTAACTTGCACGAAATGATGAATAGTTGATATTTTGGTTTATTGTTAGAGGAGGGAATGAAGAAAAAGAGAGACGATGGGTTTGAATATGAGCGAGTGGAAAGAGAATTAAAGTAAAGTAAGGGTACGTACAGTGCAATAAATAGTGGTAGGTGGGTACGATGTAATTTACCCTCGAATGTGGTCACAAGTTTACCCACGAAAATACTTCATGGGTAATAGCTTCGAACGTACCGTCGGGAATACCCACCAAAAAGAAACCGTAGGTACATAGCCACGAACATACCTTCGACTTGGTTTTCGTCCTTAATTATCCTCGAAATTAGCGTCGGGTATACCCACGAACAAAAATCTGTGGGTAAGTAGGCACGAACCTACCTTCAACCTGATTTTCGTCGTTAAATAGCCTCGAATTTAGCGTCGGGTTTACCCACCAATAAAAACCGTGGGTAATTAGCCAGGAAACCACCTTCGACATGATTTTCGCCGTTAAATAGCCTCGAATGTAGCGTCGGGTTTACCCACAAACAAGAAAACGAGGGTAATTAGCCACGAAACTACCTTCGACTTGATTTTTGTCGTTAAATAGCCTCGAATTTAGCGTCGAGTTTACCCACGAACAAGAAAATTAGGGTAATTAGCTGCAACGTTACTCTCAAAAATCAACTTCGTGGATATACACCCTCGAATATTAGTTTCGAATTTTTTTCGTTGCTATATAACCACGAAAAAAAATATTTGTGGGTAAGTTCGTGGCTCTTACCCACGAATATATTAGAGGTTAATGTAGCGTGGCTACACCGGCGTTTTCTGGTAGTGATATAGTAGCATATGGAGATACGGGCCTAGTAGAAAGAGGATAATACGATATCATCACCTTTGAGACGACGTCGTTGGCGTGGGATAGCGTTCATACGTGGAGGCGTACGCTCAAGTATCGAGTTGATCTTTTCGTGCTAACGAATACCATGACGTTTCGCGGATTCCTTTAAAAGGATGTCGAAGAGGAGGAGTAGAGATGACGTAAGCGAAGGGCAACCAAGTAAAAGAAAACTCGAGACAACTTAAGAGCAATCAAGATGGAAGCAATACAAGAGAAGGGAGCAACAATAAAAGTGTAGAAGCGGTTCTAAAGAAGCCATGATCGAACGACGACGAGAACAATGGGGATAACAAACTTAAGTACGTTCTTTAAGAAGACGCTTGGACAACTAAAGATGCGAATCGAGGAGGAGATGGGTGCATTCTAACAAGGTTAAAGGCGGTGTTCCATCACGAGAAGTGAAGCTTTCCTTAGACGCTCCTAAGCTTTGGAGTCAAGATGAGAAACGTGATCGAACCAAGTGTGAAAGATGTAAGATACCGTAAGTGAAGCTTACGAGGTACCATTAAGTGAAGAGTCAACATTACGAGAGTTATGAGAAGAATGGCAAGGTGGGGATTCACGCGGAGTTTACCAGTTTCCGTTATGACGATAAGGCGAAGAAACACCAAAAAGGAGGAAGTGTGTATAAATGATGATCCTAAGAAGATGAGAGCAGCACGTGGATGCTAACTAACGTTAGAGATTTTGAGAAGACGCACTTACAAGATATCATGAAGCGCGGTTAAGCCTATGAAGATGAGTCATGTGACACAACAACGCCGAGAAGCTGAAGAGGAGGTTGACCTCCGCTCCCGTTTTAGCCCAGCCTGAGGGCGTAGAGGATTTTGTAGTGTATAGTGACGCCTCCAAGCTAGGCTTGGGGTGCGTTTTGATGCAGAGGGGTAAGGTTATTGCGTACGCTTCTCGGCAGCTGAAGCCGTACGAGGAGAATTACCCAACCCATGATCTTGAGCTAGCGGCAGTGATTCATGCCCTGAAGATCTGGCGACATTACTTGTACGGGGCTACATGCCAGATCTTCACAGACCATAAGAGTCTGAAGTATATATTGACTCAGCGGGAGTTGAATAACCGCCAGAGGAGATTGTTGGAGCTGATTAAGGACTTTGACTTAGAGATTCTGTACCATCCGGGAAAGGAGAACGTAGTCGCCGATGCTTTGAGTAGGAGGACACCTCGAAAGGAGGCTATAGCTCAGCTTACGGTTCAGCCACAATTGTAGAGGGATTTGATAGAGTTGGAGTTGGATATCCGGTTCCCGGATACGGATTGTTGTTTGTCCGAGTTAGAGGTATTACCTGACCTGTCCGGAGAGATCCGGCAGAAGCAGGAGGGATGTCCCATTTTGATGAGGATCCAGGACAAGATGTCTCGAGGAGAGGCACCACATTTTATCACAGGAGCAGACGGGCTATTGAGACGCCAGAGACGTATTTGTGTTCCGTCGGACCAGGAGTTAAGAGAACGGATTTTGCATGAGGCACATTCCACACCTTACTCGGTGCACCCAGGCACGAGTAAGATGTACCAGGATATTAGGAGATTTTATTGATGGGGCGGGCTCAAGCCCGATGTAGCTAGATATGTGACCCGATGCGCGACCTGCCAACAGGTCAAGATCGAGCACCAGAGACATGGAGGAGTGCTTCACCCACTGCACGTGCCGCAGTGAAAGTGGGAGGACATATCCATGGATTTCGTTACCAGTCTGAGACCGAGTAGGAGCTTTAACGCGATACGGGTAGTAGTAGATCGGTTGACGAAGACCGCGCGTTTCATCCCTAAACGTGGCCGGTGAGTCGTTTAGCCCAGGAGTTTACCCGTCAGATTGTGAGATTACATGGAGTACCGAGGACCATCATCTCGGACAGGGACGAGTGTTTTACCTCGAGGTTCTGGCAGTAGGTACACGCCGCCCTAGGTTCGAGTCTTCATTTCACCACCGCATACCATTCACAGACTGACGGTTAGTCTGAGCGGACTATTCAGACCTTAGAGGATATGGTACGAGCATGTGCACTAGATTGGGGTCAGGTATGGGCAGACCATCTCCCGTTGGTCGGGTTTTCATATAATAAAAGCTGGCACGCGTTGATTGGGATGGCACCGTATGAGGCATTGTATGGACGGAGATGCCGTACTCCCTTATGTTGGGACGAGCCGGGGTGTTCTAGCGTTGTAGCTCCAGACCAGGTACAGGAAGACTTGGCTAGAATTTCTTTGATCCGAGAGAGGATGTTGGCCGCGCAGAGCCGTCAGAGGTCGTATGCGGATAGGAGGTGTAGACCTCTCGAGTTTAGGGTAGGAGCTCGGGTGTGGTTGAGGGTATCACCGACGCGGAGCGTCAGACGATTCGGCATTAAGGGGAAGTTAAGCCCCCGATATGCCGGTCCATTCGAGATCTTGGAGATAGTCGGTGAGGTGGCATACCGGTTAGCATTGCCACCGCGGTTGGAGGGTATACATCCGGTATTTCATGTCTCTCAGCTGAGAGAGTACATACACGACCCGAGGCACATCATTAGCCAAGAGGACCTAGTGGTCGAGCCGGACTATACTTTTGCAAAGCATCCGATAACGGTTTTAGAGCGGAGTACGAGGCGCCTTCGATCAAAGGAGATACCGATGTTGAGAGTGCAGTGGTCGAGGCAAGGAGCCGATGAGGCTACATGGGAGACGGAGGATAGTATCCGGAGGAACTATCCCGAGTTTTACGCAGATTTAGCGACATTGATAGGACCGTTGGGTTAGTCCCGAGATTTTCTCTTGTTTGTGCTATGTGTTTATGTCATGACGTGTTATGCGAGTTCGTATGAGTATATGTGTACCTCGCGAGGTCTTGATGTGATTTTATACGTAGATTTGGATTAGAGCCGATAGTTGACGTTTTATGAGTTCCACGTGGTTACCAGACGTGTTTGACCGAGAGTGCTGCGTTTAGCAAGTTTCGGGACGAAACTTGTTTTTAGGGGTGTTAATTGTAACATCCGGAATTTCTATTCCGGACTTAAAGCGTTTTGTCGACCTTCCCGCGTTAGCGGCTCAGTTTGCCCGCAGGCACGAGATGCTGAGTGCCGGGATTTATTCCCAAAATCCCGCGCCAACCCTTCGTTTTTCCCTTTTTGCTTTCCGACCCCTCGTTCCTAGCTGAGGTGACAAGAGGTCAGTTGACCCCTTGATTCCCTCTCCCTTTTGCAGCCTTGTGACATCCCTCTCTCTCTCTTTTGGCTTTTCATGCACGATCATTCTCTTCCCTCTTCCTCTCTTCTCTCTCTTTTCCCTTCTTCCACCTTTGGGGCTCTTGCATGTGTGGACTATAGTAAAGGAGAATCAGATCCAGTGTGGTAAGCTTCTTCCTCTTCCTTCCTTCTCCTCCTTGGTTGTTTACCCTTTCTTTCCCTCTCCTTCATCCATGGCCATGGATGAAGCTCTTGAGAAGCTTTTTCCTCAAATTCTTGCATGTGCTTGTTCTTAGCTCGATTAGGTCGTGGAGAGGAGTCTAATATTAGAGGTTGGTATTTGGGGAAGACCCAGCAAGAAAAGGAGGACATTGGAGCCAAGGATCCACAGTCGAAGACGACGTTCTGCTGCTTAAACCGCGGGGGCGGATCATCAGAGGCGCGGGGGCGGATCAAGGCCACCGCAAGAGCGGCTCAAGCCACCACAGGTGCGGCACCAGGGCGCAAGGGCGGCGTCAGGGATCCGCAGGTGTGGCACCAAGGCGCAGAGGCAGAGGCAGCGCCAGCAGAGGCCGCAGGGGCGGTGACTGGGTGCGAATGTAATATAATCCGAGCTACCCGAGTCAGTTATGATCC
This sequence comes from Fagopyrum tataricum, assembly GCA_002319775.1. Lineage (NCBI taxonomy): Eukaryota > Viridiplantae > Streptophyta > Magnoliopsida > Caryophyllales > Polygonaceae > Fagopyrum > Fagopyrum tataricum. The sequence continues at coordinate 25,827,654 of CM008286.1, forward strand.
AAATTGAAAATAGTTTAATTTGAATTTGTTCAATTATTTACAGGCCAAGTTGAGAATAATCATTTTTCTAAACTTGATGCTCTGCTCACTTCTTAAGGGGTTGAACATGAACATACCAATGATCGACTCAAATAACAAAATATAACATCGAGTTAATATTTAGTAGGATTGTTAGATACTCGAGTTCAATTTGTAAACAATTTTGATTGAGCTCATCCACATACAAAATATATCAAGTAATAACACATTTTTACACTCGATTAAAATTTAATTGAACTTGATTGGAAGTGAGTTGAATATAATAAACAAAAAAAAACTCGATAATTGGACTCAATAATATTCCAACTTTTCAAGAAGCGTGAGTTTCGAAAGGAATTTTGAAAAAAATAGAAATCTCTAAAAAGAGTAAAATATGTGTGTGGTAGTGATTTTTAATAGCTTTATAATTATAATCATTAGATCCTAAGCATGATTAGCCCGAAATCTTAGTGGTTAAGAGTGGAGAAGCAATTAAAATTTGTTTATTTGTGTAGATTAGAGGGATGATGTATGGATGGGAGTATGGGACTAATAATAATAGACAAGATGGCAACATCAACGTTGTAGCAATTTCTTGCAGGCTTTGCTCTCAAATGATTACAACGTGTTGATTATCCATTATCCCCACAAGGCCACAACCTTACAATGATAGGATCTTTTCTTTTTAATCTTATAAGAAAGCAATTAAAATTTTAATCATCTATAAATTAGCCGGGTATCATCGGTCCTTCTCTATATGAACTCACACCGCGCATTACTTTCTTTCACAAAAATCCAATTTGGTCATTTACTCAGGTTTTCGGTATTGCATGACCCACCATTTAATCATACCCTGAGTTCGGATGCCTCTATAATCCAAATTGCTCACAAACTTAACATAAGAATACAAATATCATGAGGTGCCCATCGATAAAGTTATGATTATGTGTCATGTAAATGCTTGATAAAGTTCGGATGCCTCTATAACCGCCGATTCAAACCGCCGGTTTAGGCACTGAGCACAACGGCATTATAGCCGTTGCGTTGAGCCCGCCAACGACTGTATAGCCGTTGGTTGACCCCACTCCAACGGCCATATGGCCGTCGTAAGTGGATTTTTTTTTAAAAAAAAATAGAAAAGTAGAAATCTAACACTACACAATACTCAATACCCATTCCTAATCTCCTATAAATACCCAACCCCTCTTCCTCTAAATCTCACACCATCTACATCTCATCTTTCTCAAATCTCTTCTCGTCTTTATCGAATTCATCTCTCGTAATCTCGTATTATCCTAATGAAAAACCCAAGTGACCACTTCCCTTCTTCTCAATTCTTCCCTATCACCAATAAAGTGAAACTCAAATGCCTGACAATCCCGAAAATACAAAAATGCCACCACCACGACGTCTCCTCCACCGAAAATGCTTCAATCCAAAATTTTTACGAAGCATTACAAGAAGGGGGAGCCGGTGGACGAGTATGGTCAAGTTTCATGAAAATATTGTCCAAAGGTGTACAAGTGGAAGATCAAGGGTGACTATGGGACCTTCCAAACCCACATGCAAAACATCTATCCGGAAAAGCTAAGGATATCACGGGGACAAACACAATTGTCCAACGTGTTTGCATCTTCTTCCTCTCAATCTCCTTTATTTACGTATAACCATAGTGAATAGAGTTTAGGATTAGCCGATGTTATATATTTTCATACGTTTCCATTTTCTTATTCCGAATATGAAGAATTTAGAGAATATAACACTAAATATCTTCAACCTTCTTTTAAACCAACTTTTAGGAAACCGGTTTCTAAATTAGTAGCTAAATCTTACCTACAAAAGAAAGAAATCTTTTCGACTTTGGCATCTTTTGAGCATCAAGTATCTATTTTTAGTGATATTTGTAGTACACAATCGCAACAAAATTTTAACATGGGCATTAATTTACATTTTATTGATAACGATATGTTTTTGCATAAATATGTTATTGGATTTCGGCATTTCAACGCAAGACATGATGCACCAAGGATTGCAAGGTTGATAAAACGGTTTTACAAGAATTTAATTTACAACATCGAGTTTTTTCATATTCTTTTGATAATGCATCCGCAAACACCGTCGTAAACCATTTGGTCGAGATGGCGGGACAATATTTGCTAACTCCTTATACTTATCAACGATGTGCATGTCATATTTTAAACTTATGTGTTCAAGATGGACTTATGATTTTAGCGAATATGCTAACCCCCATCACCAACGTTATTGATCATATTTGACACAACTCTGATTTGAGAAAAAAAAGGGAGAAATTTATGTTTAACTAATATTGTTCATCCAATTGCTTTTTCAAAAGACATTTTGAACTCGTTGGAACTCTACTTGCAAATTACTTAGTGAAGCCGTTCGTTACAAAAATTTTTTACAAGAGTTTTCTTCAATTCACGTTCCTTGGTCAATTCTTGATGATGTAAATGTTTAAAAAAATTGTATCGATATTTATAATGTTTTGAAGGATTTTAGTGATGCAACTAATGCCATGAGTAGAGTTTACACCAACTTCTTGTATATTTTAGAGATAGCCGTTAACGTTTCCGAGGTTTTTCTAAATTGTTTGGAATTACCAACCCTAGCTTATAGATGCTATGTATGGAATGCCCCCCCCCCTCCAAAGAAACACTAGACATCCTCCACAAATGGTTTCACATTTCACTAAGACACAACTCCATCTCTGATTGGCTTGACTGGCTCGGTACTTCTAAAAGCAAGAACAACTTCAAAGTCCAGTTCATCACTGCCACCTTCACCACCTACTTCTACTTCACCTGGAGGAGTCGTAACAATCTGGTCTTCAACAACACCCCAATCAACTCCCTCACGAATGCCACCAGAATAATGTCTCACGTCAAGCTCCTTGCCTCAACAATCTGGACAAAACACTCTCCTAATAGTCAACAATGGATGGATCACTTTGGGATCTCTTAATACCTTGTATTACTACTTCAATGTATTTCCTCACCTCATTCCCGTTCTCCAGGCATCTTAACACTATGTAACTCTATGTACTCCTCTTTACCTACCTCTTTGTACTCTCCTCCATCCCATCTTAACACGTAACCCACTCGGTTTCAAAAAAAATAAATTAATTGGCTTAAATTTTACAAAGAAATTCTCATGATTTATCTTGTAACCGCCGTTTTTGATCCTAAACTTAAACTTGATGATGTTTCCGATTTGTTGATTGCTTATTATGATTATTTGTGTTTAGATTTAGTAGATGAAAACATTAATATTTCTACATTATGCAAAACATTAGTAACGAAATTGGAAGCTTGCTTAATAAATTTGAATCAAGTTCTAGCTCTTCTTCTACCGCACCTACTTCTTCTCCCTCTTCTTCTGCATCTTCTTTTCTTTCAAAAGCACAACAAGTTTTAGCCAAAAGAACAAAAAACACCAAGATATACATCCTTAAATGCGGAATATGAAGATTATCTTCACACATACATGTTTTAGTTTTGATGGTGATTTTGATATTTTGGACTGGTGGAAAAAACTAGCCCCTAAATATCCAACATTAGTGAGAATCGTACAACAACTCATGGCCGTGTCCACATCAACGGTTGCGGTGGAGCAAACATCTAGCCAAGGCGGGAACATACTCGGTCACAAAAGAACTCAATTGAAGCCCGAGAAGTTGGAGATGCAAGTTTGTATTCAAGATTGGATAAGGACGGAACGGAATGCCTCGGTATATGCTCCAAATCGGATACCAACTCTGAAGACGGCGGCACTACTTCCGAGTCCGAGCCCGAAAGGTAAGCGGGGTGTAAAAAAACTCGGAAGTCCGAAAAAGGTAAGTCAAGGTAAGAGAACTACGTGAGATTTGATTCCTCTTAGTCCCGAGAGGATACGTAGGCAACCGGAAAACCGAGTCAATCCCTTTTTAAAAAAATTCAATTCCGTTTTGTTTTATTTATTTACTTAATTTAAATTTCAATTCCAATTTGTTTTATACTTTTTTTTTTGTTATTTTTTTAAATTTCAATTCCCGGTTTTTTTAAACAATCGCTAAACCGGCAAACCGGCGGTTTATGTTGAACCTTCCCACGGTTTGGGTTTAGGTTTGCCAAACCTAAACCAGCGGTTCGCAAACCTAAACCGGCAGTTTAGGTTTGCGACCCATCTCTAAGCCAGCTATCATACTTCTTGGACAAATATGTCACCATGACATCTACATGTTTGTCTTTAAGAAGAAAAGTATACTAGTAATAATCTATTGAGCAAAGATGTCAAACTACAGGTGTGCTCTCACGCTTGTTAAAAAACAGATACTAAGCTTATCTCTATAACATGTACCTCTTAGGGACCTATCTTTATACCTTAGTATAGCAGGGGTTGTGCAATACCTCACAATTACATGCCTCGATATCAACTATATATGTAGTTTATAGATTAGCCTATTAATGCATGATCTTAGGTAGACTCATTTTCACGGCTTGAAGTGGATAATCTACTACATACACCACACAATCATGAGATTATGATCTCCCCGTGCCCGAATGAAATTGATTGCCTGTTTAGACGATGATTGACGTGGTTGTTTTGACACCTACAAACCCACTTCATGTTATCAGGTGTTCTTTGATAACACTGTAGATATTTGTGAATTGAAAGTTTGTTTATTTCATTGATCAAGCGTTGTTATTATAGACAAATATAAAGGGGTAAAACGGTAAACTAATACTAAAGAATAAGCTAATATACGGCCCAATATACTTCAACACCCCCTCAAGCTAGATGTGTGATTCAACAACTCCAAGCTTAAACAGTAGAAACTTGAAGGTTTTTGATTTTTTGATGCTCCTCGTTACTTGCACCTTGAGTCTTAGCTTGAATATTGTTGTTGGAGCGAAGATATGCAAGAAGGACATGATGGACCTCCCTCCCTTCATTGGTCTTTGTTTTGTTGGCGTCGATATGACGCTCGTAGGTTGAGCATTAAGATGAAATTAGATTAGCGTCATAAGATAGGTTGGACTCTAGGACGTAGGAAGATTATCATCATAGGGTAGCTAGGTTGGGCCCTAGGACAGTAAGATGTGGGTAGATTAGCATCCTAGAGTAGGTTTGATCATAGGACGCAAGTAGATAAGTGGCCTAGGGTAGGTTTGACCATAGGCCGTAGGTAGATTAGCGGCCTAAGGTAGGTTGGGTCCTAGGAAGCAAGTAGATTAACGTCTTAGGGTATACCGAACCTTAGGACATAAGTAGATTAGCGTCCTAAGGTAGGTTGAGCCCTAGGACACAAGTCGAGAAACGTCCTAGGGAGTTGATACGAAGGGTTGACATGAGGACTTGATGGACCCTCCTCCCTTCTTTGGACTTTGTTTTGATTTGTTGGCGATTACAACACATCGGTAGAGTCGACTTTAGGGAGCCTGTAAGTTGACATGATAGCCGCCACTACCATCACCGGCGACGGTGATGGTGACACAACTAGGGTTTGTGTTTTAGGGTTTGTTTAGGCGGAAGCGTGTTTAGGGATCGTAGGCTCTGCTAATATGTATAGATTTGTGAATTGAAGGCTTGTTTATTTCGCATCAAGTATTGTTTATATAGACGTATATATAAAGGAGCAAACGGTAAACTAATAAATAAAGGATAATTCCAATATAAAACCCAATATACGTACTCTAACATACACACTAATCTCATGGTTTTCCAAAAGGCAAACGATGATCTCTAGGTCTAGTGTTTAGGCCGAGTACTGGATGATGGCTAATGTTGTGTTTGAGTGCCCTTGGTTGTGAAATATACTATTCGAGCTCCATCATCCGCTCTATCGAGCATTAGTTGTTTACACCGAGAAAGTATGTGTCCCATATATAGTTAGCTAGAAACCTACTACAACACCAACACATATTGAGCAAGCTATCAATTTCATTCCTGACCTAACACATATTGAGCAAGCTATCCATTTCATTCCCGACAAAGAGGTCTCTTTTAGGACATACGTACACTTCCAACGCCTCCATCGTGTCTCGTTTGCATTCAAGTATGCCGACAAGTTCACTAAAATATTACCAGATGTTGTTAGGCTTTAGATATAGTCTTAATTACCATGTGACTTCCTTTGTTGTGCCCGCATTGAGTTATGATAGAATAAATATATAATTGATATAATTTGGTAATTTATTACCGTAATGATTGGATTTTAATAATTCATGACATCACTAGCATAGGGATCACCCATTGTGTCCCATTAGCTAGCTTAACAAAATATGTAAAATTTCTTAAACATCATCAGGGTCATTATCATATAGACATCTCAAAAAACGTGTGCAGATACATTACTTAGTCACTAAGATACGAAATAACTATTTTTTTTTCCGTTTTGTCTCACCATAATTTTTTTTTTAACATCTCAAGCATATCTAATATCTTAATCAGTATATCCAACTACGACTTAATTATTTAGAGCCTCCAAATATCTAAATAATATCGAAAGGTGAAAATAACTTTTCAGGAGAATAGAGAAAAACTTCGCCTAAGAACAAAATTAATTATAGAACACACGGGCATTAGCATAATTTGCCAATTGTACACCGTCTGGAAGTTAGGGTCTAAGAATTGAACCGTTTGAATATTACGGCCTATTTGTGACGAAGTGCATACAGTAGGGATACTCTTAAAATTATTCAATTATATGTTGTCTCACAATATACTTTAGTTTTTGATAAGTCGTATGGAAAGGAGAATTGAAAATTATGCATTTCTAGCACAACACAATATAATCAATCTTTCTAGCAATTATGTGATAAGTGAAATTCTCAGAACTTTGTGGGTCCGTTTGAAATTGTTAAAAAATTATTATCAAAATTAAAATATTATCGAATTAACTAAAAAAACATTTTTATTTAGAGACTAAAATGAGATATTAAAGGTTTTTAACATATGAAAATAACATAACCAATCTATTTAATTTTCTTTCCCTTAAACGTTTTCATTTCGTTTCATTCCATCCTTCTAACTAAATGGGCACCGCAAGGATTTTATCCCTCATACATATATATATATAAAATACTTAAGTGAAAGAATTTCCAAGAAGACTGATCAAGGACGTTCATAATGAGGATGATGAATTATTAGATCTCCAAGCATTCATGACTGCTTTTCTTGAGGTTCCTGGAAGTCCTTGGAGAAAGGAGACGAATGAGATTAATAGAGAATAAAAGGAGACAATATTCATTCGTTCCTATGGCACATGAAATGACGTAGGGCTGTTGAGAGAGGAGTACAAGGAAATACTAAAAATATATATAATGATCAATAATCGATGATTTGTGTGGTTCTTATGAATCGCATATACAGCTTTTAGGGACATAGACATAGGGTAGATACTACTGTACTAGTTAGTACATACATACAAATAAATTTGTGTTTCAGCGAAGTCAATTTTGGGAACTGTACGTTCTTACATTTTTCATACACTGATTTTGTCATACACAAACCAAAAACAACAAAGATACACTTACCAATAGTCTTTGCAAGAGCAGTAACCATTCTTAAAATGATGAAACCTGTTAGGGTCTCGTACGATAACTTCACACTCATAAACCCTAGAAACCAGCTTGATGAAACAATGACAGTCAGAGCATATTCGTAGATTTTTCATCACTTGAATTGGTCCTTCACCTTTCTTCCTGTTTATAAGTCCGAATGCAACCGCCATCTTCTCGCTGTGAAGACTGATCAAGCTCTCTTTGCTATCCTCTTCTACATCTAACAGAATCTGCGAGATGTCAGGCTTATAGTCTTCTAGCTTTAACCTACAAATAATCTCTTCTATTTTTTCCACAACACCATCACTGCAGATTGTATCAATTTGCTTGCCAGCCAGAAACTCATACATTTTTCCGTCTATTACAATAGAACTACAACCGGGTATTTTCTTTACTCTACTCTGCTTCATTGCTGATCTAACACTAGAAACATTTTCCCATTTCCCAGCTTTTGCATAAATATTCGACAGGAGAACATAAGAACTCGAGTCTTCTGGAGCCAATTTAATTGCTTTCAACGCAGCAGCCTCGCCTAACATATAGCACCCGTGTTTCAGGCTTGCAGTAAGAATAGATTTCCATGATAAAACATCAGCTTCCATTGGCATATCTTCAATGACTGCAAGAGCCTCCTCTAAATAACCAGCTCTTGCAAAGAGATCAATCATGCATCCATAGTGTTGTATCTCAGGAATAATTTTATACTTTTCTTTCATCAGCTCAAAGTAATGCTTACCTTCATTGACCAAGCCTGAATGACTACAAGCATTTAACAGCCCGATAAACGTAATGCCATCAGGCTCAATATCCTTAAGTTCCATCTCATTGAATGTTGTTAGAGCTTCTAGACCGAGTCCGTGGAATGCATATCCAGAGATCATAGAATTCCAGTCACCAATATTTCTTCTGTGAGAAATACTCTTGAAAACATTATAAGCTGTGTTAATGTATCCACATTTAGAGTACATGTCTATTAGAGCAGAACCAATAAAACTGTAGTTCAAGCTAATCATATTTGCATCCATATAAGCATGGATCCATTTGCCTTCCTCAACAAAACCTAAGTCAGCTATAGCTGAAAGAACGCTGACAATTGCTGGAGCATCAGGCTTTACATCGAAACTGATCAATAATTTCCTGAATAAGTCTAAGGCCTTCTTCGGATGCCCGTTGATTACGTAACTAGTGATCATGGATGTCCAAGTAATCACATCTTTCACCTCCATTTTATCAAAAACCTCTTCAGCAAGTTTAAACTTTCCAGATTTCCCATATCCATTGATCATTGCATTACAGGCAACTAAATCTCTCCTTGGCATATCATCAAACAGCTCACTGGCGAAATCAATTTCACCTGCTTTCAAATACCCAGAAATCATCGAATTCCACGAAATTACATCTCTGTTGAGCATTTTATCAAACACCTTCCTAGCATGTTCAATTTCCCCAAACTCAGAGTACATTCTAATAAGTGAGTTTGACACAAACGGGTCTGATTTAATATGAGTTTTAAGTATCTGGCCATGAATTTGTTTCCCTTCTCGGTAAGCCATCGTTTTTCCACAAGATTTCAGAACCGAAGGAATTGAGTTTTCAATACCATCAAATAAACTCAAAGTGCAAAGCATCTGACAATAGAGTATGATTGACAGCAAAGGTGCTTCGTTATCACAAGAACCCTTAATCAACAAGAAGTAGATGAAGAAATTGGGGCTTTGAATTTTCTCGAAAATTGACAGGGCATGGTGTAGACCACCTGGAGATTTACAACAAAAAGAAATGATCTTGCAAGCCGTAGAAGTATGGTTGATAAGGTCTGTTTTGATCAATTGGGCGTGCAATTGGCGCATTTGAGCCATAGTTTTGCAGTTTCCCAGCATGCGAATGGTTGAATCTGGAAGCAGAGATGGTAGTGAAGGAATTGTGAAAGTAGCCATTTTTTTAGCAAGAATGTACTCAGTTACACTAAGCCCAAACAAGTCACAACGGCACCTTGAGTAGATTTTACTGTGAATGGGCATGGGATGGGATGAGGTCATACTAGTCCCCTTCTTGTCTATTTTACGAGATCTTTCGAATTGAATTCTAACGGGTTATATTCCGGTTGAGATCGGGACGGGATGAGCCCAATCCCGTTTGCACATTATTTTATTTAACGTTTTTAAATTTTACGCTTCATCCAGAAAGTATTCCTACATATTAAAATGTAAAAATCTTAAAGTTTCTAAATATTCATAATCACATATTACAGTTGAATTAAAGTTAATATATATAATAAAACACATCTAAATGAATTTTATACATTTGTCAATTGGAACGGTTTGTCCAACATGATTTATTTTGTAAAATATATAAACGTAACTTTATAATAACTAATATAGTATTTCACTAATACTTAGGGATTTTACTTATATTTATTATTTTAATTAAATTATATTTTTTTTAATTATATACGGAACGGAACGGACCTAGTGGGATGAAAAAGTGAAGACTTATATACGGTCCTGGATAATTTTTAACGGGAGGGTTCGAAATAAAATTTATAATTTTGAATGAAATTCCGCCGGAATCGAAATTGGCGGGATTTGTGTCCGCCCCTAGATTTTACAGTTAGATGTATCATATGAGCTAAGCCCAAACAAATATTAATACTTCGATATGAATATCAAATATACCCTTTAGCTGTTATCTACTAAGTTACGTGTACATTATTCCATACCAAATATTATACTCTATAATCTTATAACTTAGGATTAACTAAGACTATTTTGCGGTAATAGTTAGTACATAGCTTTTGATTGATTTATTTATAGTTGTTGACATCTAAATTCTCCAAGTGAACAAAAGAAAATACATGAGAGATCTTAGCACAAGTAAGAACTAAAAATTGAACAATTCAAAGAAATTGACGGACCGATGGGGTCAACCCAAGGAAGAGTGGAAGACCCCCATCTTTGAAACGACTGAAGGTTTCCTCTATGTTTTTCAACTATCTCGCCTAAACAACATAGCCTTCAAATCCAACTGTTCATCATTTTACTAAGAGAAAATAAATTAAAATGTTCTAACCATTTACTTTATGCTAAAATAATAAATATTTTTTAAACTACCAAAAAAATTCAAATTATGTTAGTAAGTAATTTAGCTATTTATTAAGGGGATATATAATATAATAATAATAGTATAACATTATTTATATATGAATTTTATATATACAAAACACACATAGTTTAATTTTGTAGTATATGTATATATAGATTGATATAATCTCACTAAATAAATATAATTAGTATATAAATCTTAAAATAGGCCAATATAGTAATTAATACATGATATAACTTTTCGCTCCTAAAATGAGATGATGTGTAAATTTAGCTATATAATAAATAATACCATAAAAATGATAAATATCAAAAAAAAAAAAATTTAAATAAGAAGTTACGAATAAGAATTTAAAAGTTTTCCTATAATTATAAAAGTTTAATTAGCAAATTGAAACATATTCTATAAAATTATATAATTTTCTTATTTATGTGATGATTTATTGTTATTTTAATTTAGACAGTACTAAATAAATAAATAAATAAAATTATATTAAAATAAGTGGCGTAACGTTAAGGCGATATGTGATAAAATTCAATGTGGCGTAATTTAAAGATGACATTTGGCATAATATGATATGGCGTAGTAGTAGGGATCAAGTGATTTTATTTAGTTCTATTTTAGTATTATATAGTAAACTTTACAAATTAGTAGAGCATCCATTGGGGTACTGTCGTGACCGATACATGGGAAGTTAGCGAATTAATTAAATTTAACAAATAATTCAGTACGTCCAAAATTATCAAAAAATATGGTGTTTCAGTTTTAAAGCTAAGTTGAAAATTAATAGGGATTTATGTAATTTTAAAAATATGATTGGTTTCTTGCAAAGTAGAACATAATTTATGCAGTTTTAAATAAGATATGGTTTTGTGGAAGTTTTTTATATAAATTATGGATTTTTTAAAATAATTTCAAGAATAAAATAGTTTTTTTTAGCTATAAAGTCGGATTATTTTGAGCAAATTTTTTTTAATAGTTTATATATATTTTCTTGTTGTTCTCAAATATTTGATTATTTTTATCTATAAGCTTATAATTATTTTTATTTTATTTTTAATTTTAAAAGTTAGTATTACATTTTCGTTTAATAGACGCTTAAAACTTAAAATTGAATGGCTATTCACACAACATTTAATATCTAGTTTATCCTATTTGTGAACAAAGCCGATGCGAAGAAAAAAGAAAATGCGAAGCCTATGTGTCCGGAAGGCAGATATTGATCCTGCAATCCAAGGTTTGTATACACTAAGGTGTGATAGAGTCGCGAAACATATCCACTCTACATGCGAAAATTGATCTTGTAATCCAAAGTTTGTATACACTAAGGGGTGATAGATTCGCAAAGAACAATTCAAACGCCATCAAATTATCATTTCCTTAAAAATATGTTTTTTTTTGGTGAAACCTTAAAAATATCAATTAAGATCTTCTGTAACACTGTTACATGCATCCCTCTTTAGTGATCAGAAGAAGCTAAATAAATAGAGATTAAAATATTTGTGCTTTACGAGAAAAATAATAAATAATATGAAATCCACCAATCACGTAAAGGAAATACAAAAAATACAAATACAAATACGAGTTATATAAAATATCTTCACTGTAAAAATATGGTTTGTAAAACGCGGAAACAACTAACCAAGTGAGCTTTCCATAAAAGAAGCCCCACTCAATCTAAACTTCGAGTATGGTTTCAACACCGGGAGTTAGAAGTTAGAAATTTAAGGAATATGTAATGATTAAACTTTAGAACAAACCCAAAATAAGGTTAAGTAGAAGTAGAAATTAGTCATAATCTAAGCAAATAAATCAAAAAGGTTGAAAAACTTAACTCTTTTAGAAACCTAATTTCTTGGACTGTGAGTATTGAAGATGGAAATGCACCCACCACCAGCAGTCACCACCACTCGCAGCCTTCCGGCGACCCCATAAAGTCTACCGTTGACTCAGACAAACACGCATTCCGCCGGCGCTGTAGAAAACAACTCACAATCATCGAGAGAGAAGACTACCAATTTTTCATCAGGTGAAAATCGATTACTTGAAAGACTAATTAAGGACGGAGAGTCTTAATTAGGGTTTAATATTCAATCCTTAATGACTGCTTCAATGAGATTAGATGTCTTTCTCTGCACATTTGGTGTGCATATACAAATCATCAAAGACTTTTAAATTCACAAAGAAAGTGACTGGAAGCTACATTATGTTGTTTCATCATTTCTTGGGTTTATATGGTATTTTAGTCATCCATGAGATATTATAATTAATTCTTCCACTTCAATATATCACCGATCGATATCTAGGATCCGTTTGATAGCTTCTTATCACAAGTTTAAGATACCTAATCAAAATTATTAAGTGTATGAAAAAACGTACATTATTTTATAAGCTATATGTAGGGAGGTAAATGGTTCGGGTGGTGGGTGGTTGTATCACATCCATCAATCGAACCGTACTACAAAATCGTTCACCCGAATCATCAACCACGCAAGTTTTTTTCCACCCTAAAACATAAACTCGGTTGATCGGGTGGGTCGGGTTTTTTTCCGGGTTCAACCAACAAAGTAAACTTGTAAATTGTCATTACTCATCTGTGAATTTTTTAAAAAACGCAGTTTGATAATCACGGTTAAATAAATAAATAAATAAATAAATAAATAAATAAGCATCTATGATAGTCAAACGATGCGTATACAACCATTCAACAACTCGTAACTATGGTAGTCGTGATTTTAAAAAAAGTTGAAATTGTTGTAGACAATAGTAGAGAGCTTTTCGTCCTACAAAAGTCGAGATTGTTGACGCATTTTTTTCCTGATTTGGAATCATTATTATTTTTCCATAGCTATCAAAGTATAAAGATACGATGTATCATTAAACGACGGTAGATGTGAAAAAAGCACCGGCGCCGGGATGAAAATGCAAAGAAATTTGTTAAGGGTTCACATAAACAAATTCAAAAGGTTTTGTGTGGTTGTTGTTCAAGAGACGTTGGTGGTGGTGACGAGTCTAGCCAGTGGAGATGGCAGGCGCCAAAAAGGCATTGTTGAAGAAGGTGATGGTGTTAAAGAGAAGAAGCCAGATGTGGGTTCACGAGGAGCCGGTGTTTAAGATCCGTCGGAGATGACGATTAAATCGATGCATAGAAACACGAAGTTTGGTGGCTAAGGTTTAAGAGAGGCTGGTAAGCCATTTAAACATCGGGTGAATATTGGGTGGACTTCGGGTGAATGCCGGGTCGGGTGATGGATCGGGTGGTGGCTCGGGTGATGGTTTTTAATATTGTCACCCTAAACCGTAACTGTACCATCAACCGTTCAACCATAACCCGCATTCCAACCATATATATCGAGTTTTCGGCCATTTGAGTGGTTTTGGTTTTCGGGTAACCACCGGTTACAGGTGAGATTGTCATCCCTAGCTATATGGGCGAAGGTTAATGTAAGAGCCTTAGTTTTTGGACCGAGTTACCTTAGCCGAGATTTGGTTTAGGCCGAGTTTTGGTCTTAGCCGCCCCCGCGGGCTTGTATGCCGCCCCAGCGAGTTCCCGCTCCCGCGGCCCAAGGAACCGCCCCCGCGGTTTCCTGCGGCTGCAGCCGGTTTTGTTGACCGGTTGACTCGTGCTTTACTCTCTTCCTTACTTCTTTCGTCTTACCTTGCTGAGCAAGGGTACCATTTCATTTCCTTTCCCAGCCAATTCACGTCCTTCTTGCTTCTCCTTCTCTCCATCTTGAGCTTGATCTTGTTCTTCCTTAGAGTTGAAAGAGTTGTGTGTTCTTGTTGATGTTGATGATGGTTGATGTGGTTGCTGAACTTGGAAGCCAGCTGAGTTGTGGTTGTGGAGCTTGTTCTTGCCTAGTCCAGTAGTAGAGGCGAGCCTTGTTTCTTCTTTCTTTGTCTCTTTCTTTCTTGTTCTTCCTTCCTTAGCTTAGGAGTAGATGAATGGATCATAGATTGATGTTGGAATGTGTATGTGTATGTATGTACTTGATTTTGGAATAAAGGAGTCGCGGGATTCCATTCTGCACAGTCACCGCACCCGCAGCCAAAAGCTACCCCCCCGCGGCAACGGTTCCAGCGCCCGCGTTATTCCGCGCCTGCGCTTGCCAGCGGCCACGGTCACCGCGCCTGCGGCTGAGCCTTACCAAGCCTGCGGTTTACCTGTTCCGCCCCTGCGTCTTTCCGTCACGCAGGTGCGTCTTGTTCCCGGTCTACCTAGAGTTTGGTAGATCCTTTCCTTTCCTAGTATGAGCGGGTTAGTAGCATGTTAGGTATATGTGTTTTAGGTTAGTATGATATCGGTTATGCCAGTTACGGCTTTGAGGTTTATGAGTTAGGATACGATCCTTATGGATCCCTTGGGTCTAGGTGTGACCCCTATGATGGATATGAGCTTGATATATTGTTATGCCTTGTTACTAGGCAGTGTTGTCCTCCAGTTTGGAGTGGACCACATTGAGAGTTGATCGTAGTTGATACTACTTTCGAGGTTAAGGTAAGTCCGTAAGGATTACTTAGCTTCCATTCTTATATTGGATGTATGCATGAGTGGTGTTTGTTATATGTTTTATAGCATGCGTTATGGTTTATTACCGACCTATGTTATAGTGACCGCCCATTGTAGTGGTTGTGACAACTTGACTTTCATCCCGCTGGGAGTTTGGGAGGTTCTTTGTAGTTAGGCCAGATCTGGTATACGGGATCGACTCTTCACCCATCCCATAGGGTATACGGGTTGGGTGCCAGAACCATTCTTGTTGGCTATAGCGATTAGAGGCGAGGATTTTATATATATTCCTCGTGTCACCTATTTTCATATGCCGACTTATATACTATTTGAGTGTTGGACTTTATAAAGATAATAAACCGGGTAAATGTGTGAAAGCATGATGATGTGTTATGATTCCTGATGTGTGTTTGTGCTCTAGCATCTTCTTATATATGTGTATGGTTAGCTAACGGTTTTATATTGTGTTGTAGATCCTTTGCAGGTTAGGAGAGCTGCAAAGTGATCCAGTGGGGTGATCCGCTGAGGGCTCCGTACACTGGGACGTTATCGGGGATAGGGGATATTTCATATGTACAGTTTATGTTTTACTTTTATACTCAGCGGTACTTTTGTATCACCTTTTGATATTTATATATATCAGTTTCATGTTTTGTTTTAATCTATATGTGCCTTGTTGTAAGATTTAGTGAACTTGTTGTCAGGCTAGGTTCAGGATCCATTGTGAGATCCTAGCCCAGTAGCACCTCGAGTCCTACGGATTTGGGGTGTTACAAAGTTGGTATCAGAGTCCAGGTTAACAACAATGACACCTATAATCTGCGATAAAGGTCGAATAGATAAATAAACAGAACCCGAAAGGGGTCTGACTTTCAAAAGATTTTGATTTTGAAATGAGTACAAATGTTTTGGGATACCGTGTACGTGAGTCATCGCCCCTCTGAAGACCTCGACAATATAGATATATATAGATATTCTGTTGTGATTGATTTGATATATATATCTATACATATGGCATATATATAGCCTTCTAAGTTAGGTTTATGCTTTGCAGATGGCTCAGACTAGAGCTGTATCTGCAGATGGACGAGGTAGGGATAGATCCCCTCTTCCTCCAGTAGACGTAGGACAGAGGCAGGTTCCCGTTGTTGATCCACATGCAGCGAAGGAGGTTCGTGAGGTTGCTGATGAGAGTTTTGTTCCTGAGACTAGGAACGGTATAACTGGGAGACATACACCACAGCGAGTCCAGTCAGATGACTTGGATCGTGTCTCTATGATGGGACTAGATTTCGCGCGTATATTAGGCAAGTGGAGGAAGCGGCCAAAGAAGGTAGACTACCCCGGATCTGCCAGTACAAGAGGGATCATTTAGGAGATCCCATGGAGTTACCCAAGTGCCAGTTGTATCGGCACATGTTGCTGAGATTCCTCAAGTTCCAAAGGAGCATAGAAGGCCCGGAAAGAGACAGCGGACTGGGCAGACCAGTGGTGCTGGTGGGGTTATTAATTTTGAACTAAACCGGAGACGTTCAAGTTACCCCGCAGATGCACTGGTTGCAACTACGGGTCGACGGTGTTTTAACTGTGATGATCCTGAACATCTACGACCAGCGTGCACGAAGCCGTTAGTAATTTGTTCTACTTGTGGCAGGCGAGGTCACATAGAGAGTTTCTGTAGATGGGGTGGAACTTCATCTCAGCAGGATACTGGTGGAGTTGCTGGTTCATGGCGAGACCAAATCTGCCAAAGTTATCCCTCATCTGCATCAACTACAGATAGGGGACCACAGTGTTACAATTGTGGTGGTTATGGACATATGCGGTCAGAATGCACAAAGCAGACAGTGACTTGCTACATCTGTGGAAGATTAGGTCACAGACATATTTTTTGTAGACGGGGTGGAGCTTCGTCTCAGCAGGGTTCTTCTTCTGCCAGAGTAGCGGGAGGTGGGAAGAGGCCACCTCAGCAGATGTAGGGACAACAGAGAGTCCTAGATCGCCATACGACTCAGGGATCTACTCCTGGGCCGAGTAGAGGCAGAGGTCGTGGTGGGAGCACCACTGATACCAGAGGCCCACAGGGCTGAGTCTTTGAGCTTAGGAGTGCAGAGGAGCCAGCTGCACCGACTTCTACAAGTACCATTCTAATTCATGGTTTACCTATTAGAGTCTTATTTGATACTGATGCTACACATTCTTTTATTTCTGATGCTTGTGTAGAGCGTTTGAGTTTAGATACAGTTGATGGGATGCCCTTTATTATAGGGTTACCCGATGGTGGTAGGGTCAGAGGTACCCGTGAGATTCATAGTTGTCTCATTTCTGTAGGGACTTATGTGTTACTAGTTGACTTCTTTGTCATGCCATTAGAGCATGAAGAAGTTATTTTAGGTATGGATTGGATGGATAGACATTCTGCAGTCTTAGATGTAGGTAGGATGACTGTTACCCTCTCTACCGAGCTAGGTCAGATAGAGGTTTTCCGAGGTTGGGACCTTGGAAAGATAGGCACGATTATCAGTGCGATACGGGCAGCTAGACTGATTGCACAGGGTTGTGAGGCCTTCTGTTGTTATGCCATGAAGGAGGAGGAGAGTCCAGCATTAGAGGATATCCCAGTTGTCTGTGATTTTGCAGATGTGTTTGCTGAGCCGTCCAGTTTGCCGTCTCAGAGGAGTGTGGACTTCAGTATTGAGTTAGAGCCTGGTACGAGACCGACCTCGAAGGCCCCATACTGGATGACGCCTGTCGAGATGCTAAGCTGAAGAAGCAACTCGAGGAGTTGGCTGAGAAGGGCTTCATTCGCCCTAGCGTGTCCCCATGGGGAGCACCTGTCCTCTTCGTACGGAAGAAGGACGGATCACTGAGATTATGTATTGATTACAGGGAGCTGAACAAGGTGACCATCAAGAACAAGTATCCATTGCCGCGCATTGATGACTTGTTGGATTAGCTTCAGGGAGCGACTATATTCTCCAGGATTGATCTGCGTACAGGATATCACCAGCTGAGGGTGAGAGAGCAGGATGTGCACAGGACAACATTCCGGACCAGATATGGACACTACGAGTTTGTAGTAATGCCATTTGGGCTTACGAATGCCCCAATAGTTTTTATGGAATTGATGAACAGTATCTTCATCGACTTCCTGGATCAGTTTGTGGTGGTCTTCATAGATGACATTCTAGTGTACTCTCGCAGTAGAGAGGAGCATGCAGGACAACTGAGGACTGTATTGCAGGTTTTACGGGATAGAGAACTTTATGCTAAGTTCTCTAAGTGTGAGTTATGGATGCCAGAGGTAGCATTCCTGGGTCATGTGGTTTCAGCTGAAGGGATCAAGGTGGATCCAGTGAAGATAGAGGCTGTAGCAGCTTGGACTACACCGACGAACGTCAAGGAAGTACGTAGCTTCCTTGTCCTAGCCGGTTATTACAGACGCTTTGTGGAGGGATTTTCTGTGATTGCCCGTCCACTGACGAGTCTACTGAGGAAGACTACCAAATTTGTATGGTCTGATCAGTGTAGGCAAAGTTTTGAGGAGCTGAAGAGACATCTGATTTTTGCTCCTATTTTGGCACAGCCAGAGGGTACAAAGGATTTTGTGGTATACAGTGATGCATCCAAGCTAGGCTTGGGATGTGTATTGATGCAGCAGGGCAGAGTGATAGCATATGCGTCTCAACAACTGAAGACGTATGAGGAGAACTACCCGACTCATGATCTGTAGTTGGCAGCGGTAGTTCATGCCTTGAAGATCTTGAGACATTATCTGTATGGTGCTACATGTCAGATCTTCACAGATCATAAGAGTCTGAAGTACATATTCACGCAGCGGGAATTGAATAACCGCCATCGTAGGTGGCTAGATTTGATCAAGGACTTTGATTTAGAGATTCTGTACCATTCGGGGAAGGCGAATGTTGTCGCCGACACCTTGAGCAGCAAGACGCCTCGAGAGCAGGCGATTGCGAGATTGACCGTTCAACATAAGTTGCAGAGAGACTTGATCTGGTTAGAGTTCGACATCTTGTTTCCTGATGAGGATGTCCAGCTGCGTACTTTAGAGGTTCTTCCTGATCTGTTGGGTGAAATCCAACAGAAGCAGGAGATCTGCCCGACACTGATGAGGATCCGAGAGAGGATGTCTCGGGATGAGGCACCACAGTTCCTGCTAGGAGCAGATGGGGTTTTGAGACGCCGCGGTTGCGTCTGTGTACCTGCTGATACAGAGCTGAGATAGAGGATTTTATATTGGTGGGGAGGGCTGAAGCCCGATGTAGCCTGATTTGTGGCATAGTGTGCGACCTGCCAGCAGGTCAAGATAGAGCATTGCAGACCTGGAGGTGAGCTCCATCTACTTCCCATTCTACAAAGGAAGTGGGAGGACATCACCATGGACTTTGTGACTGGGCTGATACTGAGCCGGAGTTTTGATGCTATCTGGGTTATTGTGGACAGATTGATGAAGACGACACGTTTCATCCCTATTAGGGAGACGTGGCCGGTGAACAGATTAGCTGAGGAGTACACTAGGCAGATAGTGAGACTCCATGGTGTACCGAGGATGATCGTCTCAGACAGAGATGGACCATTTACCTCGAGATTTTGGCAGCAGATTCAGAATGCCCTGGGGACGAGTTTGCACTTCACGACTGCGTTCCATCCTCAGACAGATGGTCAGTCAGAGAGGACCATTCAGACGCTGGAGGATATACTGCGAGCTTGTGTGTTGGATTGGGGACAAGTGTGGACGGATCATCTCCCACTTGTTGAGTTCTCATAAAACAACAACTGACATGCATCGATTGGGATGGCCCCATATGAGGCACTGTATGGGCAGAGATGATGTACTCCGTTATGTTGGGATGAGCAGAGCAGTGTTAGTGGTTTAGCACCTGATCAGATTCAAGATGATGTGGCTCGTGTAGCACTGATTAGAGAGCGGATGCTGACTGCCTAGAGCCGTCAGAAGTCATATGCTGATAGGAGGCGTAGACCTCTAGAGTTCAGAGTAGGAGCCCATGTGTGGCTGAGAGTGTCTCCGACACGAGGTGTTAGACGTTTTGACATTAAGGGGAAGTTGAGCCCCGATATGTCGGACCATTCGAGATTCTGGATCGGGTTGGGAGTGCAGCATACAGATTGGCTTTGCCTCCGAGATTAGAGGGTGTTCACCCTGTATTTCACTTGTCTTAGCTGAAGGAGTACATACCAGATCCGAAACACGATTTGAGTTATGATGATTTGGTGGTCGAGCCGGACCACACTTTTGTTGAGCACCCTATTGCAGTCCTAGAACGAGGTATGAGACGCATGCGTTCGAAGGACATTCCTATGTTGAGGATACAGTTGTCGAGACGAGGACCTGATGAGGCTACATGGGAGACTGAGGATAGTATCCAGAGGAACTATCCAGAGTTCTATGCCGAGATAGGTGCACCAGTAGGATCACCGAGTAGATCTTAGTACTATCTTGGTGAGTATTATGTGCTTATATGCTTATATGCGATGATGTGTTTATTTTCATACTAGCTTTGATGTGATATATGATCTTATTAGATCTTGTGGTGCTAGTATGATTATTGTTTATAGCTGGAGATGGTTCTTTTCTCTATGCTATTGTGATACGATTAGGATTCAGCTGGAGATGGTTATTCCTCCAATGCTATTTTGATGGACATAGTGTTGCTGGAGATGTTTTTCCTCCATGCCTTTTTGTTATGAGTATGATACGGATAGAGATGTGATTCCTCTATGCCTTGTGATATGATTATAGTTTGGCTAGAGACGGTTTTCCTCTATGCCTTGGATAGTGTTTTGTTGCTGGAGTTGATGATTTCCTCCATGCTTATGTTTGAGGTTATAGAGAGAGTTATACCTCGACTTTTGAGTCCGAGTGGTTTTAGGACTTTGCAAGTTTCGGGACGAAACTTGTTTTTAGGGGGGTGAGATGTAAGAGCCTTAGTTTTTGGACCGAGTTACCTTAGCCGAGATTTGGTTTAGGCTGAGTTTTGGTCTTAGCCGCCCCCGCAGACTTGTGTGCCGCCCCAACGGGTTCACGCTCCCACGGCCCAGGGAACCGCCCCCGCGGTTTCCTGCGGCTGCAGCCGGTTTTGTTGACCGGTTGACTCGTGCTTTAGTCTTTTTCTTATTTCTTTCGTCTTACCTTGCTGAGCAAGGGTTCCATTTCATTTCCTTTCCCAACCAATTCACGTCCTTCTTGCTTCTCCTTCTCTCCATCTTGAGCTTGATCTTGTTCTTCCTTAGATTTGAAAGAGTTGTGTGTTCTTGTTGATGTTGATGATGTGAGATTGCTGAGCTTGGAAGCCAGCTGAGTTGTGGTTGTGGAGCTTGTCCTTTCGTAGTCCAGTAGTAGACGCGAGCCTTGTTTCTTCTTTCTTTCTCTCTTTCTTTCTTGTTCTTCCTTCCTTAGCTTAGGAGTAGATGAATGGATCATAGATTGATGTTGGAATGTGTATGTGTATGTATGTACTTGATTTTGGAATAAAGAAGAAGTGATTTGATCACGTAAAGAGTGAAAGAGGAGTCGCGGGATTCCATTCTGCACAGTCACCGCACCCGCGGCCAGAAGCTACCGCCCCCGCTAAAACGGTTCCAGCGCCAGCGCCCGCATTATTCCGCGCTTGCGCTTGCCAGCGGCCACGGTCACCGCAACTGCGGCCGAGCTTTACCGCGCCTGCGGTTTACCTGTTCCGCCCCTGCGTCTTTCCGTCACGCAGGTGCGTCTTGTTCCGGGTCTACCTAGAGTTTGGTAGATCCTTTCCTTTCCTAGTATGAGCGGGTTAGTAGCATGTTAGGTATATGTGTTTTAGGTTAGTATGATATCGGTTATGCCAATTACGGCTTTGAGGTTTATGAGTTAGGATACGATCCTTATGGATCCCTTGGGTCTAGGTGTGACCCCTATGATGGATATGAGCTTGATATATTGTTATGCCTTGTTACTAGGCAGTGTTGTCCTCCAGTTTGGAGTGGACCACATTGAGAGTTGATCGTAGTTGATACTACTTCCGAGGTTAAGGTAAGTCCGTAAGGCTTACTTAGCTTCCATCCTTATTTTGGATGTATGCATGAGTGGTGTTTGTTATATGTTTTATAGCATGCGTTATGGTTTATTACCGACCTATGTTATAGTGACCGCCCATTGTAGTGGCTGTGACAACTTGCCTTTCATCCCGCTGGGAGTCTGGGAGGTTCTCTGTAGTTAGGCCAAATATAGTATACGGGATCGACTCTTCACCACTCCCATAGGGTATACGGGTTGGGTGCCGGAACCATTCTTGCTGGCTATAGCGATTAGAGGCGAGGATTTTATATATATTCCTCGTGTCACCTATTTTCATATGCCGACTTATATACTATTTGAATGTTGGACTTTATAAAGATAATAAACCGGGTAAATGTGTGAAAGCATGATGATATGTTATGATTCCTGATGTGTGTTTGTGCTCTAGCATCTTCTTATATATGTGTATGGTTAGCTAATGGTTTTATACCGTGTTGTAGATCCTTTGCAGGTTAGGAGAGCTGCAAAGTGATCTAGTGGGGTGATCCGTTGAGGGCTCCATACACTGGGACGTTACCGGGGTTAGGGGATATTTCGTATATACAATTTATGTTTTACTTTTGTACTCAGCGGTACTTCTGTATCACCTTTTGATATTTATATATATCAGTTTAATGTTTTGTTTTAATCTATTTGTGCCTTGTTGTAAGATTCAGTGAACTTGTTGTCAGGCTAGGGTCAGTATCCATTGTGAGATCCTAGCCCAGTAGCACCTCGAGTCCTACGGATTTGGGGTGTTACTGTTAAAAAGATAGTTTATCAAATAATATATTATAAATAATAACTATAATCCTACAAATTTTATATTTATTATTTAGTAATTTCCACTTGCACAACAATAATATTCATTTTTCCAAATATTCATAAGTTTATACAAAAAATAAGTTCGTTCAATCTTGTACTCAATAAACTTCAAGTACCAATTTATAAACGTCAACTCCAACAACTCCGATAAACTAGTAGTTTTCAA
The DNA here is from genome assembly GCA_002319775.1 of Fagopyrum tataricum. Taxonomy (NCBI): domain Eukaryota; kingdom Viridiplantae; phylum Streptophyta; class Magnoliopsida; order Caryophyllales; family Polygonaceae; genus Fagopyrum; species Fagopyrum tataricum. The sequence goes on from CM008286.1 coordinate 25,850,909, forward strand.
ACGGACCCCTAACATAAGTAATAATTCATAAATCTCCCAATCTCATACTCATAAATGCTTACGAAGCTATTAACTCTTACTCTCGACCTTAAACAAATTTCCAATAATTAAAAACTCGGGGCTCATTTGGTGTGATTGTTAAATGGGTTGGGAATAAAAAAACAACTAATAAATCATTTTTAATACTCGGTATTTGATATAACGTTGAAATAAAACATTGATTTTATATGAATTAAATGATGGATTTTTATAAACATGTTATTTGATATTTATATGAATTATGGAATGACCAATTACATCATATTATTATATGTCCGGGCTTTAACACATTTACGTTTTGAAATAAACCAAGCCGTTTTGAACAGGCAATATCATTAAAAAAAAATTAAAACAGACGACGTTGCATGCATCTTAGTATAAAGATTATCTTATATTCTCTAAAATTCTTATATGTTTTTTCCCTTTTTATTACGCCACAATTCATCTTTTTCAGTTAAGAGAGCTTCTTTTCCAAATGATACTTCTTATGAGATATCCAAAACTAAAAGCAAGCTAGAGTGTTGTTTGTTCTTTAACGACAATGACTTTGAAAGCAAATCTTTGAACCACCATATGTGGAGACGAAGAGAATCCTTTAATTCTCATACTAATATGATTTTAATGAATATTCTCTTTCTACTTTCTACTATATATTTTCATACATTTAGTGTTGAGGTTTCATTATCCTTTGTAATCTCTTGTCTTTTTTCTATGTTGAGACCTTATAGTAGAATGTACATATTGAGAACACGAGACGTAGAAATGTAGTTTCGAATCTCATAAACAAATATCTCTTGCTTCTTGTTTCTCTTATAATCGATCACTGTAGATCGATATTTGTATGATACTTGCTTAAATATGTTATCTCATTTTTACAAAAAATATTATGGCCTACCTAGTGACCTTATTCCTATCCCTTTGTTTGCATAAGTTGAGAAATAATGTTTGCCTTGAGAATGGAAACATATTAGTTTTTTACGAGGGTGTGTTGTTTATATTGAAACTTCTAAGATTTAACTTGGTTTGGGTATATAGATTTACCTTTACCTCGAGGACTCCTAATTGTCATAGTTTTACCGGTTTTATAACTTTTTGGCTTTTCAACGAGAGTGTGACATGTTTTGGTCTTCTACATGTTTTCTATAAACTTAATTAGCTTGAGTTTTATCTTCTGCAACTACAAATACGTCTTTGGGTTGAGTACAACACGATAATTATACAGAAAGATGTGGTATATGCTACTTTTGATAGTTACCTACATACCTATTAATTGATTTTCATGATATTCATATATTGGGTTAAATCTTGATTTATTATAGCGGTGATACTTATTTTTTATATTATTCTCTTTTATATTTATTTTGATGATTATATTTGTTTGTTACTTTTCTTTTTGACAACAAAAACCCATAATTGCATTATTTTATATATATTTTCATACTCTTTTTTCTTTTTTCTTTAGGTTAGCGTAATTGTCTATTGTTACATTCAATTTAAATGCAGATATCGTGAATTCGACACTCGATACTATAACTAATTGTAACTGCAGAGTATGTTTGTACCCCATCACCTACGATTAATGCTTCATTGTTCTCTTTCTCTCTTTTGCCTCGCTCAACGTTACCACCATTCAACAAGGCTCTCTTTGTCAAACCAGTCTAGGGCATCCATGATGCGCCCTTGGAGGCTCCTTTTACATTGACCGTAGACGATGAGGACAAGGCTTTGAGGGTTGGCTCAGATGGACCGCTCACCCGATCCCGAGCCAAGGCCATTGCCCGAGCCACCGGATCCATCATCGCCCGCACCACTTCGTCACTTGGACCAGTCTCCGGTATGCCGTGTCTCTACACCACCATGGCATAGGCTACCGGTCCCGTCCACGCCATTTACTTTCGGACTATATTTTTCATGTTTTCCTTTTATGTAATAAAAGGGATATTCCTTATAGAATATTCCCTTTGATCTTATCTTTAGGGTTTTGCCCTTGTTGGGGTTTTCGTTATGTATGTTTGTTTGGCCCGTTGGCCAAATAGGTAGGCAAGACTCTTTATATAAGGGATATCTTGCCTCACTTATTTTTCATGTTCAATTTTACTAAGTTTTTGAGAAGATTTCCCTCTTACTTAGCTTGGGCATCAAACCTCCCGTCTATCTCTCAAATTTCTTCCTTGGATCTCGTCTTTGATCCAAGAAATCCATATTCGAGGATTCTTCTTTAGAATCAACTTTCAATCCCCACAAAAAGGTTTATTCGATCTCCCTAGATCGAATCAACCTTGTTTCTTCATCGCTTCCACCCCTTTAGATCTGAAACGATACAACGCCGCACAAAGAATCAAGGAGTAGTTGGATCTTTCCTGGATCTAGATCCGGAAGTTATCCTTGGTTACCTCCAAGGACGCATCAAACTGGCATCAGAGCAAAGGGATCAAAGCTAAGTTCTCTTTACTCTTGTTTTTGTGCGTTATTATCTTCAACCTATTTAGCCTTTTGTTCATGATGTTCTTCGTTTGTTCATGATGTTCTTCATTTGTTCTTCATGATCTTCATGTTGTTCATCATGTTCTTCATCATGTTCATCCAATTTTCCTGATTTTTTTTTTCTTTTGATCAATTTGAAAAAAAAGGAGATATTTGGTTTGCCGTCAAACCATTTATCAAACCCGTGTTTTTTCTTAAACCGACCCAATCCGACAATTTTGTTAATTAATTTCACCAAATTTCTTGGGATATTTTTGTTAACGAAAGTTCGGATATCTCGCATTTGATATTCCAAGAAAAGCAAAAAAAAGCTTCATCAATACGGATTTGTGTTCAAAAAAACAAAACAAAACAAAAGTGTTGCTCAAAACGTTTCAAAGAAACAAAACACAAAAGTGAAAAGACGTCCGGCAAACTGGTCTATCCGAAAAATCGGATTTTACAAAACGGTCAAAGACCGAAAGCAAGCAAAGCTTGCCGACTGAACAATCCGTCCATCTTCCGCCTCTCCATTTTCTTACATACGTTTGAAAAATATCACTTGTTTATTTGTGTGTAATTAGTTCAATTTTGTTGGATTTGCCTTACTTGTCTAACCGCCGAACGGCCTTCCCCAAAGTTGAACTCGATAACGCACTTGAACTTGGGTAAAGTTGACTTAACTTGTCACCTTGCTCATTTGATTGCTTGCAATTGTGTGCTGATTTGGAACAATGACGAACGTTGAATTGGAAACTTCTCAGGATTCTGGTCTGCAAGAGTCCAATGAACCTTTGGCTCAAGAAAATGCTTTGTTGTCCCTCGAAAATGACTCTATAAGGCAGGAATTGGAAGCTTTGAAGGCACAACAAAGGTTTGATGCCTTGACCCGAGAAAACATTGCCTTGAAGCAAGAGTTAGAAGCTCTTAAGGTCCTACTGCTTGCCCAACGTCCCACCCCAACATATCCGATTGAAACCGTGGCCAATGCTTCCACATCCGATGCACAAAGCAAAGTGAAGGGAATTTTGGGAGCCGGACCATCAAACGGTCCCCGGCTTGCGTCCATCATTGAATGCCAACGTCCCTTACCTCTTGACAGAAATGAGTTCCATGAAGAGGACGAAGAATTTCCCGACCCGACTCAAGATGACTTACGCATGGTCGATACGGAAAATCGGCACAAGCATTATGAGCCTCAACACCAACGGTATGTCCCTTCTCCACCTCCACCTAGTGTGCCCCGCACCGACCGTCGAACCCGGGAAGAGCCCCGGTACCGTCCCGACTCGACCAACAATCTTGGTCGTGAGAATGATCGTTCCGGATGCCGTCGCCAACGGTCAACCCGGCAACCGACAACCCTTGACTTTGATGAGTATAATGAGCAAAACGACTTCAACGAGTTCTCCGGTGATGAGTCCGACTTGGAACGGGTGGAACATGACCGTCCATGGCACCCACCCATCATAGACCCTTATGAGAACCAAGACCGAGGTGAAGAATGGTTGTCTCCCCCAAACCCACCTAGGCATGAACCACCCGTTCATGGGTGCCACCGGCCTCAAGGTGGCCACCGGCGAGCCCGTGCCGATGATGCCTACATTCCACCGCTCCGCCCGGACCCCTACAGAGCTCGTAGGGAAGGTAAGGTTAAATTCCCTATCTTTCATGGTGAATATGATCCGTGTGTTTTTCTTGATTGGGCGCAGGATATGAAACGATCCTTGAAACATTGTCATTATGAGGATGAATATGAGAAAATCGAGGCGGCAACTCTTTACTTTGAAGGAGATGCCAAGTTTTGGTGGAACCGGTATGAGATCACCCGTGAAAGGCGAGGATGGGCACCGATGGTGACCTTTGAGCAATTGATATATGTCATGACCAAGAAGTACGTGCCCGAGGACTTCAAGAATGATATGCGGTTGCAAATTGCCGAGTTCAAACAAGGCAACCTCACCCCGGTGGTTACTTGGCCAAACTCGAGGACATGCACATTAAGGCCGGCGTCTCGGCCTCTCCCTCCGCCCTTCGCACCAAATTCATGAGTGGGCTTAATGCTTCCATTCGGCGGCCGCTTGAGATTATCCCATATAAGGATTTGGGAGCATTATGCCATGCTGCCATGAAGCTCTACAAGCAACAACTTGAGACGCCTCGGTATTCAAGCTATAATTCTTCCTCGAGTCAATATCCTCATTCTTCTAACACACGTACTCGAGATGTGCCTAGTTCTCCAGATGCAGACGCTTTTAAAGGAGCCCAACGGACGGGCCAATCCAATAGGCAAGCGGGTAATGAGAGGACACCAAACCGTGGGCCCATGGCCCCGGCGCCTCCCGCTAGAGGTCAACAAGGACCTTCACCGGCGGCTTGCCCAAGGGAGCCCGTGTGCTACAAGTGTAGCGGTTTTGGTCACGTGCAACGTGATTGTCCAAACACCAAACGAGTTTTGTTTGCCGACCCATCATATTTCAAGGATGAAGATGATCATCAAGATGGCGATATCATCATTGAGGATGACCAAGACGCCGACCCGCACTTTGGAATTGAGCCATGTGACGACGAGCTTGCTTGCGCCCCAGCACAACCCGGTAGATTCGCTCTTGTTTCTCGTCGTATTTTGGCTATTAAAGAGTTTATCCCTATTGATCAACGCGAGAATCTCTTCCACTCTCGTTGCTTGGTCAATAGTACGAGCCTTTCTCTCATTGTTGACGGGGGTTCTTGTTGCAATATTGTCAACGAACGAGTGGTAAAACACTTCAAGTTGCCTACAACCCCTCACCCAACACCTTACGGACTCCAATGGATTTCCGATAAGACGTGTAACACCGTCACACAACAAGCTTGGGTGACATTTTCTATTGGCGCCTATGTTGATTAGGTCCTTTGTGATGTTATAAAGATGGACGCCACACATGTCCTATTAGGACGACCATGGCAATTCGATCGCCGAACATTTCATGATGGTTATCTTAACCGGTACATGTTCCAATATAATGGAAAACGGGTCACACTTTTGCCTATGACTCCGCACGAAATTTTGGTTGACTATGCGGAACGGAAGAGGCAACAATCTATAGATGAGTCCGCTAAGGCGCCGGCAAAATCGGACCCTCCTCGGAGTCCCGATGTTGTAGGTGCTAGTACTTCCAAATCCCGGAACACCGCCCCTCTTGTCCATGCTACCGAGTCCAAAGGTAGTAAAGGCCGCATCGTTCCTACGAGCGCACCTTTTCCATCTTCGGACCCCGTAATTCAAGGACGGTGTGAGCCGAGGATACTCTTAGCTCGCCGGCATGATTTGCAACCGGTCATGGAAGGCAAGTTTCCATATTTCTTGCTTGTTCTGTTTTGTTTATCTACTTCTCATGACCCGAGTAATGTGCCACACGAGGTGTCTTTGTTGTTGTCCGAATTTCAGGATATTATGCCCAAAGACCTACCACCCGGCTTGCCACCAATCCGAGGGATTGAACACCAAATAGACTTTGTGCCTGGTGCTTCCTTGCCAAACCGTGCCGCGTACCGAGCAAGTCTGGAAGAGACGAAGGAGCTACAACGTCAAGTGCAAGAGCTCCTAGACCGGGGACATGTGCGTGAATCCTTATCACCATGTGCCGTCCCGGTCATATTAGTGCCAAAGAAAGACGGCTCATGGCGGATGTGTGTTGATTGTTGAGTCATCAATCAAATCACCGTTAATACCGTCATCCAATTCCGTGCCTTGATGACATGTTGGATGAGCTCCATGGCGCCACCATCTTCTCCAAAATTGACCTCCGGAGCGGTTACCACCAAATCCGGATGGCCGAAGGTGACGAGTGGAAGACGGCGTTCAAAACGAAGTATGGACTCTATGAATGGCTTGTCATGCCATTTGGCATCTCCAACGCCCCGTCCACCTTCATGCGTCTCATGAACCATGTCTTGCGCCGATTCTTGGGTACATTTGTTGTTGTTTATTTTGATGATATTTTGGTGTTTAGTACGTCTTTGGAGGATCAGATCGGGAACCTTCGCCAAGTGCTCGAGTGCCTTAGACAAGAGCAATTGTATGTCAACTTTGAAAAATGTGTCTTTTGCTCGGACACCACTATCTTTCTTGGCTATGTCGTGTCTAAGGACGGACTACGAGTAGACGAATGTAAAGTTCGTGCTATTCGGGAGTGGCCTACTCCTACTACGGTCACCATGGTCCGAGCCTTTCTCGGCTTAGCGGGCTTCTACCGCCGCTTTGTCAAGGACTTTAGCACGGTAGCGGCACCGTTACATGAGCTTACTACCAAGGGTGTCACGTTTGAGTGGCTTGATACCCATGCTCGAGGTGGAGTGTGATGCATCGAATGTGGGTATTGGAGGAGTTCTCTTACAAGAGACTCGTCCAATTGCCTACTTTAGTGAAAAACTTTCCGGTCCTTCGCTCAACTACCCTACATATGACAAGGAACTATATGCTCTAGTTCGTTGTCTTAAGACATGGCAACATTACTTGTGGCCGAAGGAGTTCGTGATTCATTCGGATCATGCGGATCTTTCGTATCTCAAGAGTCAAACAAATTTAAGTCGGAGCCATGCTAGTTGGGTAGAGTTATTAGAGACCTTTCCCTTATGTCATTCGGCATAAGAAAGGCAAGGAGAATGTGGTAGCCGATGCCCTTTCTCGCCGGTATGCCCTCCTTGTGTATATGGACCGCCAAGATACATGGCTTTGCTCTTATCAAAGAGTTATATGCCACGGATCTTGACTTCAAGGACATATGGGCACAATGCCTCGACCTCCGAGAGAACGAGTCTTTCTTTATTAACGATGGCTATCTTTTCCGAGCAGGAAAACTTTGCATTCCACGGTCATCTATACGCAAATTTGTTGATCAAGGAAGCTCATGAGGACCGTGGTCACTTCGGTGCTACCAAGACCCTTTCCGCTCTCCAAGAGCATTTCTTTTGGCCCCGGGATGCGCATGCATGTGACACGGTTTTGCAAGGGTTGGCATCACATGTCATCATGCAAAGTCGCGCCAAGGCCCGGATGGAATGTATTCTCCTTTGCCTATACCAATGAGACCTTGGGAGGATCTATCCATGGACTTTGTGGTCCGGGTTTGGCCTATGTCAACACGAGGCAAAGGACTCCATTTTCGTGGTAGTCCGATTGCTTCTCCAAAATGACTTATTTCATTGCATGTAAAAGCACCCAAAATGCTAGTGAAGTTGCCACCTTGTTCTTTGACAATGGTGGTGCGTTTACATGGGATACCACATTCTAATCGTTAGTGGATCGGGACGTGAAATTCCGTGAATCACTTTTGGAGAACGTATGGGGGAAACTTGGAACCAACTTGTTGTTTTCAAGTAGTTATCACCCCCAAACCGATGGGTCAAACGGGAGGTGACCAATCGGACTCTTGGTGCTCCTACTTAGAGGCCACCACTAGGACCAACCCACGTAGGTGGGAGGACTTACTTTCTATTGTGGAGTTTTCGTATAACAGGTCTAGGCACACGGCAACTAAATTGTCCCCATTTGAAGTTGTCTACGGCCTTAATCCACACACCCCGTTGGACTTCACTTCCCCACCCGCTCAAGGACAGGAGAACACATCATCGCCGCAAACCGAGCCGCCCAAATCATTGAGCTTCATGAGCGGACTAGGACACAACTTGGAACGTCGTGCCGCCCAACTTGCCGGACAACGCAACAAGGGCCACCGCGTCGTCTCTTTTGAGTCCGGTGATCTTGTTTGGCTCCCACCTAAGGAAGGAGCGTTTTCCAACTCGCCGCATGAGCAAGCTCTCGGACCGTGGTGATGACCCATTCAGCAATCTTAGCCCGCCATGGACCCGAATGCCTACAAGTTAGAGCTTCCGGATTCCTACGGAGTACACCCGACGTTCAACGTCAAGGACCTTGCCCCTTGTGTTGAGCCCTCTTTGACGATGGTGAAACGGGGACGTTTCACAGCCAAGATGGGGGACTGATGCGCCCTTGGATGCTCCTTTTACGTTGACCGTAGACGATGAGGACGAGGCTTTGAGGGTTCGCTCAGATGGACCGCTCACCCCGATCCCGAGCCAAGGCCATTGCCCGAGCCACCGGATCCATCATCGCCCGCACCAGTTCGTCACTTGGACCAGTCGCCGGTATGCCGTGTCTCTACACACACCATGGCATAGGCTACCGTCCCGTCCACCGCCATTTACTTTCGGACTATATTTTGCATGTTTTCCTTTTATGTAATAAAAGGGATATTCCTTATAGAATATTCCCTTTGATCTTATCTTTTAGGGTTTTGCCCTTGTTGGGCTTTTCGTATGTATGTTTGTTTGGCCGTTGGCCCATAGGTAGGCAAGACTCTCTATATAAGGGATATCTTGCATCACTTATTTTTCATGTTCAATTTTACTAAGTTTTTGAGAAGATTTTTCTCTTACTTAGCTTGGGCATCAAACCTCCCGTCTATCTCTCAAACTTCTTCCTTGGATATCGTCTTTGATCCAAGAAATCCATATTCGAGGATTCTTCTTTAGAATCAACTTTCGATCCCACACAAAAGGTTTATTCGATCTCCCTAGATCGAATCAACCCTTGTTTCTTCATCGCTTTCGCCCCTTTGGATCTGAAACGATACAACGCCGCACAAAGAATCAAGGAGTAGTTGGATCTTTGCTGGATCTAGATCCGGAAGTTATCCTTGGTTACCTCCAAGGACGCATCAATCCATCCCAACCCATTACTCAGTTGGTGACAACCCAATTTACAAACACACTTGATGTCTTGTGAAATAATATATAAAAATAGGGTTGCAAGTGCACGGTAATGTCAATGTAACATATGTTTCATGTGAAAGTCGTATCCACAGAGATTCAAGTATGATTCATCGGTTATCAATCAAAATAGTCTAGGATTCAAAAAAGGTAACAAGAGGTGATTAAAGATCAATAAATTTCAAGGGAAAATAGGGCATAAAGTTACCAAACAATAAGTAACTCTCCTATACTAGGCATCTCATTTGTTGTTAATAACTCTCCTAGTTTTCTACACTTTGATGCATTTATTTATCCTACGTTGTACCAAAAGTGTCATTGGATTTACAATACTTGGCCTTCACTAGACTAGGCATCTCATTTGTTGTTAATAACTCTCCTAGTTTTGATGGATCAAAACTCAGTTTGGGTGTGACCTCCATTGGCGATGTAATTCGAGATCACAGTGGAGAATTTGTTAGCCTTAACGCAAAGAAAAACCATTTCAACTCAGTCATTAAAGTTGAAGCTTTTGCTCTAAAGGTTGGATTATAAGAAGAAATCAAATTGAAGATTAAAAGTTAAGATTGAAATCGAGGGAGCCAATTTGTGTGTTATTAAGGCACTCCAAGGTGTGTGGAGCTGCCCCTGGGATGTCGAAATGATAATTTCCGACTCCATTCTGGGTCTTGGTTTCTTTGATGAAATCAAGATTTCGCATGTCTCCAGGGAAACTAATTGTGTTGCTGACCGACTGACCAATTTGGGAATCTTGAACTCCAACACCAATTTGTCTGATGATCCCGAACTTTGTTTTCTCATCCGCAAGGATGCTTTAGGTTGGACTACATTTAGAAGATAGCCCGACCTAACCGCTTTTCGTTTTAAAAAAAACCCTCCTAGTTTATGCATAAACCCTTATTATCTCATAGGCGAGATATGGATCGAGTGCTCATATATCTCAACTCTATTGCTTTCTTGCAATTTCACATCTCCTCTGCTTTTAGATACCTTATGTCGGCCTTCTTTGATGTTGATTGAAGAAGTGATTTAAGTGACTAGAGATCCACAAGAGCTTATTGTATCTACCTTAGGCAAAACCTCCTCTCGTGGAGGGTGTAAAAAGAAAATTAAGGTTGGTCGATCCTCTACTAAAGTAGAACATCGAGTTGTTGCACGTGCGGCCTCTGAACGCTTATGGATACAATCATTACTTGTTGAACTATGCATCACTTTGCCACCCTCCCCCCCTAATCACACCGTTATGATAATATTGAGAAAAATAGCTCGTAGTAAATCAAGTTTTGCATCTCAAGATCAAACATCTTTCACCAGATTATTATTTCGTTCGGATAAGTGTTCAAGCGAAACGCTCATTGTGGATTTCATCTCTTCCAAAGATCATATCATATATTTCCTCATTAAGCCCTTGTCTTCACCCCACACTATTTGTCTTTATACTCCCAACTTTGCGTAACTCCTTTTGGATCGCGATAGAGGGGATGCTAGCATATGTAGCAGCTTATCTATAGATGGCCCAATATCTGGCCCGACCCATAATAAGGTGACACAGTGTAAGAATATATTTTTCCCAATAGATGATGGAAATGTCACTTTGAAACATCAAAGTCCTAACAATATATGAGAATATGATGATGTTTCCTTTCTACCGCCCATTTTATTACGTGATATACATACAAGAGGTCTCAAGAATAGTACTATGGGAGTTCAAGAAAGGTTTTAAGAGATACAAATTCTCTAGAGTTGTCACTCCTGAAGGTCTTGACATTGGTTTGAAATTGGGTGAGGGTCATATCACAAAAATGTCGAATCAACAACGAAACAACCTCATCTTTGCTTTTTAATAGATAAACCCAAGTACAACAAGAAAAACCATTTAATATAGTTAAAAATAAATAAATAAGAACAACTTGAGGTAGATGGGACATGATAAGGACTCAAACATCTAAATGAACTAAAGAAAATAAAGACGACGCATGTGAGGTGCTAGCATGAAAAAAGAGGTTGAGGTTCGTTTGCCCTGAAACAAATGTCACAAGGGTAATAAGGTCGACTGTGGTGGTCGATGGATGACCAAGTTGGCAGTGAAGAACGGTCCCGATTTGAGTGTATATAAAGGTGAGAATGAGTGTTTTTCATATGGAACGTAGAATCAAAATCAAGAATCCAAGGTAATAGGACAATACCGTAACAATATTAAGATGGGTGTGAGAGCGATATTAGTTTAAGACATTGAGGAGGGTTGACCATTGATCATAAGAAATAAGGAACCAATATCGCAACAATCCTAGGGAGTAGGCAAAATGCCGGAAGCCTGATTGGCGTGAGCAAGGATGGTAGCGGATGAGTGTTTGGTGTAGCTGACGTAGATTTTCCGAAAGGCGTGTTGGAGGATGGTGCAGTCCGGTCACCACAAGATCCATTTCACCAATCTGGATATCCAATGATCTTACTTTTGTCAATTTTTGATCAGTGGAGTGTAGGGCGTTGGGTTCTTGACGAGAATGTCACCTCCTCAACACGAGAGTCTAAGTCTACGGGCAATGGTCTTGAGGTGTTCTTCTTGTATAACCAAGAAATAAACCTTGTTGAGTTTTGGAAAAGGATCATTGATGACGATATTGGAGCAAATATACGCATATTAATTATTATCGAGAGCAACGAAAAACTGATGTATACCTCTTCTTCCTCTTTTGCATTGACTTTGTTACCAAATGTGCATGCACAAGTGCAAACACTTTTTTTTGTGAGAAAAATTAATTCTCATCCCATATTTTTTTTAGGTGACTAAAATAGTAACCAGCTTATTGACGTCTGACATGCATTTGACAAGATCAGCATGGAGTCGGAGAAGTTGTTGGCCATTACCAACATTAAATCGTTGCTTAATATCGTCCCATAAGAGATGAGTAGTGGGATAGTAATTGACAAACAATCGTAGCGTTGGATCAATTGCCTTCACTATCCAATGGAGTTGACACAAATCCAATAGAAATACTCATCGAATTTTGGATCTAGTTATTTGGTTGTGCCATTTACAAAGTCAAGCTTTCGTTTGATAAGGAACTCATAGCACATCGCAATAGACCATTCGGCATTAATTTACGGAAGCTGGGAAGTAGAGTTTGTGGGCGGTGGTATGATAAATCGTCTAATATAGGGTTTTGTTTTGTTTTAGGCGGAAGCGTTGGTTTGAGGATAAAAGTCTAATACACTGTAGATAATGGTTTAAAAAAAAATATTTATTCCATTGAATGAATTAAGTTTATATACAAGTGAATGATATACTACTCGAAGATAAATTATGAATAAATAAAACTAATATAATAAGATTAAATCCATAACTATCTCTAATGCACCATTGTATAAGTATTTGTAATTAGTGAAACAAATACTCGACATCCTATTTTGTAATTATAATCAATTTAATATCAATATTTGTAATTAATTCTTTGTTGGTGTGTTTATTCACACTACATAGTCCCTACTTGTGCATCAAAGTCACCCTATTGCAAACAAACAAACAAATAAGAACAACACTCATCAAATCAAGAGCTCCATCTTCAAGGTCAGCTATTTCACACGTGAAACAGTCGTCGTATACATCTTTTCTCATAAAATCGGCAAAGTAAAATCCTCTTAATTTGTGAACCCTAAAAATAATAAATGTAAAAAGTGAAGCAATAATAATCCACAGATAGGGTTGACATGGGATATATATATATATATATATATATATTATATATATATATATATTTGCCTTGCCTACATACTAATTATACGGGCATAAAATCTCGCTTTATTGTAACATTATTATTTATTAATATTAGAATATTATGTATATTCAAAAGCAGCTTTGCCTGTAAATAGGTTTTTTAACTTTAGCTTTTGGAGTGTGAAGGCCTTGACAAGCAGATGAGTTGATATATATATATATATATATATGAAAACATGAAAATAAAAAAGAGGCTTTTGTATTGGAGGTAGGAACGACTCAATGAGGAATCGCAGCTAAACAAAAAGCGATAAAGATAATCCACAAATATATATTATTTTTATTTATTATTTATTATTCAAAGACAAGAAAGATATTAAACCGTGTTCATTCATATCTTTTCTTTTCCTTTTACTATTTCCTTTTTGATTTTACTCCTGAAAATCCGCTATCTGATTATCACCGTCTTTACATTTAATAAATAATGTTAAGAATATTTTAATAACGTTAAATAATAAAGGGATAAAATTTGTCCTGGCTAAGTTTAGCTTGAGAACATATGTTAATCGTCTCAGTTTAGTAGATATAAAGCTTTTTAAATTATAATTTTTATAAATAAAATTCAATTATAATAATATACTTACTAAATTTAGATAAGTAACATTTAACATGTACCCACGAACACGTCACAAAAATACCAACTCTTTCTGAAATCCAATTATGTTCAAACGTTGTTCTAATATTAATCATCATAACTTTAACCACGGCTTTACACTTTAACCACATAGTTATAATTTCTAAATTGGACAAATTAAATAGCTATCATTTGACATACAGAATAAAATTCTAAAACTATTTATTTAAAATAATTATAATTTGATACCAAAATTTATGTAAACAAACTTTCATATAAACGATATAAACAGAAAGTAAGATATGCCTCATAAAGGATTTATATAATAGTGAAAATATCTTATTGATTTCGAATTGTTTTTAGTAGTTTATATATAATATAACAGTGTATGCACCTGGATGACCCTCAACTTTACTTATGAAGTTATGATCTCAACTTTCACGTATAACGATCCACTACTAGATGTTAATTCGATACACATAAATATTATATCTGATTTTAGGCAAACGGTTTAAAAAATATATAATTTGTTTAATTTTTTTTTAGAGAAAATTTTGTATAATCTTCAAAACTTCTATTTACACAAGTTCTTAAATTGGCAACGTCCTTAAATAACATATGTGAAATAATCTAGCAATATTCATAAAAATATGACCGAAATAAGCAAAAATTATGTATAATAAATTATTTTTTAAAAATAATTATAATTTTTTATAAAAAAAAGGTTGAGGTGAATAAATTTAACGTAGATCTTATAAGTGATTTTTTTTTTTGATATATATATATAAATGTTTTAGAGAAATTAATATTTTATTAAAGTTGATGTGGATGATGATAAAGTTTATATGCAATGTTGATATTTTACTAATTTTAATATAAATAATTTTTATAAATAATTAATAACAAATATAAAAACATATGGTAGAAAATTTGTAAGTAAGTCGAAAATAATATAGAATGTATAACCGTAAGATGTCAAAGACCAGTCCAAATTCTTTGCAATTATCCTGTAATTTTAACTGTACATTCACTCACATCACATCATGTGTACATTTAATTAAGAAGAGAAGGAAATAAATTTATATTATTTTTTTTACAGGGATGTGATTGAAGATACAGTTAAAATTATAGGGTAAATTGCAGAGGATATGAATTGGTCAAAGACGATACGTCATACGTGGCCAAAGTATAACTTGTATAACTATAGTATCATAGACTAGAGAGGTTGATTTCAAATTGCAATGTCATTTTACCAACTAAAAAATTTTGACCATAGTTTGACGATGAAAGCAACGAGTCTTGATTCTTTAAATTGCATTAAAAAAAAAAACTTTATTCATGTGCTAATAAGTACAGTAATTAACTAATTTTGTAATTTGATTAATCTAGAAGAACCGATGCACAAATTTAATTAATGATACATTTTCAGCCAGTCAAATTTTGATTAATAATCTTATGACAACACGGATAAGATTAGCAAGTATTGAACCACACGTGGTATTATAAAATGCTATTGAGGTAGCTCAATTGTAGTATAACTAGTTTAGTGTTTTAACTTGCGAATATTTTGTCGAATGAAATATTATATTTTTACTTATATTTATTATATATTGGATATTAATCTAAAAAAAATTATTTAATAATAAAAATTTATTTTAATCTAAACCTAATCATTTTTTTAAAGTACTATGACTAAAATATGTGACGATTAAATTATAATTTTTTAAAAAAATAAAGAACATAATTAAAATATATTTAAAAATAATATTGTTAAGTATTATATTTTTACATAATTATATTATCACTTTTACTCAAAGAAAGAAAAAGAACGAAAATGATGAGAGTGGCCTCTCGATGACACCGATTACTTTTATCAAATTACAATAGATTAATTTGTTAATTTTAATTGGTAAATAATTATATTTTTAATTATAAATGCAGCACACATTATTAGAAATTTCGTATGTTCATATATATACGCCATACACGTATGGGATATTAGGTATGAATTATCTCATAGCTTCAAATTTAAATAAAACAAGGAAGTGATATGAATCAAATTTTAAAATAATTTTCTATGAAATGATTATATTTTTTTACACATACCGTTGTTAACTTATTGGTACAAAATACTATAATTACATTTTTCCTAAGAAATAAACTAAAAAATAATTTTATCTGAACATCACCTCATTTAGATATACTTTAATATAATTATATAGATTTAAACATAAATAATTATATTTATGTTCTCTTTTTCTGGTCATGATTTTAAATGACAAGATACCTTCTCTAGATTAATAGTACCCTTTGCACTTATTATAGCTTTGTTCTTTAGCGGCGCATGCAGTAAGTTTATTAATCTAATAAAGATTTATAAAACTAAATCTACAATTATAAAGTAGAATAAAAATGAAGCTCTATCAATCATATCCAAATCCATGTAATAAATTTAACTTTTATTAATGAAATCTAGCTTAGCTTGTCTAGGATTCCTCTATCCCACACACACAAAGGAAAAAAGACTGATTTTTGCAAGTCATTTTCCTTCCATGTAACCCACCACTAATCCTCTCTCTATGTGACTCTTTCTCTCTGTATGGAAATCAAAAGGATGTTTCAAACCAAATTACCCAACCTTTTTTCATATAATTACCCATTGAGAGAGAGAGGAAAAGCTTTGGCCATGGCTCATAGCTTCTCATATTAAAAGGCTGAGTTTGATTATGAGAGATTGTTAGCCTTCAATCACAAAGAGTAACATATCCTCTTCCTCCTCCTAGCTCAACCACTTTGAAGAGAAGAAGAAGCACATGATGATGGGTGTCATAAGGGAGAACTTGTACAACAACCACCATGTTAACACCACCACAACCACCACTAACACCACCACAAACATGATCGATTTTCGTATCCAATCGACTCCCGTAACATTCATTGAATGGCTCAAACCGAGCTCCCCATCATCATCATCTTCTTCTTTATCTTCTTCGTTTTCTTCTTCACCAACACCACCCAACAACTCCAATTCTTGAAACTACCCTTCTTCTACAACAAGCAACCACCACAAGGACGACGAAGAAAACCCTAATCGAGGACGGAAGAATTTGCTAACTTTGCCTCTCCTTAGCCTATTTAACAACACAACCAACACTAATGAGATGGCCATGAATCCAATTAAGGAGGAGAAAGTTGAAAGTGTAGCTCTTCACATTGGATTGCCGTGTGACTCCATGGAAGACGCCAAGATCACTAATTTGTATGAGGCAAATGATGCTCAAAACAAAGAAGAGGATCATGGGTTCGAAAACAAAATGAATGACATGATCACTCTTGAAGGTAAAGGGGATTTAGTCGAAGAAGCCGAAGAAGAAGAAGAAGAAGAACTCGAGGAAGAAGAAGGGGTTGATGGATCTAACAACTTTAACATGGAGAGTAGGTTTTGGATCCCCACTCCTGCTCAAACTCATTGGTCCTATGCAATTTTCTTGCTCTATCTGCAGCAAGACCTTCAACCGCTACAACAACATGCAGGTTACTTCATTTCACAAAAAAAAAAAAAAAACATTATTTTTTATTTATACAAAATTGTTTCTCTATTGGCAATGAATACTTCAAATACAGCAAATATATATGGTTGGTCTGCCTCATGCTATTATCATATTAGGCATGATTTCCGATTTAGATTATGTTGTACTAATAGTCCTACTCAATTGCCCCTTATATCTAATAACGTATAAAAAGCTAGCTCTTATGATGAACTCATTTGGTATGATTACATGCAGATGCACATGTGGGGACATGGATCCGAGTACAGAAGGGGGCCCAGAATCTCTAAGGGGGACTCAACCAGCAGCCATGTTAAGGCTGCCATGCTATTGTTGCGCCCAAGGATGCAAGAACAACATCAATCATCCAAGAGCAAAGCCATTGAAGGACTTCAGGACCCTCCAAACTCACTTCAAGAGAAAGCATGGGGTTAAAGCTTTCATGTGTAGGAAGTGTGGAAAGAGCTTTGCTGTCAAGGGAGATTGGCGGACCCACGAGAAGAACTGCGGCAAGCTCTGGTATTGCACATGTGGCTCCGACTTCAAACACAAAAGGTCCCTTAAGGATCACATTAGGTCCTTCGGAAAGTGTCATTCCCCCACCCTTCTCTCGAAGGCTTCGAAATGGAGTGCGACAAGGAATGTGTTACAACAGCCGGGTCCTCGGAGGATGAATGAACACCATAAGTTACTATAACACTATACACGTATATGTACGCATATATATTATGTACTTACAACCGGTGAGATTTTCTAAAATCATACCATATATATATATACTATGGTAGTATTTTGGAAAATCTCATCTTGGTTAGGTAGTACAAAGTACATGTACGTGTATGGTGTTATAGTACTTGTTACGTTATGACTTTTTAACTTTTTTTTTTTTCTCTTTTGTTGAGTTTTGAATGATTGTTTGTTTTTACTCAGTCATATAAGTTAAAAAAAGGTTGAAACATCCAAACCAAGCATGCATGCTTGTGCTCAGTTACAAAAAATTCTCAGAGGGTGAGATCGGTGAAGACAAGAGAGCGGTTTGCTATTGAGCACTTGCTAGGGTTTGTGATGTTGATGATGAGTGGTTTTCTGTCTGTATGCGTCGAACCCTTCTAAAGTCTCTGTATTAGGTTAATTTACGAGGGTTTTGGTAATTGTTGTTTTCAAATAAGGTGGATTTGCTGTTACAAAGTGATGAAGTAGGTGAATTTTCTTATGACGAGAGAAGATTGATGCCAGCTAATTATGCACTACCTTGTAATCCCTCTCATTATAGAAACAATGTATCTCTACTTGATTCATTGCTTGAGTTCAGCTATCTAAATATTATATATGTGGTTTGTACTTTCTGTTGTTCTCTTTCACTCTTCAATCTCCATATGTTGACGTTTCTTGTTTGCTATCTAAGGAGATAACTTCCCGCATTTTGGGCGGATTTTGTCTATAAAAATTATATTATTATGTTTGTTTAACATATATTAGTTATTAATCTATAAAAAATTTAATTATATTTTTAGGCAAATTAACTAATAAATAATATGTACTAATTTATTTAAGACGATATTAGTTATTAAGTAGTTTAAAACTATTATCACATTTATATAAACTCTAACATAATATTTATTGTTATGTTTATAATTTATACATTAATAATTATAATGTTTTTTAATTAATATTTAATTGATTGTGATCAAGGTAAAATTTACATATATAACACAAAGTTTTATTTGCAATTGAACATTTTATAAGTTTTTTTTTGTGTAATAAATTAAAGTAATTTTATTATAATATTGGCAATGTTATAAATAATGTTTAATTGCCTTAGTGATTGAGTATTTTTTAATAAAAATGTTAATAAAATGTTAGAAACTTTAGTAATATATATAGATAATTTCTCGCATCTATAAGTAAACGAGAACATTCCGAATTTAGCTAGTATATAAGGGGGTGTACTATTTCTCCTATTATCAATTGCTTTTAGGATGAAACCTCATCAGATTTAATTATGTGTTTGGGTTGAACTTAATGTTTATCTACGGTCCGTTTATATCGAACTCTAACAACTGTAGGTTAAACCAAATATACAAATGATTATACAACGTACCCCATATATGTGTATATGGTGTTGAAATATATACAAAAGCGTTTCTTAATCGAATTTTCATTGAATTCTTGATAGATTTGTGATAGTCTCTAGGCGATATATATCCGTATCAATTTAAAAAAGAAGAGAAACATTAACATTTGAGATCAATTTTGCAAGTGCAAAAGGAAAGAAGAATGGCATATATCCCAAGTTGTATTAGTGCGACTTATGAACGGGAGACATAAGGTTTATAGGACATGGGATATTGATAAATGAGCCAAGATTGACCCGATCAAACTTGAAATTATGTCCACATGAAAATCAGAATGTGAAGGAGATACATGATTTTTTAGGTTTAGTATATTACAAGTGTTTTGTGGAAGGATTTTCCATCATTCTAGATATATGACAAATTTTCTTTCGAAGAAGGCAAAATTTGGATCCACCGATAAGTATTAAGAAAGTATAAAGATACAAAGGAGTGATCAGCGCGACTATGTTAGTGTAAGTACAAGTACTACAAGTATATGTGGTGTACAATGATACATTTGAAATGGTCTAGGTTATTAGTCGATGGGGGAATGATTGAGTCATAGCTTATTCATCACCACAATTAAGGTTGTACACAAGCAAACTACCAAACTTATGACTTCGAGTCATCAACAATATTTCAAGTTTAAAAATTTTGGTGAAATTATCTTTATAGAATGACATATGACATGACTATCGCAAAAGCTTAAATTATAAACTCACTTGGGTAAAGTTGAATAAGAGGTAGAAAATGTTTAGAAACTTAAAATAGTTTAAAACTGTTATTAGGAGATATTGTACCATCCGAATAAAGTCAATATTTTAGTATATGTTTTAAGTCGAAAATCTCTACGAGACAATGTAGATGTCCGTTTGATGTTACACCAAAAAATTTAGGAAGGATATTGGCTTGTAGTAGTATATGTGTATGAATCCAAAGGATTTATGGTCACTTATTTACCTTGAAAGTAATGTCAAACTGGTTGAATGAGAATTTATAGAAATAAATAAAGTCTCCGGATGAAGATAAGATCAAGGATTGTTAGTGGTGGTATTTCAAACTTCTCCAATGATTCCGACAATAGGATCTATCATATATTAGGGAAAGATATGTGTTCCTTCAAATGGAGAGATAAAAAGAAAGTCTCACGAAATTCCATACAACAACATTTCCAATACACCCCATATCAGATGAAAAACATAGAGACATTCTACTATCATTTTGGTGTATGGGATGGAAAAAAGATATTGCTAGGTTTGTAGCACACTATTAGAATTTTTATCAAGTCGATACTGAATGACAAAGATCCGAAGAAGAAGAAGAGCTTACAACCTCTAAAAGTGTCAAAGTGGAAAAACATCACTAGGTTTCGTGACAATTCATTGTATGCACAAGTTTTAAATATGGGTTACGATGTCATATGGGTGATATAGATTTACTAAAAAAACCTTTCAAATTTACACATATGAAGGAAACATGATCACTATATAAATTAATAAAGAAGTTTGTGGGACATATAAGGTGATTGCATTGAAATTGTAAGACAATTGTTTTTTACAAAGATAAATTTTTTGTACCTAGGAATGTCAATGATGGGCAGAGGATGAACTCAACTTTTCACCCACAATCAAATGGTAGTCTGAAAAAATCCATTTTGGGTATCAAAGGATTTGTTGAGATCATAGGTGTTTTTTATGATACAAGATAAGCAAAGTAAATGAATTAGTTTCTAGAAATCAATCATCCTACGGTATCCTTTTGGATGAGAAGTTCCACCACCTCTGTAATGGTATCGTCACATTCAAACGCCTGATGTCCGTACATGACAAGCTTATTTGTTACCGTGTTGACTTCTCGAAAGATATGATTGACGCTTGAAAGAGGGATTCTCGCGATCATTGCAGAAATGTCTTAAATAATCATGTCCGTATCCCATGGTGGCTTCCAGGTCTTGTTTATTGAATTGATGAGCGTTAGATTATCCCCTTCAATCTCAATGGCTGAGAACCCCAACTGCATGGCCTTTTGAAGGCCCTTTCACAGTGCAAAGACTTCTACTTCAAAACTTGATTCCGCGTTGTTTTTTCCTTTTCCTGCACCAAGGGGTGTACCTTAATTGGTTATCACGAATAATGAACCATAAGCAAATTGGTCTGAATTCTTTGTTGATGCATCAAAATTAAGTTTGACATAAGTGGCATTTGGTTTTTGCCATCTAATGTTCCTAGTTTTCCTTCTTGCTCTTTTGGTTACTTTTCTTGTGCGTGATATTGCTTGCTCCCAATCCTCTATTTGTTTTTGAGTAGTTATGTGTAGATTTGGGGTCGGTTTCTTATTACTAAAGATAATTTGATTTTTTGTCTAGACAAATATTCTACCAAAGCATGGTGATTTTCCTCATATCTGATGGTGATATTTGTTCCTTTAGTTGCACTAACGTGTCGTATGTTGATTGGTTGCATGTGTCCATATTCTCCTTAGAGATTTTCGAATCATCCAGGGATGTATGTGTATGCTTACGGTCAAAGAATAGGTGTTGAGCACTTTCAGTGTGGTGGTTGCAAAACACGCAATACATTATTACTTGTACTTTTTGTTTGTCTAAATTTTCTTTTGTAGGTAGCCCATTTATAGCTAACTCCCATAGAAATTTTTTTTACTTTTGGCAATATGCTCATGTTCCATATCCAAGATTTGTCTTCAATTACTCCCACTTTCCGCTGTTGTATCATTGTCACGGTGGATTTAGTGGAATACCAACCTTCTTCATTGTTAGACCAGTATACTCTATCTCTAATATCATTTGTTATTAAGTTATAGTTTTTAATCTTGTTAATAATATTCGTTGGAAGGATACCTACTAGTTGGTCTAGGACATATTTGTTCCATTTTTTGTCAGTCATGAATGTGGAGACGTTTACATTATGATTTATTCCGTCTTGTATAAGCACTTTGGAAATTAGTGGTTCATCCATTATCCATCTATCATTCCATAATTCAATTGTTTTACCGTCCCTCAATTGCCATCAGAGACCTTTATTAAATTCTTCCTTAAGCTTGCTCAATTTTTCCATTGTCAAGAGGTGTTTTGCCCGCATTCATATTTCCGTAGACTATTCCACGAAGGTATTTTTCTTCTTTAATTTTGACTCATATGTTGTATGATTCAGCCATAATCTTCCACAATAGTTTCATTTATAGTGCTTCGTTAAAGTCTTCCACCTTTCTTATGCACGTGCCTCCTAGGGCTTTTGACTTACAAATATTATCCCCACTAATCAATAGATGATAGTTTGGTCCTTTATTCCAAAAGAAATTCCTATTGATCTTGTCTAGTTCATTGTGGATACTTGCTGGTAGCATAAAGGCTTGCATAAGGTAACTCGGTTTAGCATTGAAATTTGCTTTGACTAAGGTTATTTTGCCCTCTTGTGAGGGACTATGATTTCCATTTAGTAAGTTGTTGTTTGGAGTACGATTGTATTAAAAATATCTTTGTTAGTTCTTCCATTAATGATAGGACATCCCAAGTACATTTCCATATTTGCTGATGATGAGATGTCAAGTTGGTCTTGGATTCTTCTTTTGCTACTCGAGTTTACATTACTCGAGGTTTGGAAGGATGAATTGTGGTAATTGATTACTTGGCTAGATGTTTCACAGTAGTCATTTAGTACCAAGAGAATCTTACTGCTTGCTTCTGCGTTTGCTTTAGAGAAGATTATAATGTCATCTGCAATAGCAAGGAAAGGAATAATTGTTCCTTTCCTTGTTATAGGGAAACCTACTAATCGTGGATATTCATTACTTACTTTTTGAATATTTCTTGTTAGGATTTCAGCTCCTAGTTAAATAGAAGTGGGGACGTTGGATCTCCTTGTCTGATTCCTCTTTGTGGGGCGAAGATAGTTGTTGGAGAATCGTTTATTAGTACGGAGTAGGAGACTATTGTTATGCATTCATTCATCCACTTCCTAAATTTTACACTAAATTCAAATTGTTGGAGAACCAAGTTGAGGAATTTTCATTCTAATTTATCATATGCCTTTTCCATGTCTAGTTTAATTGGCATGTATCCCTCTTTTCCTTTTTTTTTGATCTAAAACCGGGAAATATTTCATGAGCTATATGTATGTTGTCGTGAATTGCTTTGTTTTTTTGGTGAACGCACTTTGAAGCGGGAAGTAGCTTAGGCAATAGTGATCCTAATCTTTTTGCTAGGATTTTGGCTATTATTTTGTATACTGTCGAGCAGAGACTTATTGGTCTATAGTTAGCAGTTGTTGTTGAATATCCGTTTTTGGTAATAAAACAAGAAATGTATGGTTTAGTTGTTTAAGGATTTTGCTTGTTCTATAAAACTTTTCACTGCTCTGAGGACAACTGGGCCGATGATATGCCAGTACTTTTGGTAGAAGCCAACAGTCATACCATCTGGTCTTGGGGATTTATCACTACCAAATATCAATGCGGATTTAATTTCGCCCGTGCAGGGCTTGTCTAGATCGGAGTTATCTTCACTAGTGATCTATGGCTGGATTACTTCCAGTAGTTTGCTAAGTTTTTCATGGTTGATCGTTGAAGCCTTGAAGCGTGTTTTATAATATTTTAGGAATTCTTCTGTTATGTCACAATCTTTATATAAGATTGCCCCATCGTTTCTGGTTATAGTTGTGATAATCTTTTTATTTCCTTTGCTTGTCTCTTTCCTGTG
The DNA here is from genome assembly GCA_002319775.1 of Fagopyrum tataricum. Taxonomy (NCBI): domain Eukaryota; kingdom Viridiplantae; phylum Streptophyta; class Magnoliopsida; order Caryophyllales; family Polygonaceae; genus Fagopyrum; species Fagopyrum tataricum. Next base: position 25,874,910 of record CM008286.1, read on the forward strand.
GTGGAATTTGGTGTTTTTATCCCCGAAACGCAAATTCATTATTTTAGCTCGCTGCATCCAATATTTATGTTGATATTCTAATATACATTCTCTTTTTATTTAGTCTAGTTATTTTGTCATTCAGTTGTTGGTTAAACGTGGAATGTATTTTTACTTGGAGCTCTTCTATTTGTTCATCTACGTGTTTTAGTTGTGTATTGATGTTTCCAAATTTCTCACGACTCCATATTTTTAGTTTTTGTTTTAGAAGGTGTGCTTTTTTAACTAGATTGAACGTATGAGTTCTCCATGTTTGTTTAATTATATTTTCACAATCAGGTCGTGATAACCACATAAACTCAAATCGGAAAGGTTTGTTGTGATATGCTATTTGTTGGTTTAGGAGGTTAATCGAGATCATGCAGTGATTTGAAGATGTAAAGGCGTGATTTCTTGTGTGAAGGCTCGGGTATTCTTGAATAATTTCAGTTGTGGTCACTGTTCTATCCAATTTTTCATACGTATGGTTGTCTCCTGCCTTCCATGTAAACTCGTTGCCTTTTAGTAGCAATGTCAATAAGCCCGCATTACTCAGATATGTCTTTTATTTATCAAATTTTATTGTTGGAGATGGGTTCCCTCCTTTTTTATCGGAGGGTACCCTGATTTCGTTGTAATCTCCTATGACTATTGTCGGTTTTGCCGAGGATTTAAATTCCGTAATAAATTGTGTCCAGAAGACATTTTTATTTTGTTCGTTTGGTGGGAAATAAATACCAAGGATCTTGTTTCAAAGGCCGAGTTTAAGTTTGTATGATTAATGGTTATGATCCTGTTGTGGTTATTGAATATTTCTATTTTTCGTGCCGGAATTGGTATTCCTTCCACAATACACATAGACCTCCCGAAAGCCCATTGTTGGAATGAAGTGGATTTTATCAAATCCTACAGACTTCTATAAGAATCATCAGGTTTCGCATCAGTTTTTGTTTCCTCTAGTATTATAACTTGTATATTTTCATTTTTTACATGCGATATATCAAGTTGGTCCAAAAATTTCTTCTTGCGCATACCCTACAATTCCAAATGCCAATTTCATTTTAACGATTTATTGTTTCGGGTAGTAGCGATCCTGTAGTCTCCACTCCCTTTGTTCAGTTGTGGTTCTCTTTGTGCTTTTTATTTACATTGAAATTGGTATTGTTTCCTTTACTATCTTCATTTACGTATGTTTCGTCATTCGGGTTTTCAGTTATCAACCACACCTTTGTCATTGGATGTTGTTGTGAACATCTAATCGGTGTTCTTGGCATGATCTTTTGGTCTGAAATGTGATTGGTTTATGTTCTCAATTTGTTATACACTACCAGTTGCAGAGAAGAAATAGTATCTAATTGTTCCCTGTGCAGAATTATTTGGTACGTTCAACATATATTTCCAATAATTACATACATCATTTACTATCACTTTTACATTAGTCCTTTGGTTATCTAGTTTTCTTGTCACTAAGTTGCACCATTTCTCGGAGTTGTTCAGATCAACACCATCTTGAGAGCCCGGGTACTAAGTTGTTCAGTCCGTCCATAGTTGTTTCGTTCCTTGTGCAGAATTGTAATACATTTGCATTCCTTAGCTGTCCTACAAAACACAACAGAAAAAACGTTCAGCAGTATATGTTTTCTTACAAAGCTGTTAGTTATCGTGAACACAACATAGAATATAAGATTTAAATGTTTGTATTGGACGGTAAAAGTTCCTTTGTTCTACATATACAGAAAAGATCAGAGCATAGTTATCAAAACAACCATAACAGTAGAATCAAGCAGGCAACAATAATACATAGGGTTTGAAAAGCTAACATCCCCTTTGATGCCATTCCATTCATTTATCGGATTTTCAAAAGTTGATAAAAAGGTCTGAGGATCTAAAAGGTTTGAGGATCTAAAAGTTGATAAAAAGACATAGGGTTTGAAAAGCTAATTTCAAACCAATAATTTGGCTTGGCAATAAACCTAACATCTCCTTTGATACCTTTCCATTCATTTATCAGTTTATTTTTTTAACCTTAGCAGTTTCTATCGGATTTCTAAAAATACATCCCATCAGGGGTGATTCTTGTTGCTTTTTGAAGTCATTCTTAACTTTAGACAAACTTAGAATATAATTTTCTAAGTCATGTGAAGCAAGGGTTTTACCCTTTGTTCTTATCAACCTTAGTTGGTGCAGATTGTTGGTGTTGTTCAGGAGAAGAGGTATCTCACTTTTCGACTTCTTATTAGGCATTTGTTCACAAGTTTTATCTGAGCACACAACCTTCTTAAAGGATTTTTTTGAGTTAACTCATTAGATACCAGATGTGTTTGTAGACAAAAGATGGAATGATAGAGAAAAAAAGGTTCGTGAGGGGTAATTTTTTTCTAGCAATATTTCTTAGTTCTTATATAGAGGATCCAATATGTATTCTAGTAAGTTTGACTACCTACGTACTTGCTAGGTCTAGGATAGCCATCAAACAGAGTATCCATGGTTCTGTTTTCACAATTAGCAAGCAAATCATAGAGATCAACTAATAATCGAGTTCTAGTAGGCATACTTTTCTTGGTAGTCAATGCTAGAGGTGTCAAACAGGCCAACGGGTCGGGTTTCGGTCGGGTCCTAACAAGCTCGGGGTTGAAACGGATCGGTTCAAAAAAGGTGGTTATTAATCGGGTTGTTTCGGGTCGGATTGGGTCAGGTATTATTTGTTCGGGTTGAAACGGGTTATCGGGTAGTCTCGGTTCCCGGGTTGTAACGGGACGGGTCGGAATCAGGTCGGTTATAACAGGCACGGGTTGAAACGGGTCGGGTTAAAACACGCTCACATTTTTATCGGTTTGTTTCGGGTCGGGCTGGTTTGGGTCGGGTATTAATTATCGGGTTAATACGGGTCAATCAGGTTGGAATTGGGTCATTTTTATGTTTGGGTTGGGTCGAAAACAGATCGGTTTGCGTAACATCTTGATTCGGTCAATTTATGTTCGGGTTCGGTCGAAACCGGATCGAGTTGCCTAACATCTTGATTCAAGTCAATTTATGTTCGAGTTCGAGTAATTTATTCTAAAATTTATACGAAGATATTAATTTGATAAAAGATGAAATAAAAGTTGTGTTGTTTACTTGTTTTAGACTTTTGATGGTGTATTAGTGTTCATTTTATCTATAAAAATGTAATAGTAAATCAAAGTCATGCGTAATAAATAATAATAACAATAATAATTTGCAAAATCGGATAATAATCCGTGGAATTCAGTCGACAATTTGATCCATATTCGAAAATATGGTATCTAAAAACGACTTTAGTCGGATCGGTTAATTATCCACATAAATGTTTGATCGGAATAATTTTAACCCGATCTGTTTGATTGAATATGAATTTAACCGGATATGGATATCCGACTGATCCGTTTGATCAAAATATCTAATCTGATCGACTAATCAATCCATTTTGATCCATATATGCTTTTTTCTATTTTGTTTGTTATAAAATGTAAAATAAAATATATCATCTTTTACTGAATCAAATAATAATCTGTGGAATTCGGTCGATCTATTTGATCCATATTCGAAAATATGTATCTAAAAACAATTTTAGTCAGATCGGGAAATTATTTGATGGTATCTAAAACAATTTTCCGGATATGGATATTCGACTGATCCGTCTGATCAAAATATCTAATGATCCACATATATGTTTGATCGGAATGGTTTTAGCCCGATCTGTTTGATTGAGTATGAATTTAACTGGATATGGATATCCGACTGATCCATTTGATCGAAATATCTAATGATTAGATATTTCATTTGATTAGATTAACCGACTTTCGTTTGATTGAAATGACTTTAACCGGATCTGGATATCCGACTTATATTATGGATTATGTAATATGTATGTATAATGTAATATGTAATTATATACTTATATTATAAATTTATATGATGGGTTAATGAGTAATTAGTAAACCATAAGTTAAATTTGTATAATCGATGTATGCATTAAAATAGTCGGTGTATGATTAACTTATTTTTTAAATTATGGGTAGGTATTGTCATTATTGGTGGCTATTCTGAAGTGGGTGGCGGATTTGAGGAGCTAGGATTTTGGTGTTTTCGAAGGTATATTTGTTACTTAGTACAGGTTGCGGCTTAGGGCGACGGCAGTTGTTGGGCGGCGCTTTAGGGTTTCGTGGGTAAGAAGAGTGGGGCTTCTCTTTTGGGGCGCGTCTTGGCGTGTTCTTCTGGGAGTAATGGGCTCATTTTTTTCTATCACGATTGTATAATACATTAAATTAGTTTTTTTATTTATTTTATCATAGGTGTTGATCGGGGCCTAGTATGGTAAGGTGACTTACATTTAATAAATTTTGCATATAATAAGGGTCGATATGTGTAAGAGCCTTAGTCTTTCGGACCGAGTTTTGTCCTTAGCCGAGATTGGCTTTGGCCGAGATTGGCCTTGCCGCACCGCGGGCATGTCTGCCCGCCTGCGGGTTTCCTCTCCCGCGGCCCAAGGAACCGCCCCCGCGGTTTCTTGCGTCTGCAGCCGTTTTTGTTGACTCCTTGACCCGTGCTTTACCCTTTCTTCTTTTTATTCTTTCCCTTGGTTGATCAAGGGTTTCTTCTTCACTTCTCTTCCTCAGTTGCTCACGTCCTTCTTGCTTCTCCTTCTCCTTCTTGATCTTGTGCTTGGTTTTCCTTGAGTTTGTAAGAGAGTTGTTGTGGTGGATGTTGATGTTGATGCTAGTGGTTGGTATGCTGAGCTTGGAAGCCAGCTGCTGTGAGTGTTGATCTTCCCTGCAGCCTAGGAACAGGTGTGGTGAGTGATCTTCTCTTTCTCTTCTTCCTTTCTTTGATTCCATCTTCCTTAGCTTAGGATTAAATGATTGAGTGTAGTTTGATGTTGGTTTGTGTATGTGTATGCTTGTATGTGACTTTGGATGAGAGAAGACGTGGTTTGATCACGTGAAGAGCCGAAGAGGAATCGCGGGGTTTCGTTCTGCATCGTTGCCGCCCCGCCCGGAAGCGCGCCCGCCCCCCGCGGCCATTGTTCCAGCGCTACGCCCGAGCCTGCCTGCGTCCCTTGTCACCGCGCCTGCTCCCTGCCGCCCCTGCGGTTGTCTATTCCACCCCTGCGTTCCTTGATCACGCAGGTGCGTCTTGTTCCAGGACTACCTATAGTTGGGTAGTTCCTTTCCTTTCCTAGTATAAGGGACTTAGTACATGTTAGGTATCGCATGTTGATGAGTATGATATAGATATGCCGGTTACGGCTTTGAGGTTTACGAGTTGGATATGATCCTTATGGATCCCTTGGGTCTAGGTGTGACCCTTTTGTGTGATAGGAGTTTGATATATATATGTATGCCTTGTATAGGCCGTGTTGTCCTCCAGTTTTGAGTGGACCATTCTGAGAGTTGATCGTGGTTGAGTTTACTCCTGAGGTTGAGGTAAGTCCATAGGACTTGCTTAGCTATTATCCTTATATTGGATGTATGCTTGAGTGGTGTTTGTTTATGCTTTGTAGCATGCGATATGGTTCATTACGACCTATGTTATATTGACCGCTCATTGTAGTGGTTGTGACAACTTACCTTTCATCCGTAGTGGAGTCTGGGAAGTTCTCTGTAAGCTAGTTAGACCTGGTATACGGGAAGGGCACCTACCACTCCATATGGTATATGGGAAAGTGCGCTAATACCACTCCAGCTAGCTATTGCACGCAGAGGCGAGGGTTATATACATTCCTCGTGTCACATATATTCATATACAGATATATTATTTGAATGAGTAACGTTATAAAGATAATAACCGGGTAAATGTGTGAAAGCATGTTGATGTGTTATATGATTCCTGATGTGTGTTTGTGCTCTAGCATCTTCTTATATATGTGTATGGTTAGCTAACGGTTTTATACCGTGTTGTAGATCCTTTGCAGGTTAGGAGAGCTGCAGAGTGATCCGGAGGGGTGATCCGCTGAGGGTTCCGTACACTGGGCGATATCGTGGGATATGGGTTATTTATGTTGTACGGATTTCTGTTTTGACTTTGTACTCAGCAGTACTATGTATAACCTTTTGATATTTATATATCAGTTTCATGTTTTGTTTTAATCTATCTGTGCCTTGTTCTAAGATCAGTGAAATTGTTGTCAGGCTAGGGTGAGGATCCATTGTGAGATCCTAGCCCAGTAACACTCCGAGTCCTACGGATTTGGGGTGTTACAAAAGTTGGTATCAGAGCCAGGTTGACAAAAATGGCACTTGTAATCTGCAATAAAGTTCGAATAGATAAATAAAAGGAACCCGAGAAGGGGTCTGAGTTTTCAAAATATTTTGGTTTTGAAATGATTACAAATGTTTTGGGATACCGTGTACGTGAGCCATCGCCCCTCTGAAGACCTCGACAATATAGATATATATATAGATATTCTATTGTGATTGATTTGATATATATCTATACATATGGCATATATATAGCCTTCTAAGTTAGGTTTACGTCTTCTGCAGATGGTTCAAACTAGAGGCTTACCTGCAGCTAGACGAGGTAGAGGTAGACCCCCTCTAGGTAGAGGACGAGGGTAGGACTCCTGCTGACGGTTCACATGCAGCGGGAGAGATCCACGTGAGCTGAGCGACAGGGGGGCACAAAGAGAACAGTCTGGTGATTCTTATCGTGTCTCCATGGGGATCCGAGTTCCGTGCTTACATCAGACGAGTAGAGGGGGCTGCTAGAGCCGGTAGACGTGCCCCAGATTTTCAGGCACAGAAGGGACCATCTGAGAGATCCACGGGGTTACACAGGTGCCAGCTGTACAGGCACATGCTGCTGAGATTCCTCCGGTTCGGGAGGAGCATAGAGGGCCTAGACCAGATACCTGGTTGAAGGCATTCCATCAGATGGGTGTACCCCTTTCACTAGAAAGGTGGGGTTAGAGGTTGAGCTCTGGATCGGACATGTGGACTCAGCTCTGGAGTCCATTAGATGTCTAGTAGACAAACAAATCGAGCTGGTTCAGACTTTATTCCGGGACTTGCACAACACTGGTGGAGATCAGTACGGGGTCAGGTTACCAGTTATGAGCAGATGCAGACTATGATCAGAGAGCGATTATGCCCTGCCTCACTAAGGAGGGAGAAACTTCGGGATTTTGTGGACGTTGGGTTTGAGGATGTACCAGTCTCCGAGGCTATCAAGAGGTTTCAGGAGGAGTTGGCATGGCTGGGTCCAGCTGCACCTCCTGCAGATCAGCACGTATATCTGTTTTCTTGACAACTTAGGGATGCTACCGGACTTACATGGCGGGATTTCATTGTGAGACTCTTACAGATTATCAAGACAGAGCTTCCGACTATGAGAGGGAGCGAGCTAGTTAGAGGAGAGGATCTCAGACCGCAGGGTCTGAGAAGAGATAGCGTACAGGGCAGACCAGTGGTACTGGTGGTGTTGCTAGTGGTTGGCGAGGTCAGAGACGCCAGAGTCAACCCTCATCTGCACCGGTTGCAAATAAGGGACGTCAGTGTTTTAACTGTGGTGATCCAGGAGATATGAGGCCCGAGTGCACGATGCAACTAGTGACTTGCTACACTTGTGGTAGCAGGGTCACAGAGTTGTTTACTGCCGACAGGGCGGAGCTTCATCTCAGCAGGGTTCTTCTCCTGCTAGTGCAGCGGGAGGTGGGCAGAGGCCACCTCAGCAACAGTAGATTCAGGGACAATAGAGGGTCCCAGATGCGCCCTACGACTCAGGATCTGCTCTTGGGCCGAGTAGAGGCAGAGGTCGTGGTGGGAGCACCACTGATCCAGAGGGCCACAGGGCCGCGAGTCTTTGAGGCTTAGGAGTGCAGGAGGCCAACTGCACCGACTGCTATAGGTACCATTCTGATTCATGGTTTACCTGTTAGAGTTTTATTTGATACTGATGCTACACATTCTTTTATTCTAATGCCCGTGTAGAGCGTCTGAGTTTAGATACAGTTGAGGGGATGCCCTTTATTATAGGGTTACCCGATAGTGGTAGGGTCAGAGGTACCCGTGATATTCACGGTTGTCCCATTTCTGTAGGGACCCGTGTGTTACTAGTTGACTTCTTTGTCATGCCATTAGAGCATGAAGAAGTCATTCTAGGTATGGATTGGATGGATAGACATTCTGCAGTCTTAGATGTAGGTAGGAGGACTGTTACCCTCTCTCTACCGAGTTAGGCCAGATAGAGGTTTTTCGAGGTTGGGACCTTGGAAAGACAGGCACAGTTATCAGCGCTATAGGCAGCTAGATTGATTGCACAGGGTTGCGAGGCCTTCTGGTGTTATGCCATGAAGGAGAGGGAGAGTCCAGTTGTAGAGGACATCCCAGTTGTTTGTGAGTTCAGAAATGTTTTTGTTGAGCCGTCCAGTTTTCCGCCTCAGAGGAGTGTGGACTTTAGTATTGAGTTAGAGCGTAGTACGAGACCGATCTCGAAGGCCCCATACCGGATGGCGCCTGTCGAGATGCTGGAGCTGAAGAAGCAACTTGAGGAGCTAGCTGAGAAGGGCTTCATTCTCCCTAGCGTGTCCCCATGGGGAGCACATGTCCTCTTCGTACGGAAGAAGGACGGATCACTGAGGTTATGCATTGATTACAGAGAGTTGAACAAGGTGACCATCAAGAACAAGTATCCATTGCCGGCGCATTAATGATTTGTTAGATCAACTTTAGGGAGAGACTGTGTTTCCAGGATTGACCTGCGTTTCGGGTATCACCAGCTGAGGGTGAGAGAACAGATGTGCACAGGACAGCATTCGGACCAGATATGGCCACTACGAGTTTGTAGTGATGCCATTTGGGCTTACGAATGCCCCAGCAGCTTTTATATGGAGTTGATGAACAATATCTTCATCGGCTTCCTTTATCAGTTTGTGGTGGTCTTCATAGATGATATTCTGGTATATTCTCGATGTGGAGAGGAGCATGCAGGACATCTGAGGATTGTATTGCAGGTTTTGTGGGGATAGAGAACTGTATGCTAAGTTCTCTAAGTGTGAGTTTTGGATGCCAAGAGTAGCATTCCTGGGTCATGTGGTTTCAGCTGAAGGGATCAAGGTGAATCTAGCGAAGATAGAGGTTTAGTAGCTTGGACTACACCGACGAACGTCAAGGAAGTATGTAGCTTCCTTGGCCTAGCCGGTTATTACAGACGCTTTGTGGAGGGATTTTCTGTGATTGCCCGTCCACTGACGAGTCTATTGAGGAAGACTACCAGATTTGTGTGGTCTGATCAGTGTATGCAGAGTTTTGAGGAGTTGAAGAGACGTCTGACTTCTGCTCCTATTTTGGGCACAGCCAGAGGGTACTGAGGATTTTGTGGTTTACAATGATGCATCCAAGCTAGGCTTGGGATGTGTTTTGATGCAAGAGAGGCAGGGTGATTGCATATGCGTCTCGACAGCTGAAGACGTATGAGGAGAGTTACCCAACTCATGATTTGGAGTTGGCAGCGGTAGTTCATTCACTGAAGATCTGGAGACATTACTTGTATGGTGCTACATGTTAGATCCTCACAGACCATAAGAGTCTGAAGTACATTTCACGCAGCGGGAATTGAATAACGCCAGCGTAGGTGGCTCGAGCTGATCAAGGACTTTGATTTAGAGATTCTGTACCATCCAGGGAAGGCAAACGTTGTCGTTTGACGCCTTGAGCAGGAAGACGCCTCGAGAGCAGGCGATTGCGAGGCTGACAGTTCAACATCAGTTGCAGAGAGACTTGATCTGGTTAGAGTTGGACATCCAGTTTTCCTGATGAGGATGCCCAACTGCGTATTTTAGAGGTTCTTCCTAATCTGTTGGGTGAAATCCAACAGCAGCAAGAGACGGCCCGACTGATGAGGATTCGAGAGAGGATGTCTCGGGATGAGGCACCATTTTCTGCTAGGAGGAGATGGGGTTTTGAGACGCCCGCGGTCGCATCTGTGTACCTACTGATACAGAGCTGAGACAGAGGATTTTACAGGAGGCTCATTGCACACCTTACTTTGTACATCCACGTACGAGTAAGATGTATCAGGACTTGAGAATTTTATATTGGTGGGGAGGGCTGAAGCCGATGTGGCCAGATTTGTGGCACAGTGTGCGACCTTCCAGCAGGTCAAGATCGAGCATTTCAAACCTGAAGGTGAGCTCCATCCACTTCCTGTTCCAACAGAGGAAGTGGGAGGACGTCACCATGGATTTTGTGACTGGACTGAGACTGAGCCGGAGTTTTGATGCCATTTGAGTCATAGTTAGAGCTGTCAAAAGCTGGGCCCGACCCGTGAACCGACCCGACGAACTCGACCCCGACCTGGCCCCGAAAATTTTAAAAAAAGAAAATCCCCGGAACCGACCCGCTTGAACCCGATTTAACCGAAGGAATTTTTGACCCGAAGTAACCCGACCTGAATAACCCGATTACACGACCCGATAGCCCGAAGTGACCCGACCCAAAGTAACCGACCCGTTATAACCGACCCGAAATAACCCGACCCGAATGACCCGATAGCCCGAAGTAACCCGGCCCGAAGTAACCCGACCCAAAGTAACCCCGATGTTTACAATTATAATGTATGTGGATATCCGATTATGCTTTTTGAAAGTATAATTTCTTCGGGTATCCGAATGTTTAAAATTATACTTTTTGAAAATTTAATTATGTGTCGCGTAATAACTATAATTTTTAGGAATAGACATATTAAAGATAACTATAATATAAGTCTATAATTACATATTACATAATACATACAAAAAATTATCTTTAACTTATGGTTTAGAATCTTTAGATACCATATTTTCAAATATGGAACAAATAGATAGACCGAATTCCACGGATTATTATCCGATTCGGCAAAAGATGATAGATTTTATTTTACATTTTATAACAAATAAAATAGGAAAAGCATATATGGATCAAATGGATTGATTAGTCGGTCAATTAGATATTTTATCAAACGGATCAGTCGGATATTCATATCCGGTTAAATTCATATTCAATCAAACAGATCGGGCTAAACCCATTCCGATCAATTGATTAAACATCTATGTGGATAATAACCCGATCCGACTAAAGTCGTTTTTAGATACATATTTTAGAATATGGATCAAATAGATCAACCGTATTCCACAAATTATATCCGATTCGGCAAAAGATGATAGATTTTATTTTACATTTTATAAAAACAAAATAGGAAAAGCATATATGGATCAAATGGATTGATTAGTGGGTCACATTAGATATTTTGATCAAACGGATCAGTCGGATATCTATATCCAGTTAAATTCATATGCAATCAAACAGATCAGCTAAAACCATTCCGATCAATTGATTAAACATCTATGTGGATAATTACCCGATCCGACTAAAGTCGTTTTTAAACCATATTTAGAATATGGATCAAATAGATCAACCGTATTCAACAAATTATTATCCGATTCGGCAAAAGATGATAGATTTTATTTTACATTTTATAACAAACAAAATAGGAAAAGCATATATGGATCAAATGGATTGATTAGTCGGTCAGTTAGATATTTTGATCAAGTGGATCAGTCGGATATCCATATCCGGTTATATTCATATGCAATCAAACAGATCGGGCTAAAAACATTCCGATCAATTGATTAAACATCTATGTGGATAATTACCCAATCCGACTAAAGTCGTTTTTAGGTACCATATTTTTGAATATGGATCAAATAGATCGACCGAATTCCACGGATTATTATCCGATTCAACAAAAGATGATAGATTTTATTTTACATTTAATAACAAACAAAATAGGAAAAGCATATATGGATCAAATGGATTGATTAGTCGGTCAGGTTAGATATTTTGATCAAGCGGATCAGTCGGATATCCATATCCGGTTATATTCATATGCAATCAAACAGATCGGCTAAAAACATTCCGATCAATTGATTAAACATCTATGTGGATAATTACCCAATCCGACTAAAGTAGTTTTTAGGTACCATATTTTTGAATATGGATCAAATAGATCGACCAAATTCCACGGATTATTATCCGATTCAACAAAAGATGATAGATTTTATTTTACATTTTATAACAAACAAAATAGGAAAAGCATATATGGATCAAATGGATTGATTAGTCGGTCAGGTTAGATATTTTGATCAAGCGGATCAGTCGGATATCCATATCCGGTTATATTCATATGCAATCAAACAGATCGGGCTAAAAAAATTCCGATCAATTGATTAAACATCTATGTGGATAATTACCCAATCCGACTAAAGTAGTTTTTAGGTACCATATTTTTGAATATGGATCAAATAGATCGACCAAATTCCACGGATTATTATCCGATTCAACAAAAGATGATAGATTTTATTTTACATTTTATAGAAAACAAATAGGAAAAGCATATATGGATCAAATGGATTGATTAGTCGGTCAGGTTAGATATTTTGATCAAGCGGATCAGTCGGATATCCATATCCGGTTATATTCATATGCAATCAAACAGATCGGGCTAAAACATTCGATCAATTGATTAAACATCTATGTGGATAATTACCCAATCCGACTAAAGTAGTTTTTAGGTACCATATATTTTGAATATGGATCAAATAGATCGACCAAATTCCACGGATTATTATCCGATTCAACAAAAGATGATAGATTTTATTTTACATTTTATAGCAAACAAAATAGGAAAAGCATATATGGATCAAATGGATTGATTAGTCGGTCAGGTTAGATATTTTGATCAAGCGGATCAGCCGGATATCCATATCCGGTTATATTCATATGCAATCAAACAGATCAGGCTAAAAACATTCGATTAATTGATTAAACATCTATGTGGATAATCATCCAATCCGACTAAAGTAGTTTTTAGGTGTAACACCCCAAATCCGTAGGACTCGGAGTGCTACTGGGCTAGGATCTCACAATGGATCCCGACCCTAGCCTGACAACAATTTCACAAATCTTACAACAAGGCACCAATAGATTAAAACAAAACATGAAACTAATATATATATATATATACATATATATATATATATATATATATATAATATATATATATATATATATATATATATATATATATATATATATATATATATATATATATATATATATATATATCCAAAAAGGTAATACAATGTACCGCTGAGTACAAACAAACTAAACTGTACAACAAAATATCCCATATCCCCGATACCGCCCCAGTGTACGGAGCCCTCAGCAGATCACCCACTCTGAATCACTCTGCAGCTCTCCTATCCTGCAAAGTGTCTACAACACGGTATAAAACCGTTAGCTAACCATACACAAATATAGGAATATCCTAGAGCACAAACACACATCAGAAATCTTAACACATCATCATGCTTTCACACATTTACCCTGTTCATTATCTTTATAAAGTTCAGCAATCAACTCATATATAAATATCCATATAAACATAAGTGACACGAGGAATATAACCCTCGCCTCTGGATACTATAACCAGCTGGAATGGTGCCTGGAACACCTCCCGTGTACCCTAAGGGAATGGAAAGTGCCCGAACCGTTTACCAGGTCTGGCCTGACCACAGAGAACCCCAACTCCCAGCGGGATGAGTGGAAAAGTTGTCACAACCCTACAATGGGCAATCAATATATCATAGGTCGGTGACCATCATAACACATGCTATAAACATATAATACACATCACTCATGCACAACATCCTATAAAGGAATGGCAACTAAGTAAGTCCCACGGACTTACCTCAACCTCGTAGTCATCTCACTGGATCAACCTCAACTCAGTCCACTCCAAACTGGAGGATAACACGGCCTATACAAGGCATACATAAATATCAAACTCCTATCACACAAAGGGTCACACCTAGACCCAAGGGATCCATAAGGGATCATATCCAACTCGTAAACCTCAAAGCCCTAACCGGCAATTCCATATCATACTCGTCAACATCCGAATCCTAGCATGGTACTAAGTTCCTCATACTAGAAAGGAAAGGAACTGCCTAACTATAGGTAGTCCCGGGACAAGACGCACCTGCGTGAACTAAGGACGCAGGGGCGGAGAAGATCACCGCAGACGGCGCAGGTAAATCCGTAGGGGCAGTGACAAGGAACGCTGGCAAGTGCAGGCACGACGCAGGCGCTGTGACACGGTAACCGCGGGCGGTGACTCTCGGCCGCGGGGGCGGCGACAACGCAGAAAGAAAACTCGCGGCTTCTCCTTAGCTCTTCACGTGATCAATCACGTCCACTCTCTTCCAGATTCATACACAGGTCACAACATACACATACAAACATCATCCTACATTCAAACATCTAATCCTAAGCTAAGGAAGAAGAAAACATGAAAGGAAGAAGAAAGAATGAAGAAGCAAGGAGGAAGAAGCTTGCCACAGCTATGGTTAGCTAAGGTACTGATCACCAACACTCACTGGCTTCCAAGCACACAAACACTCACAGTCATCAATCACAAAAGCCACAACACATCCAAACTCAAACCAAACTCTTCCAAACCAAGAACAAGATCAAGAGGAAAAAAGGGAGAAGCAAGAAGGACGTGAACTGGATTAGAAAAGTGAGGAAACCCTTGCTCAGCAAGGTGAAACGAAGAAGGTAAGGAAGGTAAAGCATAGGTCAAAGGGTCAACAAAACCGGCTGCAGCCGCCCGAAACCGCAGGGGCGGATTTTTTGGCCGCAGGGGCGGAACAACAGGGGAGCCGCAAGGGCGGCCTTACAGACCCGCGGGGCGGCTAAGACCAAAACTCGCTCCAAAACTAAGGCTCTTTCATTAGGTACCATATTTTTGAATATGGATCAAATAGATCGACCGAATTTCACGGATTATCATCCGCTTCAATAAAGATGATAGATTTTATTTTACATTTTATAACAAACAAAATAGGAAAAGCATGTATGGATCAAATGGATTGATTAGTCGGTCAGATTAGATATTTTGATCAAACGGATCAGTCGGATATCCATATCCGGTTATATTCATATGCAATCAAACAGATCGGGCTAAAACATTCCGATCAATTGATTAAACATCTATGTGGATAATTACCCAATCCGACTAAAGTAGTTTTTAGGTACCATATTTTTTAATATGGATCAAATAGATCGACCTAATTCTACGGATTATTATCCGATATAACAAAAGATGATAGATTTTATTTTACATTTTATAGCAAACAAAATAGGAAAAGCATATATGGATATAATGGATCAAATGGATTGATTAGTCGGTCAGATTAGATTATTTGATCAAACGGATCAGTCGGATATCCATATCCGGTTAAATTCATATTCAATCAAACAGATCGGGTTAAAATCATTCAGATCAAACATTTATGTGGATAATTATCCGATCCGACTAAAGTCGTTTTTAGATACCATATTTTCGAATATGGATCAAATAGATCGACTGAATTCCACGGATTATCATCCGATTCGGCAAATCATTATTGTTATTATTATTTATTACGCATGTCTTTGATTTACTATTACATTTTTGTAAATAAAATGCACACTAATACAACATCAAAACGATTCAAAAGTCTAAAATAATTAAACAACACAACTTTTATTTCATCTTTTATCAAATTAATATCTTCGTATAAATTTTAGAATAAATTACACAAACCCGAACATAAATTGACTTGAATCAAGATGTTAGGCAACCCGATCCGGTTTCGACCGAACCCGAACATAATTTGACCCGAATCAAGATGTTACGCAAAACCGATCTGGTTTCGACCCAACCCAAACATAAAAAATGACCCGACTCCAACCGATTGACCCGTATTAACCCGAACAATTAATATCCGACCCAAACCGGCCCGACCCAAAACAAACCGATAAAAATGAGAGCTTGTTTTAACCCGACCCATTTCAACCCGTGCCTGTTATGACCGACCCGATTCCGACCATCCCGTTATGACCGAGAACCGATACTACCCGGTAACCCGTTTCAACCCGAACAAATGATACCTGACCCAAACTGACCCGACCCGAAACAATCCGATAATAACCAAGCCTTTTTTAACCTGACCCGTTTCAACCCGGACTTGTTAGGACCCGACCCAAACCCAACCCGTTGGCCCCGTTTGACACCTTTCGTCATAGTGGACAGATTGACGAAGACAGCACGTTTCATTCCTATTAGAGAGATGTGGCCGGTGAGCAGATTAGCTGAGGAGTACACTAGGTAGATAGTGAGACTCCATGGTGTACCAAGGACGATCGTCTTAGATAGAGATGGACGATTTACCTCGAGATTCTAGAAGCAGATTCAGACTGCCTCTGGGACGAGTTTGCACTTCACGACTGCGTTCCATCCTCAGACAGATGGTCAGTCAGAGAGGACCATTCAGACCCTAGAGGATATGCTGCGAGCTTGTGTGTTGGATTGGGGACAGGTGTGGACAGATCATCTCCCACTTGTTGAGTTCTCATACAACAACAGCTGGCATGCATCTATTGGGATGGCCCCATATGAGGCACTGTATGGGTAGAGATGCCGTACTCCGTTATACTGGGATGAGCAGGGCAGTGTTAGTGGTTTAGCACCTGATCAGATTTAGGATGATGTGGCTCGAGTAGCATTGATTAGAGAGAGGATGCTGACTGCTCAGAGCCGTCAGAAGGCATATGCTGATAGGAGGCGTAGACCTCTAGAGTTCAGAGTAGGCAACCATGTGTTGCTGAGAATGTCCCCGACACGAGGTGTTAGGCGTTTTTGCATTAAGGGGAAGTTGAGCCTCCGTTGTCGGACCGTTCGAGATTTTGGATCAGGTTGGGAGCGCAGCTTATAGATTAGCCTTGCCTCCGAGATTAGAGGGTGTTCACCCTGTGTTTCACGTGTCTCAGCTGAGGGAGTACATACTAGATCGAGACACATTGTGAGTTATGATGATTTGGTGGTTGAGCCGGACCACACATTTGCTGAGCACCCTATTGCAGTCCTAGAACGAGGTATGAGACGCCTACGTTCGAAGGACATTCCTATGTTGAGGATACAGTGGTCGAGACGAGGACCTGATGAGGCTACATGGAGACTGAGGATAGTATCCAGAGGAACTATTCAGAGTTCTATGTTGAGTTAGATACACCAGTAGGATCACCGAGTAGATCTTAGTGCTATCTTGGTGAGTATTATGTACTTATATGCTTATATGCTATGATGTGTTTATTTTCACACTAGCTTTGATGTGATTATGATCTTATTAGATCTTGTTGTGCTAGTATGATTATTGTTTATAGCTAGAGTTCTTTCCTCCATGCTATGGTGTTATGATAGGTTTAGCTGAAGATGGTTCTTTCCTCCATGTTTTGATGGACATAGTTTTGGATGGGAGTTTTCCCTCCATGCCCTTGTGTTGTGATGTGTGTTTATGGTTTGGCTAGAGATGGATTTCCTCTATGCCCTGGACAATATAGTTTGTGTTGCTGGATGTTTTCTTCCGTGCTTGTGTTGAGGCTATAGAGAGAGTGTACCTCGGCTTGTGAGTCCGAGTGGTTCAAGGATTTTTTGCAAGTTTCGGGACGAAACTTGTTTTTAGGGGTGACGTGTAAGGGCCTTAGTCCTTCGGACCGAGTTTTGTCCTTAGCCGAGATTGGCTTTGGCCGAGATTGGCCTTGCCGCACCCGTGGGCATGTCTGCCGCCCCTGCGGTTTCCGCTCCTGCGGCCCAGGGAACCGCCCCTGCGGTTTCTTGCGGCTGCAGCCGTTTTTGTTGACTCCTTGACCCATGCCCTTTCTTCTTCTTATTCTTTTCCTTGGGGTTTCTTCTTCACTTCTCTTCCTCAGTTGCTCACGTCCTTCTTGCTTCTCCTACTCCTTCTTGATCTTGTGCTTGGTTTTCCTTGAGTTTGTAAGAGAGTTGTTTGGTGGATGTTTGATGTTGATGCTAGTGGTTGGTATGCTGAGCTTGGAAGCCAGCTGTTGTGAGTGTTGATCTTCCCTGCAGCCTAGGACCACAGGTGTTTGTGAGTTATCTTCTCTTTCTCTTCTTCCTTTCTTTGATTCCATCTTCCTTAGCTTAGGATTAGATGATTGAGTGTAGTTTGATGTTGGTTTGTGTATGTGTATGCTTGTATGTGACTTTGGATGTGAGAAGCTGTGGTTTGATCACGTGAAGAGCCGAAGAGGAATCGCGGGTTTCATTCTGCATCGTTGCCGCCCCCGCCCGAAGCCGCGCCCCCGCGGCCATTGTTCCAACGCCCGCGCCTTGCCTGCGTTGCCTGCGTCCCTTGTCACCTCGCCTGCGGCTGCTCCCTGCCGCGCCTGCGGGTTGTCTATTTCGCCCTGCGTTCCTTGATCACGCAGGTCGTCTTGTCCCAAGACTACCTATAGTTGGGTAGTTCTTTTCCCAAGTCCTAGTATGAGGGACTTAGTACCATGCTAGGTATCGGATGTTGATGAGTATGATATAGATATGCCGTTACGGCTTTGAGGTTTACGAGTTGGATATGATCCTTATGGATCCCTTGGGTCTAGGTGTGACCCCTTTGTGTGATAGGAGTTTGATATATATATGTATGCCTTGTATAGGCCGTGTTGTCCTCCAGTTTGGAGTGGACCAGTCTGAGAGTTGATCGTGGGTTGAGTTTACTCCTGAGGTTGAGGTAAGTCCATAGGACTTACTTACTACTATCCTTATATTGGATGTATGCTTGAGTGGTGTTTGTTTATGCTTTGTAGCATGCGATATGGTTCATTACCGACCTATGTTATATTGACCGCCCATTGTAGTGGCTGTGACAACTTACCTTTCATCCCGTAGTGGAGTCTGGGAAGTTCTCTGTAAGCTAGTTAGACCTGGTATACGGGAAGGGCACTTACACTCCATATGGTATACGGGAAAGTGCGCTGATACCACTCCAGCTAGCTATTGCACGCAGAGGCGAGGGTTTATATACATTCCTCGTGTTACATATATTCATATACATATATATTATTTGAATGAGTAACGTTATAAAGATAATAACCGGGTAAATGTGTGAAAGCATGTTGATGTGTTATGATTCCTGATGTGTGTTTGTGTCTCTAGCATCTTCTTATATATGTGTACGGTTAGCTAACGGTTTTATACCGTGTTGTAGATCCTTTGCAGGTTAGGAGAGTTATAGAGTGATCCGGCGGGGTGATTTGCTGAGGGTTCCGTACAATGGGCGATATCGTGGGATATGGGTTATTTATGTTGTACGGATTTTTGTTTTGACTTTGTACTCAGCAGTACTATGTATAACCTTTTGATATTTATATATCATTTTCATGTTTTGTTTTAATCTATCTGTGCCTTGTTGTAAGATCAGTGAAATTGTTGTTAGGCTAGGGTCAGAATCCATTGTGAGATCCTAGCCAGTAGCACTCCGAGTCCTACGAATTTGGGGTGTTACAATATGCATCTATCGTGAGGGCATTGTATTAAGCGTTATATGATCATAAACATCAAACTCCGCAGATTATCGGGTCGTATACAAATCAAAAGAAGTAAATATTGACCTATAAATAAGCAAGTAAATAAAGATATCGAAAAGCAACGACAATTAAAAAAAACAAATGCATCTTGGTATGACAAGCACAATTCTATTTTAAAATTAAAACCATTAATACAAAAGAGAAATATAGTTTGACTTTTTAGTATGGTATATAAGTTTTAGGCATAAAAAAACATAAAATTATAGCTAATGGATCTTAGGTCGGGTAATGGGTGTCAAGATCTTGACTAAACAATGAGCCTTTCACCATTGTCCAATAACCATCAACCACATTTCATCCGTATTATATCCAATTTTTTCATTTCTTTTCTTTAGGATGGTTAGATCTTCACCGAGTGAAAGAGATTCGTCATCCCTAATTATGGAAATATCGGTTGGAGCCGATGGTATGTCGGAGTAGTACGTGACATAGACTGAGAAGTTTGGACAGGTTTATTTTGTTAACATTTCCACATGTTCATGAATATGAATTTACAATCGTCGTGCATATTGTGTTGTTACATTTCAAGGCAAGGTTTTAATTTGGTCAATATTGTCAAAGTCATGCACGGTTCGAGTAATCTGGTATGGTAATACTGAATCCTACCGTGATGACACGTGTTACTTTTTTTTTTAGTGTTTTTTATGGGTATTTTTAGGTTCAATTTTCTGTAAATTTCATTTAGCTTTTTTGTTCTATTAGTTCAAATTATATTGTACTATGATACATATATTTTTTTCATAAGTTCAAAATAATACATGGACTAATAATATAAAAATGTTTAAATCGATAAAACACTCGATTTGAATTAATATCATACAAATTTTAAACTTTTTTTTCAGTTTTTTTTCTAACGGGCACTTTTTCATTCAAAACTTTGTATTTTCATTCAATTTTTTTTTGTTTTGTTGGTTTAGATTATATTGTACTAACTGTTCATACATTTTTACAAAAAAAAAAAAAAAATTCAAAGTAATGTATGAACTAATAATATAAAACATTTGAATTGATAGAACACTCTATGTGAACTATAATAGAATAAAAAATTTGAACCAACAAATATTATAATAAAAAAAAATAACCGTAACTATAATTTTCTTAACATTTATATATTAGTTCAAAATTTGGGTATCAATAGCTCGAACATTGTCATGTACAAGTAAAAAAAGTGCAAAAAACATAAGTAATAAATAGAACAAATCAATACATGAACTAATGATAGTAAATATTAGAACTGATATTATATAAATTTTTGATCGTATTGAACTAAACTGTTGAGCTTACAAGGTAAATTATTCTAATTTTCTCATGAAAATTACAAAAATTTCAACACATCTATCTCTTTTTAAAACAAATTTTAAAAGGACAAAATGGTCTCAAACCTTCTAAAAATTACAAAATTATCACCCCTTTGGGTATTTTACGTGCGTTCTTACGTGAATTAATACGCCTATTCATTTGTGAACCATTGTGCTACTAAAAAATTATTAATCGGCGTGGATTAATTTGGATTGTTGGATCAACATAATCAACGATTGACAATGTTCCATGAAGGTTAGCCCTGAAGGAACCAAATAATTGTGAGTTTTGTCTTCCATGAATAAATATATTATCTTTGCATTTATTTATAACATGTTTGGCTAACCTCCTCTCTTGTTCTAAGGATTACATGATTCCTATGATTGTATGATTTATTGTTTGTATATATCTTTATGTATTGAGATTTTGATATTGCTTCTTTTCAAAGCGCTTTATTCCTACTTTTTGATTAACTTTGAAAGAAGTATTGTTTTTTTATTGGTTTAGATCAAACGGGTAAAGGGCCAAAAGATGAGTATGCTTTATTGGATTTAGTAAAAAGATCTTGGTTTTGAGAGTACTAGTTTATCAAAGCTTCGATGATTTCTAATCATTGTAAAAAAAATCCGATATTTGTAACTTTTTTAAACTGAAGGGCCACAAGCAAATATTTTTCTTTGTGTTTTCGGGATTTCTAAATGCTTTATGGGTTTTCCTATACTTGTCGAACTGCTGGATTAAGAGCTACGTGAGTTGAAAACACGGTCTTGGTCTATCTATGCTCAAGGCTACTTTAAATGGTTACATACAATTATCATTATCAATGTTCATGAAATATATATGCATCAATTTCTTAGCTCATTATAGTGGGGGTTCATGTTTCCTTAGATCGTCGTCTTCCTACCTACAATCTCTATTGCTCTTGCTCGTTCCCATTGCTGCCTTATTGCTTGTTTTTCTACTTAATATAATTGATTATTATTGTCTTACAAATCAAATACAATCCCGGTAAAGTCAATACCGTTTATACTATAGTTGCTCTAGTATCCTTGTCGGAGAGGTTGTTTTATTACAGTAAAACTTCTACGATCAAGTTTTTGGTGCTGTTGTCGGGGATTGTTGATAAAATTGTTTAATAGTAATTTTTGGTTATTTTATGTTGTGTATGGTTGTTGAAATTTTTTTTTTTGTCTTTGATCCTCAAGTTGGATTGTTGAATGCGTAGGATCCGCGACTCAAGAAAACTTGTCCCTTTAGACAACGAGACTGAACGCACCCTAGGAAACAAAAATCTTCCATGAAAGTTGTTACCAATTTCATAGCTATGGAGGATGTAAGAAACCAACTCTTTTGCTTAATTCGCAAGCTAAGATTGTTAGACTCAATGTTGTGCTTGTTGTTGAAAGGGCTCGTTACCTCAAACGTTGGACGCTAGGATGAACCCAAGACAAAGGGTGTCCAACCATGCTTTAATTTCGTGTTACTAGAACTTGGAGAAAAAGTCTTCAACCTCCGCAAGGACACCATTAGATTGATCCAGAATGATTAGTTTTCATGAGTGCTCAATGAGAACCCACATCAACATTTGCGGAATTTCAAAAGCATTATGAACACTTTTAATTATGAAAAGATTCCCTCCAATGCTTTGAGAATGCGAGCTTTTATTTTATCTTTGACAGGAAAAGGTTCAAATTGGTTGCAAAAACATCTCCCACTTAGCTTCACTACATGAGAGCAATTAACAACAACTTTCCTAAGCAAGTACTTTTCTCCCCATAAAACTATTGAGAGCAGGGAGAAGATCTCCCACTTTGATATAAAGGATGGAGAGAACATCCATGTTGCATGAGAAATTTTTAATCAATTGTTGCATTCATGCCCTCACCATGGATTTGAGAAGGGAGCATTTCTCAAATACTTATACAGTGGATTAAATGACACTAGAAGGAATCTAGTAGACACCGCTAATTCCCATGGATTTACAAGAATGAATGAAGACAAAACTTGGAACTATCCTGTAACAATTGTTAAACATAGAGGAAGTACGCCAAGACTCGCACCAAGACAAAAGGTGTCTATAATGTCCCAAAGGATGCCGAATTGACAAGCTAGTTGAGAACTTGAAAGTCTTAATGAAGCTCGTAGATGGTAACGCTTTTCCCTCAGTAGCTAGTGTTGATATTAATTGTCAATTTTGAAAAGGTGCGGGACATGAGATATAGCATTGTTCCAACTTCAACGAACACATGAACTACTATGAAGTATTGGAACCAATCAACTATCTTGGCAATCAAAGAGAGAATACCTTCACAAGACCTCCCTACCCTCAAAGGAACTTTCCACAATTTTCTAGAAGGAACTTCCCACCCAGAGATCTCATCCCTGATTAAGCTCCCGTTTTTGGGCAAGTTGTTCCTACCCCTAATGCGTATGATAAGTTGTTGTAGAAGCTCATCAATGGACAACAAGCACTCACCGATTCCATCGTGATACCCGGAACTCGGTCATGGGAATTAAAGAGAAGTTCAACAATGTTGAAACGCTTTGTCGAGGTGCTTGGGAAGAGTCACATGATGTTGGAGACTCAAGTTATCAAACTAAGTCGAAATTTTGAGAATCTCAAGGTAAAATCCTTTCAACAATAAATTTAATCCTTGTGGAGTTTGTGTTATCACCTTGAGGAGTGATAAAGAAATTGTTGATCCCGTTGTCCTTGAGACAACTACTAAGAAGGTTGTTGGGAGAAAGTTGTTTCAAAAGAGGTAATTGTTCCTACGCCTCCTAGTAGAGTTTGTGTTAGCACTCTTTCCTTTGTGACCTTGGAGCTAGTGTGAGTGGAATTTCACTCCAGATTTTCAAATATTTAAAACATGGTGATCTGGTTCAATAAAGTTACCCTAACTTAGTTGATAACTCTATAATCAAACTTGTTGGAATACTTGAGAATATTGTTGTGTAGGTTGACAAACATGAATTGCTTGTAGATTTTGTGGTTGTTAATGTAGGTACTAACGTCCCTTTATTCGTTATGACCATTCCTTTCTACTGCATGTGCTTTTATTGATGAGCGTGATGGAACCATCAATTTTCGATTTGATGAGGATACGATGAAGTTTACACTTTCCAATCTCCTTAAACGTTCCATACTTGATGATGACATATGCGCCAATAATTATTATATTTCTCATAATGATTGCATGATCATACAACGTTCAAAACAGCCTCGAAGTAAAAGCAACGATCTAAACTACATGAAAATAAAACTTAGGTCACTAGAAGAAGTCTATTAAGAGAGAGAAATTGACCTGTTAGTCAAAGTTGCGAATAGTTTTGGATTGTTGAACTCAATTATTGCATTATGGTCCATATGTGGACGCGAAGGATCTACTTTCACCTATGAACTAGGTTGTTTCATGCGACTATGGAGGATGCTCCCTCTTTAAAAATATTTTCTTCGTAGACAATCCCCAAGACACTCTTTTAGCATTACTCTTACGAGAAGTTCTACAGGGAAAATGAAGATGAGAACCAATATTCGTGTACTTACCAAAAATGTGAGAAGTCTAGAGGACAACACATCAAATTGAAAGAGGACCTTTCCGTTCAAGAAGATCTCCATGAGTTCATGGAGTACTATCGAGTTGAAGCTTTGGAATCGGAGCTTCAATATCATTTCCCACATCAATACCTTTAAAATCATGTTGGAAGATGTTATCATTAAGATTAACGCCCCAACTCTGAAAAGGACTTTGTTGAAGCTAGGAAGGATTTACGGAATTCAACGGAATTTAAAGAGAAAAGTCAAGAGCATAAGCGCCAGTAAACAACCAGAGAACAACCTCAAATGGTCAGGCAGACGGCCGTCTTGTGGCCGTTACATATAATTTAGGAAAAAAAATTCGATTTTAAAAATAAAAAGTCGTAGCCAAGGAAAAGAAGCAGATGGGAAGGAAACAACCACAACGGCCCTATATGGCAACAATACCTTTTTCGTCAGTCGTAGGCTGCAGTAATTCCGAAAGTACCGATTCAGATGGCCTCCACACGGTTGTCTTGACCTCTTTAAACGACCATAGGCCACCCGTTTTAGTGCTCAAGAAGCCTATATGGAAATTCGGTACATCACTACTAAGTCTGAAGATCCAAGTAAGGTCCCATTCAACCCTCTCTCACCCTCTCATCCTACCAGTATTAACCCCTGCAATCACCTCCGCACATCCAAGCCACACAACCATCTCATTATTCATCGCCTCCATTACCTAGACATCAACCTTCTCCAACCCTCCATTACCTCTAAACCACTTTCAACCCCCAACCTATAACCACTATCCCAATGCTACCACCATACTACCTTCTACCCCTCTACCTACCAATCATCCATCATCTCCTAAAGTCACCACACCCCCTAACCTTCTCTCACCAACAAACGCCTCATCTCATATATACCCCCCACCATAACGTTCTACCCACCTCAAACGTCACAAGAGACTCTTGTTCGTCCCGTCCACTTTCCTTGCGTTATTGATGCTCATCTGACAAATACCTCCATTCATGGTGGTGAAAGTTTTCCTCCTCCGAAGTGATCCATATGGGTCGAGCACATACGCTTTGTATGGGAGACAACCCATGGGTTAGAGTATCATATGCATTGCATTGCTTTGTGAGTAATCTCTTCTATTTGCTTCTTTTGCACATCGAAGACGATGTGTAGTTTATGTGTGGAGTGATTTACTCACATTTGCATATCATGTTTCCCTTTCATGTCACACATTTCATATTTTTTATTTTTCCCTTTTATTGAGTATTTTCCTTTCCATGCATTCATACACCCCAAAAGCCAAAACTATTGCATTTAACATAGATTGAGTCGCCTATCATCATTTTTACTTCTAGAAATGGAAAATTCCATGCTATTACTTTTGATTTTTCAGCGATGCTTTGAAATTCTACACCTTGTTATTGTTATGCACTGGAGTTTTTCGACGATTATTGATGATCAGCCTATTTGAACATGTCCTTGGGAAGCGCTCTAGCCTTTGAACATGCACTTTCATGTGTTTTGTCTTTTCTTATTATTGAGTGATCTCTAGCATGTTTAGATCTTCTAGAACTTGTGATTGACTCTCTTTAAAAACTACACGTTCATTTGATTCTATTTGCATTGATATCTATATGATCGAGGACCTCTTTGATAAGCCTATATTACCTTTCACGCCTTTATATATTTGCCATTATATTAGTCACTTCTTGATTTATTATCCCTTCTTTGGTCCCCCTCAAAAAGCCTCACAGTCATGAATAGCCTCATTTGACCCTATACGGGGTTGTGAAGGAAGAAGAGAATGAAGAAATCAAGTATGAGGTGTGTCACATGAAGTGTGAAAGTAAATTCAAGAAGTAAAAAGCGGAAGTTTTGATGCATATTGTCATTATTGAAGATCTTTACATGTTTGCTAGAAAGGACGAAAAGGCCCGCAAAATATGTTGCAACAAATAAATAGTGTTTTGGTTCTAAAGTGAAGCAAAAGCTTATCCTTGAAAGAGATATCAAGTGCTAAGAAATTCAAAGTGTTATGATCCATACAAAAGCATCATCTATGAATAATAATGAGAAGTGACATTGCCTTGAAGGAGTTTTGAGTTTAAAGATTTGGTACCCTGGATACAATCTTCTATTTTTCTACTCTTTTTGCCTACCAACATCACTTCTCCATGTCCCATATCCATATTACACCATTATAAATACCTCATGATATTTATCTTGTATATCAGTCTCATTTAACAGGTGGTGGAGTTATAGAATGTCTTGTAAAGCCTCTAGTAAGGTCTATTCATGTATGTTGAGATTGAGAGTTTTACTATACTCCTACACACATGGTGAGATTGAGAACAAACACATTTCCTTTGAGCGATTTCAATGGCCATGATTCTTTATTTGTCTTTAATTGTCATTAATGTTATGATGACATTGTTTGAGTTGTATGTTTTCTTTCTAGCTGAGACACTCATTGGTTCTTACACATATGCACGCATGTTAAATGATCTCGCTCGAGGACGAGCAAGATTTAAGTGTGGGGTATTTTATTGAGTGTCAAATGTCATACTTTTAACACCGTGTTTCATGCATAGTTAAACAATCTCGCTCGAGGACGATCAAGGTTTAAGTGTGGTTGTCGTTTCGGCCGCCGTTGCGAGAAGTTGCCTTGATCGCCTATTTATCTTTGGAAAGCATGTATTCCACGAAGACCCCTTGACTCCGACTTCTATATAATATGCACCCTCTACTTTAGGGTGAGATATGATTCATCTCATCCTTCTCTTGATCTCTCTTATTGAGGATCAGCATTCTTTTCCTCTCTCTTAGTAGTCGTCAAGTAGTTGGTAGCTTAGCTCTGAAGGATCGCCTTGAAGGAACCAAATAATTATGGCTTATGTCTTTTATGAATAAATATATTATCATTGTATTTATTTATATCATGTCTAAGAAGTGGTGTTTTTAATTGGTTTAGATAAAATAAGTGAAGGGCTAAAAGTTAAGTTTGTTTTATTGGATTTATTGAAAAGATCTTGATTTTGAGAGTACTAATTTATCAAAGCTTCGAGGATTTCTAATCATCGTAGAAAATTCAAGTCTTTGTACCTTCTTAAACCGAAGGGTCATAAGCGAATGTTTTTCTTGGTCTTTTCCCGATTTCTAAATGTGTTTTGGGTTTTCCTATACTGGCCAAACCATTGGATTGAGAGCTACATAAGTTGGAAAGCACGGTCTTGTTTGTCTATACCCAAAACTACTTTAAATGGTTACCTGAAATTATCATTATCAATGTTCATGAAATATTTATATATATGCATCAATATCTTAACTCATTATATTGGGATTCATATTACCTTAGATTGTCTTCCAGCCATTGTTACATATAATCTCTATTGCTCTTGCTAGTTATTATTGGTGCCTTATTTCTTGTTTTTCAACTTAAGATAATTGATTATTATTGTCTTACAAATCAGATACAATCCCTGTAAATTCGATATTCGTTTATACTACAGTTGATCTCGTATCCTTGCGAAGGAGATTGTTTTATTACGGTAAAATTACTACGATCAATGGCGCCGGTACGTTTGACCCTAAGATGTAGGTAGATTAGCGTTCTAAGTTAGGTTTTGGGCCTAGGATGCAAGTTGATTAGCGTCCTACGGTAGGTTTTGGGACCTAGGATGCAGGTTGATTAGCGTCTAGGTAGATTTTGGACCCTAAGACGCATGTTGATTAGCGTCCTACGGTAGGTTTTGGGACCTAGGATGCATGTTGATTAGCGTCTTAGGGTAGATTTTTGACCCTAAGACGCATTAGCGTCCTAGGTAGATTTTGGGTCCTAAGACGTAGGTTGATTAGCGTCCTAGGTTAGCTGATACGAAGGAATGAAACGATGACTTGATGAACCCTCTCCTTCTTTAGTCTTTGTGTTGTTAGGTTGTTGATAACAACACACCAGTAGAGTTGGCGCTAGCATGCCTGTAGTTTGGCGTGATAGTCCGCCACCGTCATCATCGGTGGTGGTGATGGTGTTGCGGCTAGCTAGGGTGTGTGAAAGCAAAGCGTATTTAGGGATCGGAGTCTCTGATACGATGTAGAGATTTGTGTATTGAATGATTGCTTATTTCATTGATCAAATATTATTTATATAGACAAATATAAAGAACAAAACGGTAAACTAACATATAAATAGATAAGTCTAAATATACGACCCAATATACATCTCAATACTCTAATCAAACACAACTCCTCACAACTAATCAATCAAAAAACAAAAGGTCAAAAAATATAAATTAATGATAATTTTCATAACTCACTTTAAAAAAATTATAAACATATCTTATAGTTATCAATTTTTAAAAGGCTAAGGCCCTACAAATAATCCGATGGAGTATAATTTATCGTGTAGTTTCTAGTCCCGTGACAACTTAAATTAACTAAATTTGATAATCTACAACCATGGTCCTCTATATAAAAGTAGCTAAAAATGAAAAGTGCAACTTCATTTTTTTAAATATTTAGTTAAGAAATGAATCATAACTTTATAAAAAGCGTGATTGATTGAAGTACAATGATACATGTAGTGAATGCAGCTATTAAAAAAAAAGACCTAACTCATAAGTTAAAGGTTATAATAACTAAATTTGGACTCTATATGATGCACCTACATGTTATAGATCGATAACGATATTCGTTTCCAAGTGTCTTTTTCTACATAAGAAGTTACTAAGAAAAAAAAGGTTTGTCGATATTTTTAGACGTACGTGGATTACTGATAAAGCTTATCATAAGTCACTGAGAATAAAGTTTTAAATTTTGTACAACGTTGGAGTGTGAAGGAGGATTTATATTGTACTAGTCTTCGTTGTATGGGTCTCCATTCTCCACGCACTAAATTCAAAGGTAACCCAAAACTTACGACAGTAAACATATTCACCGCAAAAACCTTACACTTGTAAGTTAAACCACTAAGATAGGTACGCTTGTTGGCTGGAATCGCAGAATTAGCAACAAAATACGCTATTTTTCTTTGATTTTTCAGTTTATTAATCTTACATATTTTTTGGTGAGAATTAATCTTATATTCTGGACATTACTTTGGTTTCCAAAAGTGTAAAATGAATCATATTATTAAAAAACAAATGTATATAAAGTGGTATTCTAAATGATTTAAATGGATAGTTATATGTAATGGTATGAATTAATGAATCATATTATATGAGATATTTAGCGGTTGCTCTCTCTGTAACTAATTGGTTTTAGGCTGGAACCTTATTGTATTAATACGTATGTGCGTTCGTGAATAAGTTTTAAATTATGTTAGCCCCTTCTAATAAAGTATTGACACATACTAGACCCGAAAGTGGGTGGTGCCGGGGATTGTAATCTTCAAGAGAGTGATTGTTAGATGGGAGTCCATTTCAAATATCACCACTCGATAATTACTCTCCACACAAGTTTGAATCCTTGATAGGCATCAAACAACTCCGTCATGGGTATTGTACAATGACCCAGATTCACAACAAAAACTCCGTTGTCATTCATCCACATTGTTCCTAATAATACATGTCGCAATGGCATGTACTGCTATGAACTGCTCCATCTGTACTACTCTTAAGAGTTTCCTCATGAGGGGGTTTCCAGGAAACCTGGACCGTGGCTCTAAAAGATTTGTGTCCATGTTTTTCACTCTTTTTCCAAGCTCGTATGTATTCCAAGGTGTGATCTTGGACTAACCGTTGACTTTCTCCACAAAAGATATAATTATTATTGAACAAAACATGGAGAAAATATTACCTCGGATACAATACGTAAAATGCACATTGTTCATTAGGGGTTCACTGTCGGTACTTTCTCTTCTCATTTATGAGGACCCTTCTTTAAGAAGTTTTTCAAGCAAAAACCCGGATCCTCTCGTGCACTCCCAATTCCATGATTTGTTGAAAAATAAGGGAGTTAGAATGTTGAAACTCGTTCTCTAATCCCCCTCCCCACACACACCGCCGCGACTACAATTCAGGTAGAAAAATATTGTCTTATTTAAACCCAACTTACAAAAACATTTAAAAGATTAAACTTATGTGTTGATTTTACGATTTATGTGTTGATCTTACGATTCAAACTCCACATTATTTGATATATCGAATGACGTCAAAATTTAAAATTCACAAAATATAAAATGTATGTTTATTTTTAAGGGCTTCAATCAACCACTCCCATATATGACATGCATGAACCATAAGATATGTACATAGAAACAATCCTATGATATTGGAGACATTATACACAAGTATGATGAACATTAAGAAGAGCTAACATAAACCCTTGGAAAGCAAGAAAGTTGGGATATAATTTTGGTGAGAGGAAGAGCGCCAGCCACCAAGCTTTGTCGGGGCTACAAAATGTGAAAAAGAGAAAGTTAGGAGGAAAGTTGGCATTAAAAAATAAATATGAAGCATGCAACTTTACTCTTTTAGGGACCCAAACTTACCCCAACAACCTGCACTAATTAACCTAACATCATCTACTTAACCACACTTTGATAATCACCTTTTTGTAGATTTTCAATTTCCTTCATTTTTGTTGGGAATTGAGATGATTAGATCACCATTTTTGCTTCAAACACATTATGAATGAGTTTGAAGTAAATCAGAACATAATTATTATCACAAATTTTACCCTAGATTTTGATCGATTGCCTAGAAAACACTTTTTGTAGAGGCTATATTACACTTGATTTTGAATTACTTCTCACTTCTTCAATGCAATAATACATTGATGGAAATCTGAGGTGGCACACTATGAATTGTCCATTTTAGATGTCGATCTAAGAACCAAATACCCTAAATTAAAGCTAAGTGGGTACTTATACATTATATTAATCTTAATTCGATGACTAATTGTACGTTAGCAAGCCAAAGTTGAGTTAAATAAAAATGGATGTTTGTTGTGATTTTCTTTAAAGATGCCCTTTGCTATTTAACATTTTTCTTCTGAACCAAATCAAAGTTTGAGAATTTTGATTCTTCTAGATAATACAATTCTAATTTGTGGGTTGTATAAACAAATATCCTAATTTACATTGAAGCTCAAATTTTCTTTTTAGATTTATTTTAAATTTATCTATTTATTATTAATCGTTGGTTAAAGTAAGGAATAACTATTTCGGTACGGATATTCAGAGAGCTATGAATTGTTGCATGTCCAAAAAAAAAATAGCTCAAAATTTTAGTTCTATTAATTTAATTTATTTAATTAATGGTCCATAAAAATTTTTCTAAAATAAAAAATTGTAACTACTTTGTTAGTTCAAAACTTTTGATATACACATTCAATATTTGTATATTATCAATTTTAATATTTTATATTATGGTTTGTGTAATTTTTGTTCTACTTATTCATTTGTACATGCTTGATTCTTATAAAAAAATTGTTTAACTAGCGGATTACAGTAATTAAATTAACGAAACACAATGTCGAAACTTATGATACACAAAATTTATAATCATATGATAAATTTCAAAATAAGTAATTTTATAAATTTTATGAAAATAAAAATACAATAAAGTATGAACTAATAATATAAAATATTTAGTTAAACACTATATGAACAAATATGTATAAAATGTTTGAATCAACAAATATTATAATAAAAAAGTGTATCACCAAAAGTTTTGCTCCATAAACACTAGATCAAAATAGAATAAAAATTTTATGAACAGTAGTGTAAAATATTTGAAATAAATTAACAAAAAATTGAGTTGTTAATATAAAAAATTAACTAAAAATATAATAAATATGATATTTTTCTAAGAAAAAAATATTCTAAAAGTTCATTAAATATTTTTTTTAGAATATATCTCAGTTCATGTGTTTTCCACAATAAAGGTTCATTTTCAAAAAAAAGATGAATATTTAGTTTATTGATAACCGTTTATGAGATTATGTTTTTACCGATGTACGGTATCTATTATCTATTTATATACTAAAGCAGTCCGTGAACTTACACGTGGCGCAGTCTGGTGAATTATTTTACACGTGGCATAGTCTGGTGAATCCACGTCATAAAATTTACACGTGTCAATTTTTTGTAAATCCAGGTCCTACAATGTTAAAAAAAATTATTTAAAACATTTGGTTTATGAATTTTAACTAATTTATTTTATATACCGAGTCTTCAAAATTTGTTAATATACGTAAAACTTTCTACCAAATCTTTTTCACCAACCTGCCAAACAAATTAATAAGCCATTTTACCAATTTATTTTATATATAATTCTTCATATATTTTTGTTAATATACCGATACTTTTTCACAAAATCTTTTTCACCAAATCATTTTGATTAACAAATTTTAATAGATTTATTTTAATCCGGATCTCACAATATTAAATTATTTTAAAATATTTAATTTACCAATTTATTTTAAATATTCTATTAACTAATTTATTATTAGTCCCTCGTATTATTAATTGACATTAATATTTTGTCAACTTACAATTTTTAATTGTCAAATGAACTTATATATACTTTCTAAAATTTATTTATTTTAAATTTAATCTTATTTTTCTTAAGTATATTTTTTAACTCAACGTTGATTTTTTCACAACTTATAAACTTTATTATTTATTTAAACTTTTAAAGATCTTAATATTTTTTTATTTATATTTTAATTTTCATGAACTTTTTTTTTTCTGAAACTTATACACTTTTTTACTTCTAAAATCAGTTTTTTTTAAACGTCTTAAAAAATATTTCTTCATTTTTTTAAAATAAAGAAAACTTAAGAATTAAAAAAATCGTTTTTTATAATAATATTTTTTTTTTAAAAAAATTCGATTTTAATATTATAGGAAATAATTTCGATTTTAATATTATATGGAAATAATTTCAGATAATTTTAAAATAATTTTATATAAAAATCATAAATTTCATATTAAAAATATATGAAAAAAATTTCGATTTTAAAAAAAATATATATCGAATTTTTGAAAACAAATCAAATACTTTTAATAATATTTTTTTTCATTTACACAAAAGTATGTAAAAAAAATCAAGGGAAAAACTCCGGAAAAAAAATCAATAAAGTTTCGATTTTTTTTATAATAAAATTTAAAAATATTTTAATTAATTTATAACTTTAACATATTATTTTATATTAAAAAAACAAAATGCATAATACATTCATAATCCTAAATTTTTTAATGACATGTAAAAAAATTATTTGTCAAATTTTAACCGGACATATGCTATTAGTCTTACTAATTGACATATTTGATATTTGTAATTTTTGATTTAGACATGCTACTTATATTATATAAATCTCTTTCATTTATATTTCAATATATTATTATTATTTAATATTTTTAATTTAAATTTCATGATTTGTTTTACCCTTCATTTTTTGTTAGTATATGTTTTACACATGACTTCTTAACTATCTTATATAATAAAACAACCCCTGAACTAATATTTGACGTAATTTTGTGCGGTCACCTCTTCAATTTTTCAATGTCGTCTATTCGTTAACCCAAAACACATAATCTAAAATTTTATTTATAAACCCTAATTCTTTCTTGGATTGATACTAACTTTGGCATTCGAGTATCCCAAAGGATATTGTCCCGAAATTCTCTTTCCCGATTGTTATTGTAGAATTTGAATTCTTGCTTGGTTTCCATTCATAATTTGAAAAATAAATTCTTACAACAAGTATCACATAACAATTAAGACAATTCTCAACATAATAAATTATCAAACATTTGTTTGACACACAATTATCGTCTAACCCGTGCAGGGCACGGGTATTAAAACTAGTATATAACTAAAGTAGACTACGGATTGTTGACTTGGCGCTCTAAGTGTAACACCCAAATCCGCGGGACTCGGGGGGGCTACTGGGTGAGACCGCACAATGGGTCCCGACCCTTAGCCTGACAACAATTTCACCGGATCTTTCAACAATGGCACAGAATAAAGGCGGAAAACTTAAATACGTTTTTAATGTATGCGGAAACGAAATGTAAAGGTACGACTTTGGAAACTCAACCGAGTCCTCAAAACAACGTAATCCAATACAAAGTCTAAACATATGATACTATCCATGAACAACACATGAAAACACGACTCGAAACATTCCCCATCCTATAATGTACGGGGACCCCGACTGTCCACTCCTCCGCCTCACTCGGCGGCGTCCCTAACCTGCAAGTCATCTACATAGGCGGTTTAAAACCGTTATCTAATATTCTACGCATTAGAATAACAATGAAGGCACAAACACACATAAAACACAAAACATAAATCACGCAAGTACGGTTTATTATCTTTATTTCTTAACTCATATCCCGTTCTAATTCAACTTCGGTTGTGACACGAAAACCACCGTGGTCTCGCCTCGGTCCCCCCACCGGCAAAGAATTGCACGGATGCACCTGTCCATCTAACCCGCCGGGCAAGTCGCCGAGAATCCCCTAGACCCATGCCGGGCTAGGCAGTATTGTCACGCCCGTTATCATACACTTGGGCCAAAACACAAGTATATGGTCGGTGATCCTATTTATCGGTTTCATAATTATAACATGTATAAAACACACACACCAAACACACGTCACGCTAATACGGAAAATACGTGCTAAGTAAGTCCGGGGACTTACCTCGTTCCAATGCGAACTCACAAACGCTCCTGCTTCCCTTGGGAAGAATACAACACCTGCTCATAGCTTGATATTCATCAATACTTGCTCAACTCGAGAAGTCTAGGACTTCCACCCAAATGATCTATACAAGATCATTTGATTCCCATTCTAGAACCTATCATGCTCGTAATCCAAACACTTTATAAAAGTCCACGGGGTCTAGCACGCCCATAACGTTCTCCTAAAGTCCGAAAATCTAACTTTTAAGGAAATTACGGTTTTGACCCCGAATTTCCTTAAAATCCTAAAATGGCCAAACGGGTCTCTAAACTTCCGGAAAACATCTAACTACATTTATTATCTATTAAACGACTCTAGACGGTTACTAAAGATTTTCGAACTTCCGATTCAAGATGAAAATCCTTAAGAAAGTATTAAACGTCACCTAGATTTCTCCATACTTTGGCCTCGGTTTAACCACGTCAAATATTTCTCAAACATTCCGAAATAATTCTTACGCATACTAGGCCACGACTACAACATACGGGAAGCATCAGTAGTTCCCAAATCCACAACAACTAAACCGCACAAAATCATCAAGGTCTCAATCCTAACATGCGAGTTCTAGGAAACCGAGTTTCTTCTAACTTTCCAAGGTCATAACTATTGATCCAACCGTTGGATCGTCCTAGAATGTTAACATGTTATAAAATTCTATGCCATCTACAATATATCCGAAAATCAGCCGTTGAATGTGATTAAAACGTACCAAAACGAGGTCCGAAGTAGGGATTCGCACACGACGAAAACTCGAGATCCGGCCTCGATTTCCAACAGCCACACGGTTGTTCCATTCCTCGGTGACAGCGACAGGGAGGCACAGGCGGGGGCGGCAGGGACGGCAGGGGTCTCAGCCGAGATGCCTACGGCTCGGTCGAGATCCAGGCGTGGCTCGGCCGAGATTTAAGGGCGAGGTGCAGAAGCTCGGCCGAGATGCTCGGTCGAGGTGCAGAGCATCTTCGGTGTCGATGGCGCTCCTGTGGTGGCAAAGGGGAAGGCCGGCGTCGGCGAGGCTCGTGCAGGGGGAGGCACGGCGATGGCTTCTCCTGGGTGGGGCTGCTCGGCTCGGTTCGAAGGAGGAAGAGGGCTCGCTGCACAAATCCAAAAATGCAGAGGGCGAGGCGAGGGCAAGCGGCCGGCGGAACTGCAGTGGCTCCCGTGCTGGCGGCGGTGGCGGCTCCAGCTGGGCACGGCGACGACATAGAGAAGCGTGGTGAGAGAGGGAGCTCGAGGTTGGGGTCCGCCGAGGTGAGAAGAGTGAGAGGAGAGGAGGGATGGAGCTGGAGGGTGAACCGAGAGAGATGGCGTGAGGGAGTGCAGAGACGAGGTGAGTGAGGTAGGGTAGCTGCAGCCGGTTGCGTGGGAGGAGGACGAAGCAAACTGAAGGGTCGGCTGCTGCTGCAGCGTCTAGCTGGGCGGCAGGAGGTTAGAGCAGGCTACATGGCCGGGAGTGGTGCAGATTTTGCGTGGAGCAGTGGGCAAGGGAGCAAAACGACAGGTCTTAGCTGGCCTTTCCAGCTTGGCAGGTGGGGCCCTCCATGCCCACGTGGAAAAGAAAAGAGGGAAGAAAGAAATAAGATCGGGATCGGATCCCGGTAAAAAATTCCCGGACATTTCCGTAAAAATAATTTACGGGTTACAGGTCGAAATAAATTCCCGAACATTTCCGGAAAAGTTGTTTCGGAAAGCGAATAAAAAGATAATTTATTCCTAAAATTCTCGATCATTGTTATATTGTTATTTCTAAAATTTTCGGACTTTACACTAAGGTTTCAGGATTTCAGCCAAATCACCATATATTACTAAATTATCACTCCCTAAAAATATATATTTAAAAACCTTATTCTTAATTATTAAAGTTGTTAAATTTAAAGACCGAATTCTTAAAGTTTTTATTTTTTATTTTTTTATTTTTTATTTTTTAATTAACAAATAAATATTTTAAAATTAAATTTTTACTTTCTTGATTATACATCTATATATCGATATACTAAAGTAGCCTACGGATTGTTGACGTGACGCTCTAAGGTTTCAAGATTTCGGCCAAATAACAATATATTACTAGATTGTAACTCCCTTTATACGTAAATCTTAATTTATTAAAATAATATTTATTTTAAAACCTATTACTATCGCTATTATCTACTTTTAAGTTTTTTAGTTTATCAGTTTAAAACCAAATTAATATTATCAATTTTTGAAGCCAAATTCCAATATATTAATAAATTATTATTATTTATATTAGAAAATTTTAAAATAAGTAAATAATTGTTTACAATATTTCAACCAAAATCAATTCAGCTTGAAATTGTTAAATTTGTTACAAATCTCCAATGTATATCCAATATCGTTTTTATTAAATATTT
Source organism: Fagopyrum tataricum (assembly GCA_002319775.1). Classification (NCBI taxonomy): domain Eukaryota; kingdom Viridiplantae; phylum Streptophyta; class Magnoliopsida; order Caryophyllales; family Polygonaceae; genus Fagopyrum; species Fagopyrum tataricum. Next base: position 25,912,308 of record CM008286.1, read on the forward strand.
TAAAGTAATCCGACTTTTTTAAAAAATAAATTCCATTTAAGTTAAGCTTAACTTTTGTTTAAACAATTTATATTTCGGTGTATTTCTATTTTTCTTAACAAGTTAGATCTTCATTATATTGTATCTTTTTTTTTCTCTAGAATTTCAGCCTCCTTACGATTAAACTATATTCTCAATTACATGATTTAAATCAGATTATATATCAATCACTTTTATTAACGAATAATATTTTTAAATGCGTTCTTTTTAACAAAATGTCTATTCACCCGAATCAACCTTATATATATTATAAATACCCGTGCCCTGCACGGGATCTAAACTAGTATCTTTCTATAATTCCGTACCGAAAGAAACTGTTTTATTTAAATCGTTACATTATTGTTAGAGATTTTCTTATCAAATAAACATTGTTATTTTTTTTATTTTTTTGATAAAAGGTAAGCAGTTCGAAACATTAGACAACACACCGTCTAATGGATCGAAAGACCGAAAGAAATCGGTAGACGGACAAGCCGTCATGAAGAACCATAATAGAAGGACATCAAAGAAAATACAAAAAGTACACCAAGTGGACCAAAAGCAACAAAATCTTCAAGGGTAAGAAGAGCGACTCGATCATTAGAAGACGAAGAGTAGATAGTCTGTCGTTGAAGGAAGTATACAGAACAAGAGTCTGGGGAACAACTGTGAACGCCTCAGATTATTTATACTCGAAACAAAGGTAAAATAAATAAATAAATGAATTTTATTTATTTTGTAGTAACTAAACGAGATTGTGAGCTGATGCCCTGATGTCTTGTATGGGCCGAATCCTGAAATTGGGGCGACTATGATTCATGGGGCTACGAACCCGTCAAATAATATATATAATTATTTCTCTATCTAATCTCTTATATTTGGAATAAATTCAGGGATGAAAATGTACAGAGTACGAAATTTACATACTTTTGAACTAAAAATTTTGCAAACTGTAATCGTTAGTTAATATTTAGCTCATTACCTCACATCATTTATTGATTAATATTATAATCTATATTTTACGCTTTAATTTTTTTCATTAACCATATATTTTTATAAAAACTACAGATGGTTTAGCGAGATCCTTGTTGGTGCTTGTATTTTTATAAAATAGTAATAACTAGCTTAGTACCCGTGCCTTGCACGAGATTTGTTTATAATGTTAAAAAATAGAGATCATACGCACAAGTAATGTATTGAATTCCAAAATAAATTAAATATTAGTATAAAAAATCTGCACATAAGTAATGTCTTGAATCCCAATATAAATTAAATATTTACATAATAAATCGGAAAAAAAATAATGTCTTGAATCCCAATATAAATTAATATATGCATGAGAAATCGGCATGTATATCAAATGAAATGATTTTCATTTAGTTCTTGAAGATAATTTGTTCAGTGTTGAAAAAGATTAACTTAATCTAATGTTGGCCGAAAGTATTTTTCAAGAATAAATTTGATCATTTTTGTGCTCATAAAAGATTGTTGTCACCTTTACATTGGCTAATTTGTCACTTCACATTTGGTTAAGCCAAAGTCGATGGATGAAATAAAATTGGAATAAATCGTCATTGACTTAAACTGTTATAAAGTTCGCATGAAAAAAAAAAACATGTGTTATCTTATTAACTAATGGCATATACATTAAGAGATGGGGTTCTTCAACTGATATTGCTAGTGGGTTGAAAGAGTAATATATTATAGATTTGTGGATATCTTGAATAGGTAGCAAGCGCAAGAAGCACAACTAAAGGATCAACAATGACTTGTTTTGAGAAAGAGACCCAACTGAAGGATCAAAAAGAAGTAAATATACATTAATAATCCTCATCAAGCAAAAATAGTGGGATTTTGTCTACGGCGTACCTTAGTCAACTTTAAACTCAAACGGTGTCTATTCATCACGGTTTTTCTTTAAATTTTTTTTCCATCTTGCAGCATCTCAATCAACTTAATGTAAAATAAAGAATGATTAAATATGTGTCATATAATATATTGGTAAGAGTAAAACATGTTAGTATCAATCTTTGCCATTTTTCAAGGATAAAATATATCCAATTTAGCAGGCATTTAATGGTAAATTCCTGTTTTTAAGGAAACAATATATCAAATTTCCTTAAAAACTTGTGTCATATAATATATTGGTAGCGATAAAAAAGGTTAGTATTAATCTTTACCTATATTTGATTTTAGAATATATATGACTGTCCATAAATAAAATCTATTATAAGAATATTCATATATAACAATAATATACCACATACATCACATTTAAAAATAAAGATAAACTTTTAACATACATATAAGATATATATTACGAACAAAAAAAATATATAGTCTATTGAAATAATCGACTAACCTATTTTCTTATATTTTTAGCAAAAGTTTATTATATATTAACTAAAAACTAATTGTTAAAATGTAAAAAATTTCTATAAGAAATTGTATAGGATTACCATATTATAAAATTTTCCTAAAAGTAATAATATAATATCTTTATTGATTATAATAAATTTTCTCAGTATTTCCATTTTATGTAATAATTGACTATGTCAATTTTTATAAAAATATACTTTTAAGAAAATAAAATAAATTGATTATTAAAATAAATGAATAGATAAATAAAAGTGTTACTTAATTAATATCAAATTATTTTACCTATATTCAAAACATATGATTATTTAAAATATAAAAATTAAATGACCATTCATAAATATATTTAGTTTAAAACTAACTTGACTTTAAAAAAGTCTATTTAGTGTAATTTTCTAAAACACAAATAGTATAATATTTGTTAATATATAAAGTATTATTTATTTATGTCATAATACTTCTTTTATCTCATATCATTTTTTTTAATTAAGAAACTAAATAAAATAAAAATGAAAACAATTGACTAAATATAAATAAGAGATATGCAAAATCCGATGTGGCTTATTGTGGTTGTGACATGTGACAAAATCCTAGGTGGCTTAATGTGGTAATGACATGTGACAAAATCTACTTCTTTCTTTAGTATTATATAGTAGATTATACGTACATAAATAACTTACTAATAATATAATTTACGATGTTTAACCAAGTATCTTAGTATAATAGTATCCCGGTTTAATTATATACTAGTGTAATACCCGCACATTGTGTGGGGTTTTGAATAATATTGGATTAGACATATTTATTTGTTATTATATATATATATTGATACAAAGTTAAGAGAACAAGAAGGGTTAACATCTAGAAGTTAATCGTCCTAGAGCATCCTTTCGGATGAGGTCTTCGACGTCCCGTGTAAGGATCCCGTCGCCTATATCCAAGCAATGGCCAAGTGATGCGAGCTTATCGGCGACGACGTTGATAATCGACATACAAAATTATAAATAATTAAAAGAATTATATATGAACTTGATTTCATATTTTTGTAAATGTACATTAGATCAAGTTTTGAATTCTTTAATTTTGAAGAAAAAAAAACTTTTAACTCTAATTAACGTTAAAGATTTACTAATATTTCTACTTTTAAGAAACTTAGTTAATAGGACTTTTTATTAACGTAAAAGATTTACTAACTTTTCTATTTTTTAAACTTAATTAATATGACTTTTTATTAATGCATAATATTAACTTTTTTAAAAGATAATTTGGACTGCGTGAATTATGACGCTGACACGTGGTAATAAAGGTCTCTTCTTTAATACTTATAAGATCAGATAATAAGGTAAGATGATAAGATTTCTAATTTTATTAGGATTTATTGAAACAAGTTGAGGAAAAATGTTTATGCTAACAGAATCGGAATGAGAACTCTGAGATCGATAAGTGGATTTATAAGATTGACGGAATATGAGACGCCCGAGATAGAGGGAAGTTAGTGAAATGATATAATGATGATATGAGAACTTGGAATGGACGCCTAGGTCCCTGTACCGAAGCTGTAAAGTATGTCAAGGTATCGATGCTAGATAGCATACTCTGATTATTTAGAATAATAAGTCGAACTAGGTTAAGGGTTGAAATAATTCTAAGAGTTGATAAATGTGGATCAGGATAATCGGATCTCTAATTGGCAAGATCGCGAGACGTTGAGACCGGTACTGATAAGGTGAGTTCGTAGGACTCACTTAGCTACCGTTTATTACTGAGTGTGCTTTATGGTATTATGTGTTATTCATGTGAAATAAAATGAACATATTAGATCACTGTACTTTAATTGTTAAGAGAGGCACAAGTGTATGATAACATGCCGTAACCATCGGTCCGGGCCGATGGTGCTGGAAATTTGCCCCGCGACTAGTCCAGTAGTGTATACGGGAAGAGGTACATACACCATTCCTACTGGTTAACGGGGGACACGAGCAAGAGTCAGGAGACTCTTGTGTTACAAGAAAAGATGGAAAATAGGATGAATAAATTCACGTTATGAAAGATGATAAATCGGGACCTTGAGTGTGCATGCTGATTGATTTACAATATATTTCTTGATATGTGTTTATCCTCTAGTAACTTTTAGTATTAGAATGGTAAAAGCTAACGGTTTCACCGTGTTGTTAGATATTGCAGGTCAGATCTCTACCCAGAGATCAAAAGTGAAGTGGTCAGCCGGGTTTCCGTACTAGGATCGGGTTCTTTGGTTATTTTTTTGAGTTACTTATTTCTGCAGTTTACTTTTTCGTTAGACTTACTCGTCCTAGAGATTGGCTGCTATGTTTAGTCGTGTCGTTATACTTTGAGTAATTTTATTTAAGATTTAACGTTTTAATATTTGTGCCTTGTTGCAAGGTCCGTAGTGATTGTTATCAAATTAAGGTCGGGACCCACTGTGAGGTCCTAGCCAGTAACGCTCCGCAATTCGGGGTGTTACAATCTAGTTCGTTCATTTTATTTCACAATCATAACACACACTACCCTAGTGCACACTCAGTATTAAAAGGTAGCTAAGTGTCCTATCAACTCACCTTATCAATACTGGTCTCAACGTTCTCGCGATCTTGCCAGTCAAAGATCCGATTTCCCTGATCAAGCATTTATCAACCCTTAGAACTATTTCAACCCCTAATACTACTCGACTTATCATTCTAATAATCAGGGTATGATATCTAGCATCGATACCTTGGCATTCTTCATCAAGTCGTGTCCGAATATCCGGTTGACAAAAAGCTTCTTAAACCTGTCCCACAAGTCAAAATCTAGCATCCTGCAAGTCCAAAAGGAGGTGGTCTTCACATCTACAATAACAAGTAGAAGGCATGAAACAAAGAACAAAGAAACACCGGTCCAAGTGGATGCTATGGAGATTGAGAATGGCTCTCAGGTCTCTATTGTACCTGACTCACAATAGAGTCATGTACAGTTTTCCCTTCCTTCATAATTTCCCAATGATTGGTCTCTTCTGGAATTGCTTTGGAATGGTGAAACCGAGTTTCCGGAGATCAATACATGACATGACTCGTAAGTTTAAACCTGACTTCATTGCTCTTTTTGAAACACACTATTCTGGTGGAGTTGCTAATCCGATATGCGACCGAATGGGATTCAGTTCCGTCGAAAGAGTGGAGGCAATGGGTCAGAGCGGAGGAATATGGTTACTTTGGAATGCGTCTAGTTGCGCGATTACTGTCATCTGCAAGAACAAACAAATATATCCATGTTCGTGTGGGTGCTCGTTGTGATGTGTTTCATCTAATTTTTGTTTACATTTGTCCCAACCCTAGATTTAGGGACAATGTGTGGCAAGAGTTATATGAGATTATTAGTCAAACTTCACATCCTCTTATTGTAGGTGGAGACTTCAATGTTATTCTTATTATAGGGATGGACAAGGGGGTTCAATAGACTTGCTCAATCCTCGATTGATTTTGGTAGCTGGATTACCGATAATCATCTAGTCAATATGGGCTACCAAGGATCTCCGTTTAAATGTGTTAGAGGTACGAATGATAACACCATATTGTCAAAAAGGTTGGATAGATGTCTTATGTCTCATGTTGCTCGCATTAAATGGCCTGAGGTTGATAACATGATTATCGACCTAGTTTAGTCATGCATTTAGGTAGATTTTCCCTTTCTGCATTCATGTTTTAGCCTTAGTTTGTGCCATTTATGCTTGTTTAGTTCAACTTTGCAAGAATAGATGTCTACACACACTATTTGTGGCTTTGTAGGTAATTTTGGCGCATTTTGAAGCTAAAACGATGTATTTGAGGATCAAGCCTCAAAGTGGATGCATTGGAGCAAGCATGCGTGCACGGAAAAGGGCTAGGAATCTAGCTAAAGGCATGAAGAATGACTAAGGAACAATCTTTGGCGAGATAAAATCATCTCGGCCCGTGATCCAAGCTACTGTTGTGAAATCTCGATCGGCATCTCGGCCGAGATCCACAATCTCGGGCCAAACCATGACCAATCTCGGCCGAGATCATGACCGAGATTAGTGTGTCTAGACCGAGATCAATGAAATCTCGACTGAGATCATTGTATATTGACTGAGAGATTCTTCCTCGAGCGTCATATTTCATTTATGGGCTTTTTCCTTTTTGGCCTAACGTCTTTTAACTAGGTTTTGTGTATAAAAGGAAGCCTTGGATTCATTCCAAGGGGTGCCCCAGGTACCCTAGTGTGCTGGAATTCGCCCAGAAGTTACCCTAGAAGGGCGGAGCCGTCTCCTACCATGCCCTTCTTCTTCACCATTGTTCTTCGCAGTTTAGATAAAAGATTTGCACTTTCGCATTCAGATTTGTTTGGAGACATTGTTGGATTCAAGATTTCATTGAAGTTGAGTTCTTTCTTTCTTTTCATGTTCAATTTGTCTTTCTCAGTTGTAGATTTTGATATGATTGTTATTGGCTAGAACTTTGTGGTTCCAAGGTATATGGAGATTTGTTTATGCCTTGGATTATGATGGATTATATTGCGCTTAGAATTGGTTTTGAATTGCTTCAAATCCTAATGGTTGGTTTGGACGATAATCTATATTAGAACCTTCTAAACTAGTAACCTGAGTTGGAATTGAGACTTACCCGGTGATATTCCTCTTGGATACATTAGTAGATTAACCATAGGTAATTGCTTTCTAAGTCTAGCTAGCATAAAGGTGAAACCTTTATTGGTTTGAATGTGCCTGATTGCTTTCTAAGTCTAGTAATTCCTGAGACTTACCCGGTAAAGGGTTACTTGATCATTAGTTTGATAATCTGGTTTGTTTATAATTTTCCCTCTCTACCTTGAGAATTACCCGGTAATAGGTAGTTAGGATTTGGACTAGATGATCTTGAGACTTACCCAGTAATATATCATCAGCCTAGAAACATTCATCTCTGTGGCTTTTCAACCATAGATGCCTTGTTGATGCGTCCTTGGAATCGTTGAAGAACGAACGCCGGATCTAGACCAAGCTAGAGCTTCAACTACTCCTTATTGATGTGCAAAAGGGACTTAGATAAGAATTCGGTAGACGGAACCGATTTGAGATGGATGCGGAAGCGAGAGTTTGATTCTATCTAGAGAGATCGAGCAAAAGTTGTAGTGGATTTGTAGAAGGTGTGACTTGGTTGTTAGAAGAATCCTCGAATGTGAGTTCTTGGATCTAAGACTTGATCCAAGGAAGAATTTGAGGAGATTGGAGAGGAAGTGATGCTCAAATCAGGAGAGAGGATTTTCCTTCAAATAACTTCATTAAGATTGAACATGTTTTACAAGTGAGGCCAAACATCCCTTATATAGTAGATGAGGGCCAAACCAAAAGTCGAAATTAAATGACGGAAACAAAGGCGGGAAATAAAGTCGGGGTTAACTCCCGAAATGAAAAGACAAGACCATCAGTGTTCGGAATTTAACTCCCGGAATTAAGTTCCCGGAGTTAAAGTTCCGAAAATTAAATTCTATTATTGAAATTGCAAAATTATAATAAATATAATAATATATTAAAAAAATAGGCAAACTTCATGTCATGGCTAGGCATGCCGCTTGCCGGGTCGTCTTAGGCAGATATACGGATGGCATCGGCATCTGGGCGTGTCATTCTCCTCTCTTGGCTGTGAAACGTCCTCGTTTGCACGGTCGGAAATGAAAGGAGAAACATTTGGAACGAGACCCTTGACTTGAACACCGGGTGCAGGTTGTTGGAGTCAGGTGGCTTGGACTTATAGCCCCATAAGGGTGACTCCATGAAGGTTGTCGAATGTGCCGACAAGACATGGGACCAAGTACCGGTAATGGATTGATGACGATTGATGGCGCCGGTACTCTTTAAACTTGTGCACAAAGCCTTGGATGGGTGGCAAGCCATTAAATATAACAATGACAAACTCCGGGTCGGGCGGCTCACATTTGTAGTACATGGAGAATTGGAGATTGTGTCACCAGTGAGCTTGTCTAACATGCCGTCAAGACCATTGACGTTGTACTTCGGAGACATGTCGAAAAAAGAAGCAAAGGTGAGCCGAGAGGAGAATTATTTGACACAAGAAAGACAAACCTCGGATCGGGTGGCTCAAATTTGAGTCCAACAACATAAGGGTGCCGTTTTCGGATTGATGGTGTCAAGTTTCTTGAAGATGAAATCTTCTTTGTCGATGACCATTTTTTCCTTGTCCTCTTCAAATGAGTCATCATACAACGGGTTGACAAAGTGAATTGGAAGTGATGGGCGCAATATTTAATGATAACTCCTTCTTCTTTGTCTTTGGCAAAGTCATATAACGGATCGACAACCAACTCAAAATTAGGTTGTAGCACCGCTTGGGGTTCTAGTGTTGAGCGGCCATTGAGGACAAGAATTTGTGCCTTCAAAATTTCTATCTCGTGCCTTAGAGCATCATTTGTGGCCTTGAGCACAACATAGTCATCTTTGGTACAAGCACGCCGTCGGAGAGCAACGTTGTCAACTTGCTCATAATTGACATGCCGTTTTGGGGAAACATATGTATCCTCATAATGTCGTTGTCGGTGAGGATACCGTTGTTGTCGAATGGTATTAATCGGCCTTGGTGGGTCCGGAGGAGGCAACCATTCTTCATCCTCAAAATAGGCACGCCGACGGCTTTGTTGACACTGTCGGTGCACATGTGTGGCCGTCTTGGGATTTGGTTGGTATGGAGGGGGGAAGCCATTCCTCATCCTCATCATAAGAATCATCTTCATCAAAGAACATGGAAAATTATAAAGAACAAGTTGAAGAAATCTTGAAGGATGATGATGAATTCTCGAAGAACTCTGAAGAACTCTTAAAGAACTCTAAAAAACTCAAGAAAAAAAAGTAAAGAAACTTAGCTTTGATCCCTTGCTCTAATACCAATTTGATGCGTTCTTGGAATCGTTGAAGAACGAACGCCGGATCTAGACCAAGCTAGAGCTTCAACTACTCCTTGTTGATGTGCAAAAGGGACTTAGATAGGAATTAGGTAGGCAGAAGCGATTTGAGATGGATGCGGAAACGAGAGTTTGATTCGATCTAGAGAGATCGAGCAAACGTTGTAGTGGATCGGACGGTTGATTCTTTAGAAGAATCCTCAAATGTGAGTTCTTGGATCTAAGACTTGATCCAAGGAAGAACTTTGAGAAGATTGGAGAGAAAGTGATGCCCAAATCAAGAGAGAGGATTTTCCTTCAAATAACTTGATTAATATTGAACATGCTTTACAAGTGAGGCCAAGCATCCCTTATATAGTGGATGAGGGCCAAACCAAAAGTCGGAAATTAAATGACGGAAATAAAGGCGGAAAATAAAGTCGGAGTTAACTCCCGAAATGAAAGAACAACACCATCAATGTTTCGGAATTTAACTCCCGAAATTAAGTTCCGAAGTTAAAGTTTCGAAAATTAAAGTCTATTATTTAAATTGCAAAGTTATAATAAAATATAATAATATATTTAAAAAACGGGAAAACTTCATGCCATGGCTAGGCATGCCGCTTGCCGGTTGTCTTAGCCGGATATACGGATGACATCGGCATATGGGGCGTACCGCTTGTGATTTATCCTGAGTTCATATGCCATAAACAATGATCTTGAACCCTTGGAATCCATTTTCTTCCCTTTAATTTGATTATCTTTTATTTTGCATTGTTTTTATAAACTGTTCTTTGTTGAAGGTGACATTCAATTGAGAACAAAACAAAACTCCAAAAACATATGATTTCTCTCTCCCTTATCTATTCCAACCCCCTAATTTATTCTACATTTATTCTATCCTTAATCATTGTTGCAGATTAGACCACCTAGTTTTTCGTGTTCGACCCTATAATACTTGTCCTACTTCGTATGATCCATACACTGTGGGTTTGTTCCTATTTAGGGGAATTATTTACAGGTTACAAATTTAAAACTATCCCTCTCTCGTTTTGTCAACCTTTGAGTTTCTGTCACATTGACGCGGATTCTTAGGGTGCAAAACGAGCGAACAAAGGTGTCAATTCAACACCTTCCTCGCCTATCTTCTTACCACAACCCACTTTTTCTCAACTTCTTGATAAAGATAACATGGGAGATCCTCGGAGACGTCCATTTCGTTTACAGGACGCTTGGTTTCTCATCTAGACTTTATTGACCTTATTAAGGATTCCTGGGATAAGGCAGCTATTCTCCCGGCAGCCCTTAAGAAACTTCAGTCGATCCTTAATAAATGGAATAGAATGATGTTTGGGAATATACATGAAAGAAAGGTTTGCTTTAGTGAAAGAACTCGAGAGGATCAACATTGATCTTGCGACTGGACCAACAGAAGAGCTGTTGCGTATGGAAGTTGAGACCAAGAATTCTCTAGAGTCCACCCTCGAATAGGAGGAGGTGCTCTAGTGCAAGAAGTCCCGTCGGAAGTGGTTAACGTGGAGATAAGAATACTAATTTATTTCATCTTGCAATGGTGGTTAGGAGACAACACAACCGGATTGATGCGCTTTAGAATTGAGAACAATAGTTGTTGCTTGGATAGCTAGATTGGCCTTAGAAAGACACATAGTGGACTTTTTTCGGTCTCTCTATGGACCACTCGATCTCCTTCCTCTACACCGCTTGGGGGCTTTCCTGTTCTATCCCAGCTATAGTTGGTGACATTACCAACCCCTGTGAGGATGATGAGGTGCTACAAGAAATTAAAGAGAAGGGAGCACTAAAGGCTTCAGGGATCGATCGATATCAGCCTATTTTCTACCAAAAATTGTGGGAATCAGTCGGCTCATCCCTAATTCAATTCGTGAAGGACTTTTTCTACAAATATTATGGCTAATTCGACGAATGAAACATTGATAGTTCTTATTGGGAAGGTTTCCAAGCCTGAATTTGTTCAGTAGTTTTGATCCATCAGCTTGCGCAATGTATGCTATAAAACTATTACTAAGATCCTTGCCAACCGTTTGAAAGGAGTGATGGACTTTTTAGTTAGTCCGATGCAATCGAGTTTTATTCCGGACGTCTCATCTATGACAATATTGTTATGGCCAGGAAGTTGTCCATTCGATGCGGAAAAAGAAGGGACGTAAAGGCTAGATGATCTTGAATCTTGATATGAAAAAGGCTTATGATCGACTTCGATGAGAGTTTGTGGTTGATACCTTAAAGGGGCTTCACCTTCCTCAAACTTGGGTTAATATGATTTATTCTTGTATCTCGACATGTACTATGAGAGTCATATTTGACATGGTGAGATGATGAGCCATTCCCTATGACTAGGGGCTAAGGCAAGGGGATCTCATATCCCCGTACCTTTTCGTACTTTGCCTTGAACGCCTTGGCCACATGATTCATAGAGCGATGGCAATGGGAAGTTGGAAGCCGATGAATTGTCTAGAGGTGGCCCGACTTTATCCCACATTTTCTTTGCGGATGATATCCTTCTCTTTGCGGAAGCTTCAATCCAGGAAACTCAGACGATTACGCAGATTTTGGAAAGCTTATGTAGTGCGTCTGGGCAAAAGGTTAGTCTTTCAAAATCCCAATTTTATGGTCCCATAATGTTTGAGGGACTCTAGAAGATCAAATCAGTTCGTTGAGTGGAATAAATGTTACTCGGAATCTTGGAAAGTATCTGGTATTCCCCTTATCCATGACACTATAACTAGATCTACTTTCAACTCACTAATTGTGTAAGAGCCTTAGTCTTTTGGACGAGTTTGCGTTAGCTGAGATTTGGCTTTAGCCGAGATTTGACCTTAGCCGCCCCGCGGGCTTGTGTGCCGCCCTAGCGGGTTTCCGCTCTCCCGTGCCCAGGGAACCGCCCCGCGGTTTCTTGCGGCTGCAACCGGTTTTGTTGACCGATTGACCGTGCTTTACCCTCTCTTCCTTACCTCTTTCCTTCTTTGCTGAGCAAGGGTTTCTTCTTCACTTCTTTCATCAGCTTCCTTACGTCCTTCTTGCTTCCTTTTCCTCTCCTTGATCTTGTGTGTGAGTTTTCTTGAGTTTGTAAGAGAGTTTGTGGTGTGGCCTTGTTGAGGTTGATGCTAGTGTATGTTGTGCTGAGCTTGAGAGACAACTGAGATACTGTCTTGGATCTTTCCTTGCCTAGACCAGCAGTGGAGTAAGCTCCTTGTTTCTCCGTCCTTTCTTTCTTTCTTGTTCATCCTCTCTAGCTTAGGATTAGATGAATTGAATGTAGATTGATGTTGGAATGTGTATGTATATGTATGTGTGTGACTTTGTAATGAGAAGACGTGATTTGATCACGTGAAGAGCCGAAGAGGAATCGCGGGATCACTTTCTGCACAGTCGCCGCCCCCCCGCTAGAAGCCGCCGCCCCTGCGGAAGCCGTGTCACAGCGCTTGCGTCGTGCTACCGTGCCTGCGTTGCCTGCGGCCACTGTCACCGCGCCTACGGCCGAGCTTTGCTGCGCCTGCGGGTTGTCTTGTTCCGCCCCTGCGTCTTTCCATTCCGTAGGTGCGTCTTGTACAGGATCTACCTAGAGTAGTATGATCCTTTCCTTTCCTAGTATGAGCGGATTAGTAGCATGCTAGGTATGTGTATGAGGATAGAATGATGATGAGTATGATATAGAGTTATGCCGGTTAGGGCTTTAAGGTTTATAAGGTAGATACGATCCTTATGGATCCCTTGGGTCTAGGTGTGACTCTTTTATGGATATGAGTTGATATATTGTTATGCCTTGTTATTAGGCAGTGTTGTCCTCCAGATTGGAGTAGACCGTGTTTGATATCGTGATTGAGACTACTACCAAGGTTGAGGTAAGTCCATAGGACTTACTTAGCTACCATCCTTATATTGGATGTATGCATGAGTGGTGTTTGTTATATGCTTTATAGCATGCGATATGGTTTATTACCGACCTATGATATATTGACCGCCCATTGTAGTGGCTGTGACAACTTGCCTTTCATCCCGTAGTGAAGTCTGGGAAGTTCTCTTTAGTTTGGTTAGATCTGGTATACGGGAAGGACACTGACCACTCCTTATGGTATACGGGAAGGTGCGCTTATACTACTCCAGCTAGCTATAGTACTCAGAGGCGAGGATTTTATATATATTCCTCGTGTCACATATATTTCATATGCATATATATATATACTATTTGAGTGTTGGACTTATTACAGATAATTAACCGGGTAAATGTGTGACAACATGTTTATATGTTATCATTCCTGAAGTGTGTTTGTGCTCTAGCATCTTCTATATATATGTGTATGGTTAGCTAACGGTTTGATACCGTGTTGTAGATCTTTTGCAAGTTAGGAGAGCTGCAGAGTGATCTAGAGGGGTGATCCGCTGAGGGCTCCGTACACTGGTGCGACATCGTGGGATATGGGATATTTATGTTGTACGGATATATATTTTGATTTTGTACCCAACGGTTACTCTATATTACCTTTTGTATATATATATATATATATATATATATCAGTTTTATGTTTGTTTTTAATCTATATGTGCCTTGTTGTAAGATCTAGTGAACTTGTTGTTAGGCTAGGGTCAGGATCCATTGTGAGATCCTAGCCCAGTAGCACCTCGAGTCCTACGGATTTGGGGTGTTACAAAGTTGGTATCAGAGCCCAGGTTGACAACAATGACACTTGTAATCTGCGATAAAGGTCAAATAGATAAATAAACAGAACCCGAAAGGGTCTGACTTTTCAAAAGATTTTGGTTTTGAAATGAGTACAAATGTTTTGGGATATCGTGTACGTGAGCCATCGCCCCTCTGAAGACCTCGATAGTATAGATATATATAAATATTCTGTTGTGGTTTATTTGATATATATCTATACATATGGCATATATATAGCCTTCTAAGTTAGGTTTACGTCTTCTGCAGATGGTTCAGACTAGAGCCTTACTTGCAGCTAGATGAGGTAAAGGTAGACCCCCTCTAAGTAGAGGACATAGTAGGACTCCTGCTGGCGGTTCACATGTAGTGGGAGAGATTCACGAGGAGGTTGTTGAGAGCGTCGTTCCTGAGACTGGGAACGGTGCAGCTGAGAGACAGGGTTCACAGAGAGCCCAGTCTAGTGATTCTGATCGTGTCTCCATGGGGGATCAGAGGTCCGTGCTTATATCAGACGAGTAGAGGAGGCTGCCAAAGCCGGTAGACGTGCCCCATATTTACAGGCACATGAGGGACCATCTGAGAGATCCCATGGAGTGACTCAGGTGCCAGCTGCACAGGCACATGTTGCTGAGATTCCTCAGGTTCAGGAGGAGTATAGAGGGCCTAGACCAGATACCTGGTTGAAGGCATTCCACCAGATGGGTGTACCCCCTTTCATTGGGAAGGTGGATGGAGGTCGAGTTGTGGATTGGGCATGTAGACTCAACTCTAGAGTCTACTAGATGTCCAGCAAACAGGCAGATTGAGTTGGTGCAAACTCTGTTCAAGGATTTGGCACAACACTGGTGGAGGTCTGTACGGAGTCAGGTTAGTAGTTATGATCAGATGAGGACCCTAATTAGAGAGCGTTTCTGCCCTGCCTCATTGAGGAGGGAGAAACTGCGAGATTTTGTTGAGGCTGGATTTGAGGATGTACCAGTCTCCGAGGCCATTAGGAGATTTCAGGAGGAGTTGGCATTGTTGGGTCCAGCTGCACCTTCTGCAGATCAGCATGTGTATCTGTTTTCCCGACGATTGAGGGATACTACCCGGACCTATTATGGCGGATTTCATTGTGAGACTCTTATGGATTATCAGGACAGAGCTTCCGACTTTTGAGAGGGAGCGAGCTGGTCAAAGGAGAGCATCTCAGACCGGAGGGTCTGAGAAGAGGCAGCGTACAAGGCAGACCAGTGATATTGGTGGTGCTGCTAGTGTTTGGCGAGGTCAGAGACGCCAGAGTCATCCCTCATCTGCACCGGTTGCAGATAAGGGACGTCAGTGTTATAACTGTGGTGATCCAAGACATATGAGGCCAGAGTGCACGAGGCCACTAGTGACTTGTTACACCTATGGTAGACAGGGTCACATAGCTGTTTACTGCCGACAGGGCGAAGTTTCATCTCAGCAGGGTTCTTCCCCTACCAGTGAAGCGGGAGGTGGGGCAGAGACCACCTCAGCAACAAAAGACACAGGGACAACAGAGAGTCCAGATCGCCCTACGACTCAGGGATCTGCTCCTGGGCCGAGTAGAGGCAGAGGTCGTGGTGGAGCACCACTGATACCAAAGGACCACAGGATCGAGTTTTTGAGCTGAGGAGTGCAGAGGAGCCAGCTGCACCGACTGCTACAGTACCATTCTGATTCATGGTTTACCTGTTAGAGTCTTATTTGATACTGGAACTACACATTCTTTTATTTCTGATGCATGTGTGGATCGTTTGAGTCTAGATACGACTGAGGGGATACCCTTTAGTATAGGGTTACCCGATGGTAGTAGGGTCAGAGGTACCCGCGAGATCCGTGACTGTCCCATTATCTTTTGGGACCCGTGTATTGCATGTGGACTTCTTTGTCATGCCATTAGTGCATGAAGAAGTCATTTTAGGTATGGATTGAATGGATAGGCATCAGGCAGTCTTAGATGTAGGATGGAGGACTGTTACCCTCTCTACCGAGTTAGGACAGATAGAGGTTTTCCGAGGTTGGGACCTTGGAAATCAGGCATGGTTTCCAGTGCGATACGGGCAGCGAGACTGATTGCCAAAGGGTTGTGAGGCCTTCTGGTGTTATGCCATGAAGAAGGGGAGAGTCCAACACTTGAGGATACCCCAATTGTCTGTGATTTTGCAGATGTATTTGCCGAGCCGTCCAGTTTGCCACCTCAAAGGAGTGTGGACTTCAGTATTGAGTTAGAGCCTGGTACGAGGCCGATCTAGAAGGCCCATACCGGATGGCGCCTGTCGAGATGCTGGAGCTGAAGAAGCAACTTGAGGAGTTGGCTGAGAAGGCTTCATTCGCCCTAGCGTATCCCCTTGGGGAGCATCTGTCCTCTTCATACGGAAGAAGGACGGATCACTGACATTATGCATTGATTACAAAGAGCTGAAACAAGGTGACCATCAATAACAAGTATCCACTGCCTCGTATTAATGATTTGTTAGATCAGCTTTAGGGAGCGACTGTGTTTTCCAGGATTGACCTACGTTCAGGGTATCACCAGCTGAGGTGGAGAGAGCAGGATGTGCACAGGACAGCATTCCGGACCAGATATGGCCACTACGAGTTTGTAGTGATGCCATTTGGGCTTTACGAATGCCCCCAACAGTCTTTATGGAGTTGATGAACAACATCTTCATTGACTTCCTGGATCAGCTTTGTGGTGGTCTTCAGAGATGACATTTGGTGTACTCTCGCCAGCAGAGAGGAGCATGTAGGACAGTTGAGCACTGTATTGCAGGTTTTACGGGATAGAGAACTTTATGCTAAGTTCTCTAAGTGCGAGTTCTGGATGCCAGAGGTAGCATTCATGGGTCATGTTGTATCAACTGAAGGAATCAAGTGGATCCGGCCAAGATTGAGGCAGTAGCAGCTTGGACTACACCGACGAACGTCAAGGAAGTACGTAGCTTCCTTGGCCTAGCCGGTTATTATAGACGCTTTGTGGAGGGATTCTTTGTGATTGCCCGTCCACTGACGAGTCTACTGAGGAAGACAACCAGATTGTATGGTTTGATCAGTGTATGTAGAGTTTTGAGGAGCTGAAGAGACGTCTGACTTCTACTCCTATTTGGCACAGTCAGAGGGTACATAGGATTTTGTGGTACACAGTGATACATCCAAGCTAGGCTTGGGATGTGTGTTGATCAGCGGGGCAGAGTGATTGCTTATGCGTCTCGACAGCTGGAGACGTATGAGGAGAACTACCCGACTCATGATTTGGAGTTGCAACGGTAGTTCATGCATTGAAGATTTGGAGACATTATCTGTATGGTGCTACATGTCAGATCTTCACAGACCATAAGAGTCTGAAGTACATTTTCACGCAGCGGGAATTGAATAACCGCCAGTGTAGGTGGCTTGAGCTGATCAAGGACTTTGATTTAGAGATTCTGTATCATCCAGGGAAGGCGAACGTTGTCCGATGCCCTGAGCAGGAAGACGCCTCGAGAGCAGGCGATTGCGAGATTGACAGTTCAGCATCAGTTACAGAGAGACCTGATCTGGTTAGAGTTGGACATCCAGTTTCCTGATGAGGATGCCCAATTGCGTACGTTAGAGGTTCTTCCTGATCTGTTGGGTGAGATCAACAAAAGCAAGAGACCTGCCGACACTGATGAGGATACGAGATAGGATGTCTCGAGATGAGGCACCACAGTTCCTGCTAGGAGCAGATGGAGTATTGAGGCGCCGCGGTCGCGTCTGTACCTGCTGATGCAGATCTACGTCAGAGGATTTTACAGGAGGCTCACTATACGCCTTATTCAGTACACCCAGGTAAGAGTAAGATGTACAGGACTTGAGACGTTTATATTTGGTGGGGGGCTGAAGTCCGATGTGGCCAGATTTGTGGCACAGTGTGCGACCTGCCAGCAGGTCAAGATAGAGCATTGCAGACCTGGAGGTGAACTCCATCCACTTCCTGTTCCACAGAGGAAGTGGGAGGATGTCACCATGGACTTTGTGACTGGGCTGATACGAGGAGCTTTAATGCTAGATAGGGACGCACACGGGATTTGAGCAGATTTTGAGGAGTACACTAGGCATATAGTGAGACTCCATGGTGTACCGAGGACGATCGTCTCAGACAGAGATTGACGATTTACCTCGAGATTCTGGCAGCAGATTCAGACTGCCCGGGACGAGTTTGCACTTCACGACTGCGTTCCATCCTCAGACAGATGGTCAGTCAGAGAGGACCATTCAGACACTGGAGGATATGCTGCGAGCTTGTGTGTTGGATTGGGGACAAGTGTGGACGGATCATCTCCCACTAGTTGAGTTCTCATACAACAACAGCTGGCATGCATCTATTGGGATGGCCCCATATGAGGCACTGTATGGGCAGAGATGTCGTACTCCATTATGCTGGGATGAGCAGAGTAGTGTTAGTGGTTTGACACCTGATCAGATTCAGGATGATGTGGCTCGAGTAGCACTGATTAGAAAGCGGATGCTAACTGCCAGAGCCGTCAGAAGTCGTATGCAGATAGGAGGCGTAGACCTCTAGAGTCAGAGTAGGAGCCCATGTGTGGCTGAGAGTGTCCCGACACCGGTGTTAGACGTTTTGGCATTAAGGGAAAGCTGAGTCCCCGATATGTCGGACCGTTCGAGATTCTGGATCGGGTTGGGAGCGCAACATACAAATTAGCCTTGCCTCGGAGATTAGAGGGTGTTCACCCTGTGTTTCACGTGTCTCAGCTGATGGAGTACATACCAGATCCGAGACATATCGTGAGTTATGATGATTTGGTGGTTGAGCCGGACCACACTTTTGTTGAGCACCCTATTGCAGTCCTAGAACGAGGTATGAGACGCCTGCTTTCGAAGAACATTCCTATGCTGAGGATACAGTGGTCGAGACGAGGACCTGATGAGGCTACATGGGAGACTGAGGATAGTATCCAGAGGAACTATCCAGAGTTCTATGCCAAGATAGATGTACCTGTAGGATCACCGATTAGATCTTAGTACTATCTTGGTGAGTATTATGTGCTTATATTCTTATATGCTATGATATGTTTATTTTCATACTAGCTTTGATGTGATATATGATCTTATTAGATCTTGTTGTGCTAGTATGATTATTGTTTATAGCTGGAGATGGTTGTTTCCTCCATGCTATTGTGATACGTTTAGGATTTAGCTGGAGATGGTTATTCCTCCACGCTATTTTGATGGACATAGTGTTGCTGGAGATGTTTTTCCTCCATGCCTTTCTGTTATGAGTATGATACGGCTAGAGATGTGATTCCTCTATGCCTTGTGATGTGTTTATGATTTGGATAGAGATGGTTTTCCTCTGTGCCTTGGATAGTGTTTTGTTGTTGGAGTTGATGATTTCCTACATGCTTATGTTTGAGGTTATAGAGAGAGTTGTACCTCGGCTTGTGAGTCCGAGTGGTTTGAAGATTTTACAAGGTTCGGGACGAAACTTGTTTTTAGGGGGGTGAGGTGTAAGAGTCTTAGTCTTTTGGACCGAGTTTGCCTTAGCCGAGATTTGACCTTAGCCGCCCCCGCGGGCTTGTGTGCCGCCCCAGCGGGTTTCCGCTCCCGCGGCGCAGGGAACCGCCCCCGCGGTTTCTTGCGGCTGCATCCGGTTTTGTTGATCGATTGACCGTGCTTTACCCTCTCTTCCTTACCTCTTTTCTTCTTTGTTGAGCAAGGGTTTCTTCTTCACTTCTTTCATCAGCTTCCTTACGTCCTTCTTGCTTCCTTTTCCTCTCCTTGATCTTGTGTGTGAGTTTTCTTGAGTTTGTAAGAGAGTTTGTGGTGTAGCCTTGCTGAGGTTGATGCTAGTGTATGTTATGCTGAGCTTGAGAGCCAGCTGAGATACTGTCTTGGATCTTTCGTTGCCTAGACCAGTAGTGGAGGTAAGCTCCTTATTTCTCCTTCCTTTCTTTCTTTCTCTCTTGTTCTTCCTCTCTAGCTTAGGATTAGATGAATTGAATGTAGATTGATGTTGGAATGTGTATGTATATGTATGTGTGTGACTTTGGAATGGAGAAGACGTGATTTGATCACGTGAAGAGCCGAAGAGGAATCGCGGGATCACTTTCTGCACTGTCGCCGTCCCCGCGCCTGGAAGCCGCCGCCCCTGCGGCAGCCGTGTCACAACGCCTGCGTCGTGCCTGCGTTGCCTGCGGCCACTGTCACCGCTCCTGCGGGTTGTCTTGTTCCGCCCCTGCGTCTTGTACAGGATCTACCTAGAGTAGTATGATCTTTTCATTTCCTAGTATGAGCGGGTTAGTAGCATGTTAGGTATGTGTATGAGGATAGAATGATGATGAGTATGATATAGAGTTATGCCGGTTAGGGCTTTAAGGTTTATAAGTTGGATACGATCCTTATGGATCCCTTGGGTCTAGGTGTGACTCTTTGATGGATATGAGTTGATATATTGTTATGCCTTGTTATTATGCAGTGTTGTCCTCCAGATTTGAGTGGACCGTGTTTGAGATCGTGATTGAGACTACTACCGAGGTTGAGGTAAGTCCATAGGACTTACTTAGCTACCATCCTTATATTGGATGTATGCATAAGTAGTGTTTGTTATATGCTTTATAGCATGCGAAATGGTTTATTACCGACCTATGATATATTGACCGCCTATTGTAGTGGTTGTGACAACTTGCCTTTCATCCCGTAGTGGAGTCTGGGAAGTTCTCTGTAGTCTGGTTAGATCTGGTATACGGGAAGGGCACTGACCACTCCTTATGGTATACGGGAAGGTGCGCTTATACCACTCCAGCTAGCTATAGTACTCAAAGGCGAGGATTTTATATATATTCCTCGTGTCACATATATTCATATGCATATATATATATATATATATATATATATATATATATATATATATATATATATATATACTATTTGAGTGTTGGACTTATTAAAGATAATTAACCGGGTAAATGTGTGACAACATGTTTATATGTTATCATTCCTGAAGTGTGTTTGTGCTCTAGCATCTTCTATATATATATGCGTATGGTTAGCTAACGGTTTGATACCGTGTTGTAGATCCTTTGCAGGTTAGGAGAGCTGCAGAGTGATCCAGAGGGGTGATCCGTTGAGGGCTCCGTACACTGGTGCGATATCGTGGGATATGGGATATTTATGTTGTACGGATATATATTTTGATTTTGTACTCAGCGGTTACTCTGTATTATTTGTGCCTTGTTGTAAGATTCAGTGAACTTGTTGTCAGGCTAGGGTCAGGATCCATTGTGAGATCCTAGCTCAGTAGCACCTCGAGTCCTACGGATTTGGGGTGTTACACTTTGAAAGGATTCAGAACCCACTAGCGGGTTGTAAAAGGCATTCTTTGAGCCTAGCTAGGAGAGTTACTCTTGTAAATTCAGTCGTCTTGGCGATGCCTATGCACTATATGTTAGAGATTTGGCGTCAAGTCTCCCTATGTTTTGAGTTAGTTGTCGAGACTAAGTGCATGTCAATGCTCACATGCGTGTCATGATGGCTAGGGTTGCGGGAGGCAAGGCCAAGTGACCGACACGATAGAGCGTCGAGACAATTGAGAATGAAATAGAATTGGAAGGAAGAAAATGTAGAGCCAAGTGACTAGGCTAGTCATGTGTGGCTTGACTCGGGCTTACTCTCACGAAGCTCAACACAGCTTGTGTGAGCTCACTCTAACCCTGAACGTCGTGACTTAGCCTTGGCAAAGCTTGAAAATGGCAATGCCGGTGCTCAACATAGTTTGACATGGTTGGTCACCGCAAGACATACCTTACCCAAGTTTGCCGCAACTTATGTTAACTCCGCTTGAACTTAGAATAGCTCATTGCAGTTGGGCCTTGAGTGTTTGAGGTTGGCTTTGCTAAGAAGAACTTAGGCAAAGCCTTTTGATGTTTTGGCACAACTTGCGTCAGCTCCCAATAGCTCGGAAAAGCTTGTCGTAGCTCATTCATAGGGCGATTATGGTTGTAATTTGTGAACGACGAAACGAGCGGTTTTCTAATCTCGATTTTCGAAGTTCAAGCTTCCAATGATCTTAGAATTAGCTCAAGTATATTATGTTAAAGTTTGAGAAGAATCCAAGCACAAATGTCCATTAAGCTTCAACAATCTAACAAGTGAGCTACTTGGTGAGTTAATCTAGTTTGAGCTGAGCTCATGAGTATTTGCGGATCTTGGAGCTTCACCTAGCTATAATGAGTTAATTAAAGCTCATTGGTGAAGAAAAAGTCGGGCCAAAAAAGCTAGCTTCCTTTTGGGCTTCTTGATAACCCAATTGAGATGGGCTTGGGTTTTGGGCTTGGGCCAAAAAGCGGTTAACAAACCCTAACTTCTCACAACCGCTCTCAACCTCTTTGGTGGCGGTTATTCTCCCCAAAAAACGTGCCCCCCTTTTCCTATAAAAGGGAGAGTCATTTGCACTTGTTCTTCAACCCATTCCCAAGCCATTGTGCCTATATAGTTCCATTGTATTAACATTGGATAAGATTAAAGGCCGAGTCTTGTGAACTTGGAAGAACTTAGAAGTTCTCTTGTATTGACGAGAGAATAGGTAACTTCCCTTAGTGTCTTGTTTGAACAAGATTCTACTTAAAAGACTTTCATCCATACGTAAGGAAGTAAGTTCTATACTTGACTTCCTTTGTAACGTCATTGTCTTATCCCACTAAGATGTACGGGACGAATATACTTAGAAGGAAAATTCATTTGTGAATGATTCAATTGATAATCCAAGTCATGTTGAAACATTAAATGTAAGCCTCCATATGTTATTCGGTTGTTGCAATTGAACTTGTTTAAATATGAGGGCAAACGTCTACTCCATTCGGAGATTACTTTCCTTTGGTTAAATAATCTTTTTGAGTAGGATTACTTTAATATTTGTTTATTAAGGCTACGTCTACTCATTGATCGAGACTACGAGCCATGACATAGATAATAATCTCGTCACCTAAATAACCAAGGCTTTGTCTACTCACCATCGTGAGATTACGAGCTAAAAGTAATTGAATCGTTGTAAGCATGTTTATTTTGTTCTCTTGCATGTTAATCCACACACCGAAAATCCAACACTATATGTGTTCCATGATTCTCCCAAAATCAGTTACGGTTTGGCTTGACAAAGTTTGTAGAGATTTCATCTGGGGAAGTGTTGATGAGACTCGTAAAATGCATATTTTGGGTTGGAATAAGTTATCCCAGTCTAAGCTGAATGGATGTCTAGGACTAAGCCCTGCTAAGGAGGCAAATCTGGCCCTCATTAGTAATTTAGGATGGAGATTTTTCCATTGCCAAGATCAACTGTGCACGCGGATTTTGTGTAGTAAGTATGTGGTTGCAAATACAGATTGGCCTAGGTAGCTGGTGTATCGAGGTGGAGATTCTTGCATTTGGAAGGGAATTGTTTGGGGGTATAACAAAATTATTGTTCCGAATATTGGATGGAGTGTTAAGAATGGCCGTAGTGCCTGTTTTTGGAAGGATATTTGGTTGTTTGATGAACCTTTACAAAATCACCGTGTTCTTCTAATTTCTCAATATGAGGGGAGATCAGGGTGAAAGATGTTTGGTGTGTGCATGGAGGATGGGACTGGTATTATCTAGAGAACCGGTTATCGAATAGTGTAGTGTTAAAACTTGTGGTTGTTGCGTTAAATGACGTGACCGATTAGGAGGACACTATAAGATGGATTAGAACAAGTAATGGTGAGTTTTTAGTTAAGACAACAACCAAGTTTGTCGGCCAATTTAGGCAATGGGATCATGTTCGACAAGGATTATTCGGGTTTGTTTGGTATACTCGGGATCAAGAAAGAACTAGGTTCTTTCTTTGGCAGCTTGCTTGGAATGCACCACTTACAAATGTGGAAAGATGTAGACGACACCTCTCAAACAACCCTTACTTCCATTCTTGTCCTAATATGGTAGAATATCTGTTGCATCTTCTTCGTGATTGCCCCAACACAGTTTATATGGAGAGCCCTCGTACATGCTGTTGCTCAGGGGACATTATTTGAGATGGAGTAGGAGGACTTTTTGTACTCGAATCTCTCGATTGATTTTAAATCGTCTATCCATGGGGAGTGGAAGGACAAATTCACGATCACGGTTTGGTGGTTATCGAAGTGGAGGAACCGTAAAGTGTTTGATGGCAATGCTGGAGTTCCTGATAACGTAAGCTTCCTCGAGTCATGCTTCTTGGCTAATGTGAATGTGCAACAGAAAAGTAGTTGCAATAGCTTATCAGGGACTGGGAAAGAGCATAAGTTGGTCCGATGGGAGAAGCCGAACAAGGGTTAGGTGAAGGTAAATTTTGATGGTGCTTCCCGAGGCGCGCAGGGATTGGTGTCAGTAGACACAGTGATAAGGGACGAAAATTGGGAGTGGTTGGTTGGTGCAGTTTCGAACCTTGGGAGGGTTATGGCACCCGCCGTTGAGCTATGGAGTATTATTTGTGGTTTGGAGCTTGCATGGGATCGGGGCTACCATCTAGTGTCATTGGAGGTTGATTCTTTACTGGTACTCGACCTTATTAAAAAAATGGATGAGCCCTTCTCACCCGCTTTCCAGCCTGGTTGTCCGCTGCCATGGCTTCATTATCTGAAACTGGACTCTTAGTTTTGGCCATATCTTTCGGGAAGGAAACAGAGTAGCGGATTCTCTTGCTAACCTTCTCTTACGATTTCGGGGTTCATCGTTTAGATAACCCTCCTTTTTGTGTTTTTGTTATACTTCTTGACGATATTTGAGACGTTGATTTGTCTCGCATGACCGAATGTAATTTCTTGCTTTTTATACTCTTCTTAGGGCTTTTAGCCTCCTCCCCCACCAAAAAAAAAAAGGTAAAACATTAAATTTTTTAAGAAAAACTAACGCATTCGTACATTTATCAGTTATCATCAATCAAGGTAAAATAAATGATACACATGATATATGTTTCTTTTATATATTTTTTTTCTTTTATATTAATTTGGGAGTCGGGACCCATGCCGCTTTGTGACTGCTTGTCATACAGAAATAATGTGAATGTGAAAAGATTGTTTGAGAATGAAGTGCCAAAACTAATTGATAGTTGTAGATGGACAAACCCTCCAAAAGAGGTTGTCCACTCAAAAGTTGAACAATAAA
This sequence comes from Fagopyrum tataricum, assembly GCA_002319775.1. NCBI lineage: Eukaryota > Viridiplantae > Streptophyta > Magnoliopsida > Caryophyllales > Polygonaceae > Fagopyrum > Fagopyrum tataricum. Next base: position 25,937,458 of record CM008286.1, read on the forward strand.
TATTAAATACAGTATCACTTACAATTTGGGCCCTCTCTGCTCTGCCCATATGGATTTGGGACCAAATTTAAGTAGATATGTAATGAATGTCGTGATTAATAGATCCATTACTCTAAAATCGTTCCAGCTCGACCATGAACCGATTTTTTTATATTTAGACACTAAATCACCCAGTCTGTGAACTGAACCGTTCCTGACAATTCGGGAGCGGGCCGGTTCAAAAATTCAGTCACCCCTAAATTGAAATTATTGGCACTATGGTTATATTTTTTTTTTATAATACAAGGTAAGCAGTTAGGGAGAATCATCTCCTCGAGACTCTCCTACCTAGAGCATCCTTCCGGATGAGCTCTTCAACTCTAGACATTGACGAGCTAGCAGCCATCTGATCCAAAAAGCCCAGATCAGCAAGCAAATCAGCAACCCCGTTGACCTCTCTGAAGACATGCCTAATTTTAAACTGACAGAAACCAACTAAAATATTAGTAATGTCAGACAAAAGAAGATCGAGTTCCCAGGGGGTTTCCAGGTTTGCTTAATCGAATTAATAATCGAGAGATTATCTCCCTCGATCTCAATGTTTTTAATCCCCAAGTCATATGCCTTTACAAGTCCTTCCCTAAGCGCACAAGCTTCGGCTTGCAGGACAGATATGTTGTCACATTGTCCAAAGCCTAGGGAGACTGTCGAAGCATCCTGATCACGAAGCATAAACCCATAAGCAGAATTCCCAGGCACTATGGTTATATGATGGTAGTGGCCTACTACCCATATATATATATATATATACAATGTATATGTAGTCGAGATTGTTTTTTATTTATTTGTTTGTTATTTTGCTGTTTATATGCATAGATTCACTCTACCAAACAGGCCCTAGACAGAAGTAACTTTTATAGTATTATTTATCGCATTGCCGTCTCTTTTGAACAATACACAGAATGTTGACGAGGTTGGCTGTTAGCAATATGCAGAGAATGAATGTAGTCAACTGAAAACCCCCTTTGCAAGTCAATGATAGTGAAACCTATAAACTAACTATGAACAATATGCAGAAATGATGATCAACAATTCTCAATTCATATACAACCAGTAATTTCAATGTGACTATGGATGATGAAAAACCACAAACTATCTTCAAACTTACAAAGTAGTATGTTCTCAGTTTTCTGAGGGTTTCCATTTCAGTCTCTTCGAGACCTCAGCAACTTGTTTTCCAAAATTAGTGTGCGAACAATTTGTCCAAGAACACAATATCCAATACCTAATTTCAATGGTGAATCGTAACAGGAGGAAACTGAAATTGAAATCCGCCATTAAGCGACATGAACGGAATTGCTTGAGGTTTCTCTGTCAAATCCCTGTAAAACGCATACTCGGCTTCATAATCATGGAGGCCAAGCTCAGCCTTCTGATTCGTATGGTAATGGTGTTTAGCTGTAGCCATTTTCCCGAATCCAAACAAGCTCACCTTCTCGCAAACACCCGCCGCCATCATTACTGCCTGCATTCCTGATGAATAATGGAACAGCATCCCGTCATGAGCTGAGCTCCACCCCTCCAAAGTTCGATTCCGAACATTCCCACCGGGCTCGAACCACCTTTTTAAGGAGTAATACTTGACGATTTTCGCACATAGGAGATCGAATTTGGGATCGGTGACCAAAATCGGTGCTCGATTTAGGGCGGTTGCGGAGGCATTGCAGGTGACGAAATCGAGGAAGTGAATCGGTTGACAAATGTAAAGGAGAAGAGGAACATCGGAGCCGTAGGGGTGACAGGGGCAGTCTTTTCTCCGTCCGCATAGATGGAGAATGTTGCTGTTGACGAACGATATTGTCGTCTTTTTACCAACGTTCTTCTCAAAACCTCCGATTCGAGCGTTATTAAGTCGAATCACGGCTTCGTGGCCGTCGATTGAGGCTCCGTGCTCGGAATTGAGAAGGATTCCACTGTTTCCGATTACTGCGCATGAGGAGTACTTCTGCCGACGCTTCAGAAGAACGAGAAGTTCAGAGAGGATGTTTTCCGGCGAATGGCGGCTGCGGCGACGGGACCAATCGGAGAGGAGAGTTTTGAACTGGAGGTAAAGACGGTAGAACGCCGGAGAGCGAATATTGACCGCGCTGAAGGAGCGACCACGTAAAGCGACGGTGGCCGTGAATCGACGCCAGATGATGAAGGGGCGAAAGCGAGCGAGCTTGTCGAAGTTGCCTTCTAGAAGCTGATCGATTTCCTGGCGGAGACGAGGCTCGCCGGGGTCGGATTCAGCGAGATTGAGGAGAGTGGAGTTGAAGACGACGGGGAGATCTGGGGCTGGGGGAGAAGAGTGGAGGCCGGAGCTGGATAATGAGAGGGAGAACCGGCAAGTGAAGGTGGCGGCGATGACTGCTAGGAGGAGCAAGGTGAAGAGTGGTCGGACGGAGGCCGTCGGCATGGATGTTGCAGAAAGCCGCCGTAGAGTAGATGCTAGGGATTTGTGTGGCAGCAAGTAGATCTTGACTGCTGATTTGGGGCTCGACTTCTCATCTCCTTCTTCTTCTTGAACCATCCAGAAAAATATTTATGCAATTTTATAGAGGATGAGAAGCTTGATTAAGATCTGAATATCTGATGGAGATTAGAGAGTAGAGACGAACGTAGTGAATGAAGAAGGAGGCTTGGTGGACATAAAAGATTCTCTTCCCAAATCGGATTTCAGATCTATTTTCAACTTTATAGTTGTTTTTACTTTAAAATATTGAAAATCCAGCCTACCATTTACAGATTTACTTGTTAAATATAATGCTCTACCTTTCAACAACATATTCTAAATTTTCATTAATGTTTTAATATAGGCTTAATTGTTGAAATATGGATTTGAATATTACATTCTATGATATAAAAGTGTATGAAAATTAATATGATATATTACAATATTTCAATTTTTAATCTATTTTAATAGGTAGTTATTCGGATAAAATAATTTCTTTTGTTTTGGAGCGATCATATTATGAACTAATTATTTATAGAATAAATAAATAAACTATATTGCAAAAAAAATATGATAAATTTTGGGTTGGATAAAAACTATAATTATAATTATTTTAAATTAATTAGTATTTAAGAATGGCAAAAAAAAAAAAAGGATCGTAAGATAAGGGATTTGAACTTTGATCATTTGTACCTTTCACATATTTAACTATGTCAAAAATCATTGTGTCAATCCAACTTCCTTTAACAATAATTCATTCTAAAGATATATGGGCTTTAAAATCTCTAGATCCGTGTTGTATTAGTTCATATAATGTGTTTTAATAGTTCAAATATTGTACATTATTAGTTTATGTCTTATTTAAACTTATAAAAAAATAAACTATTTGTACAAATAATTTGAACTACCATAACAAAAAATTTCAACGAATTGTAAGAACTTTGAACTAGTAAGTGTTTGGCATTAAAAAAAAAGAAAAAGGTATGTGCCTTTTCTTTCTCTCTAAATTTAGTTTAGTTTTTTTTTTTTTTTTGTGTTTTAAAGAAGTATACAAAGATATTTGATATTTTTGGAATAAGAGTTTTTGTGTCGTATTTGACATTAAGGCTTGCACAGATGTGTGTAGCCTTTTCTTTTAAATTTTGGGATTTTTCGGATGGTACTCTCGTATTTTTGAGGTTTTGGATTTTGCCCAACAATTTTTTTTTCAAATGGTACCCTCGTACTTTTGTAATTTTTCGAAATATGTCCTACACCGGCCGGTTCAATGAATAAGAATATAAACCCTTCATTAATTTAAAAATCAACCGTTAGGCTTAAAAAAAAAATATAAACCCACTCCTATAAACTGTTGTCATCTTCTTCCATTGTCTTAACGTCATTGTCAAAAGCAACACAAATTGAAACCCAGTCCTACATGCTATTGGTTTAAATAAATGGGTCAACATTGGTTATTTTGTAAGGTATTGCCTTTAAATCAATGGTTCAAAGAGAAAGTCTAATGCTAGTGTTTGTTTGTATATTGTTGAAGGTTGAACATAATCTCCTGTTGATAAATACATAACACATAACCAAACCAAAAATCTCAATCATCAAACACATCAATTAGTGAAACCTTAACAAGATAATCCAATGAGAAAATACCAAATATTTCATTAAACTGCAACTTAGAATATGGATCAAAACATCTGCACTAAAATATCCATTTCTATACCGTTGAGTGTTTAACCTATCTAGAACCAACTGTCGTCACCTAGGACCAAACTTTTTTGGGTAAACAATCTTAAAACAACAAGAGAGAAGAGATCACTCAAATTCGACTGCTTATGATGATTTTTGACATCGAAATTGGCCATAATTGCATAAAATTGAGAAAACAACAAGAGAGAAAGATCAACTCGCGGAGGCAAGCGTTTAGGGTTTCGATATTTCTTAGAGAAAATCCGGGTTCGAAAACGAATCATGAGTTTGAAATTGAAGAGATTTCAATTGGAGATTAACAAAAAATCGGTCGAGAAGGATGTCCGATCATTAGTTTGAGATACTGATATTTGGGTTTCAATTTGTGGTTGTTTTTGGCAATGATGAGAGACGATGGAAGAAGATCCCGTAATTTGTGATTTTTTAAAACCGGTTGAGTTTTATATTAATGAAGGTTTTAAATATTTTTTCAATGAACCGGGTTTAGGGCATACTCTGGAAAATTACAAAAGTACAAGGGTACCACTCGGAAAAGAAAAAACTATTGGACAAAATTCGAAAAACCCCAAAACACGAAGGAAACATCCGGAAAATCCATTTAATTTTTGTATTTGACATTAAGTTGGTTAAAGGTCATATTTTAAGGATGTATCTGCTTTACAGTCTGATTTTCAAGTACCAAGGTTCCTCTATTGAAATTGGACCATCCAATTTTGTCCCGTCTATCGCGAAGTTAATGCTTCTATTTGCGTCATTTTTTGCTAATTTTCATTTTGGTTTTCGTAGTTTCAATGCTGCTCATAGTGACATTTTACGGTATTTTAGTAACTTCTCTAGAGGTGTGGCGAGCCAACTGATTATTACTTATTAGTCTTGTTTTATATTTGTCTTAATAAACTCAGAATAAGTTGAATAACCACTGACCACCTCCATCCTTCTAACAAAAAAAATGTATGTCGATATATATCCATTAATTTTTATATACGTCTTAATGAAAATTCAAGTTATAATATGTTTGAGCCACTCAATGTAAGAGCCTTAGTTTTAGAGGGTGTTCACCTTGTATTTCACGTGTCTCAGCTGAGGGAGTATATACCAGATCCGAGACATATTGTGAGTTATGATGATTTGGTGGTTGATCCAGACCACACTTTTGTTGAGCACCCGATTGCAGTCTTAGAACGAGGTATGAGACACTTGTGTTCGAAGGACATTCCTATGCTGATGATACAGTGGTCGAGATGAGGACCTGATGAGGCTACATGGGAGACTGAGGATAGTATCTAGAGGAGCTATCCAGAGTTCTATGCCGAGATAGATGTACCTGTAGGATCGACGAGTAGATCTTAGTATTATCTTGGTGAGTGTTATTCTTATGTGCTATGATGTGTTTATTTTCGTACTAGCTATGTTATGATGTGTGATCTTATTAGATCTTGTTGTGCTAGTACGATTGCTGTTTATAGCTGGAGATGGCTCTTTCCTCCACGCTATTGTGATACGATTAGGGTTAGCTGGAGATGGTTATTCCTCCATGCTATTTTGATGGACATAGTATTGCTGGAGATGTTTTTCCTCCATGCCCGTCTGTTATGATGATGATGTTGATACGGCTAGAGATGGTTTTCCTCTATACCTTGTGATGTGTTTATGGTTTGACTAGAGATGGTTTTCCTCTATGCCTAGTATAGTGCTCTTGTTGCTGAAGTTGATGATTTCCTCCATGCTTGTGTTTGAGGTTATAGAGAGAGTTGTACCTCGGCTTGTGAGTCCGAGTGGTTTGAGGATTTTACAAGTTTTGGGACGAAACTTGTTTTTAGGGGGGTGAGGTGTAAGAGCCTTAGTTTTGGAGCCACTTTGGCCTTAGCCGCCCCTGCGGGTTTGTAGAGCCGCCCCTGCGGCTGAGTCCATGATCCGCCCCTACGGCCAGGAAGCCCGCCCTTGCGGTTTCTTGCGGCTGCAGCCGGCTTTGTTGACCTATTGACCGTGCTTTACCTTCTTTTCCTTACCTCTTCTTACCTTGCTGAGCGAGGGATTCATCTCACTTCCTTTCCCAGCCAATTCACGTCCTTCTTGCTTCTCCTTCTCTCCTTCTTGATCTTGTGTGAGTTTTCTTGAGTTTGCAAGAGAGTTGTGTGTTGTTGTGGTTGATGATGATGATAGATGTTTCTGCTGAGCTTGGAGGCCAGCTGAGCTAGTGGTTGTAGATCTCTTCCTTGCTTAGACCAGCAGTAGAGGTGAGCTCTTTGTTTCTCCTTCCTTTCTTCTTCCTTGATTCCTCTTTCTAGCTTAGGATTAGATGCATGTTGAGGTATATTGATGTTGTTCTATGTATGTATATGTATGTGCTTGGTTTTGGATGAGAGAAGACGTGATTTGATTACGTGAAGAGCCGAAGAGGAACCGCGGGGTCACTTTCTGCACTGTCGCCACCCCCGCGCCTGGAAGCCGTGTCATAGCGCCTGCGCCGTGCCTGCGTTGCCTGCGGCCACTGTCACCGTGCCTGCGGCTGAGCCTTGTCGCGCCTGCGGTTTGCCTTGTTCCGCCCCTACGTCTCTCTTGCCACACAGGTGCGTCTTGTCCCGGGTCTACCTAGAGTAAGGTAGATCCTTTCCTTTCCTAGTATGAGCGGTTTAGTGGCATGCTAGGTATGTGTATGAGGATAGAATGATGAGGATGTGATATATTTGTATGCCGGTTATGGCTTTGAGGTTTAGTAGTTTATCGAGGTTTATAAGTTGGATATGATCTTTATGGATCTCTTGGGTCTAGGTGTGACCCCTTTGTTTGATAGGAGATTGATATCTCCGTATGCCTTGTATAGGCAGTGTTGTTCTCCAGATTTGGAGCTGATCATACTTGAGAGTACTACGTGGTTGAGATTACTTCGAGGTTGAGGTAAGTCCATAAGACTTACTTATCTACCATCCTTATATTGGATGTATGCATGAGTGGTGTTTATTATATGCTTTATAGCATGCGTTATGATGATTACCGACCTATGGTATAGTGATTGCCCATTGTAGGGCATGACAGCTGTCCCTTTCATCCCTTTGGAGTCTGGGCAGTTCTTTGTGGTTGAGTCAGACTTGGTAAACGGTTGGCTACTCCCCATTCCCTTAGGGTACACGGGTGGGTGTGACCAGGGACCACTCCAGCTGCCATGAGCACCCAAAGGCGAGGGTTATATTTCTCGTGTCACATATATTCATATTCATATATATATATATATATATATATATATATATATATATATATATATATATATATATATATATATATATATATATATATATATATATACGATTGAGTGATTGGACTTTATAAAGATAATAAACCGGGTAAATGTGTGAAAGCATGATGATGTGTTATTATTCCTTGATGTGTGATTGTGCTTATGCATCTTCTATATATATGTGTATGGTTAGCTAACGGTTTTATACCGTGATGTAGATCCTTTGCAGGTTAGGAGAGTTGTAGAGTGATCCAGAGTGGGTGATCCGCTGAGGGCTCCGTACACTGGGTTTTATGCGAGGGTTATGGGATATTTCATATGTACAGTTTATGTTTACTTTTGTACTCAGCGGTACTTCTGTATTACCTTTTGATATATATATATATATATATATATTAGTTTTATGTTTTGGATTTAATCTATATGTGCCTTGTTGTAAGATCCAGTGAACTTGTTGTCAGGCTAGGGTCAGGATCCATTGTGAGATCCTAGCCTAGTAGCACCTCGAGTCCTACGGATTCGGGGTGTTACAAAGTTGGTATCAGAGCTTAGGTTGACAACAATGGCACTTGCAATATGCGATAAAGGTCGAATAGATAAATAAACAGAACCCGAAAAGGGGTCTGACTTTTCAAAAGGTTTTGGTTTTGAAATGAGTACAAATGTTTTGGGATATCGTGTACGTGAGTCATCACCCCTCTGAATATCTCGACAGTATAGATATATATAGATATTCTGATGTGATTGATTTGATATATATCTATACATATGGAATATATATAGCCTTCTAAGTTAGGTTTACGTCCTCTGCAGATGGTTCAGACTAGAGCCTTACCTATAGCTGGACGAGGTAGAGGTAGACCCCCTCTAGGTAGAGGACGGGGTAGGACTCCCGCCGTTGATCCACGTGCAGCGGAGGAGGTTCATGAGGACATTGCTGAGAGCGTCTTTCCTGAGAATGGGAACGGTGCAGCTGAGAGACAGGGATCCCAGAGAGTCCAGTCAGATGACTCTGATCGTGTCTCCATGGAGGGACCAGCCTTCCGCGAGTATATCAGGCGAGTTGAGGAGGCTTCTAGGGCAGGTAGACGTATTCCTGATCTGCCAGCACAGGAGGGATCATTTGAGAGATCCCACGAAGTTACTCAGGTGCCAGCTGTACCGGCACCTGCTGCTGAGATTGCTAGAGTTACAAAGGAGTATAGAGGGTCTAGACCAGATACTTGGTTGATGGCTTTTCATCAGATAAGAGTACCCCCTTCTCTAGGAAGGTGAGGTTAGGGGTGGAGTTATGGATCGGGCATGTAGACTCCGCTCTGGAGTCTATTCGATATCCAGCAGATAGGCAGATAGAGTTTTTACGGACTCTGTTCAGGGATTTGGCACAGCATTGGTGGAGGTCTGTACGGGTTCAGGTCACCAGTTATGACCAGATGAGGACCATGATCAAAGAGCATTTCTGCCCTGTCTCACTGAGGAGGGAGAAACTGCGGGACTTTGTGGAGGCTGGCTTCGAGGATGTACCAGTCTCAAAGGCTATTAGGAGGTTCCAGGAGGAGTTGGCCTTGCTGGGTCCAGCTGCACCTCCTGCAGATCAGCATGTATATCTGTTCTCCCGACGACTGAGGGATACTACTAGAGCCTACATGGCAGGGTTTCACTATGAGTCCTTGATGGACTACCAGGAAAAAGCTTCTGATTATGAGCGGGAGCGGGCTACTCATAGGAGAGCTTCTCAGACCGGAGGGTTTGAGAAGTGACAGTGTACCGGGCAGACCAGTGGTACCGGTGGAGTTGCTGGTTCAAGGTGAGGCCAGAGCTGCCAGAGTCATCCCTCATCTGCACTAGTTGCAAATAAGAGACCACAGTGTTACAACTATGGTGGTTATGGACATATGCGGCAAGAGTGTACGAGGCAGACAGTGACTTGTTACATTTGTGGCAGACTAGGTCACAGACATATTTTCTATAGACGGGGTGGAGCTTCGTCTCAGCAGGGTTCTACTCCTGCCAGTGCAGTAGGGGGTGGGCAGAGGCCACCTCAGCAGCAACAACAGCAGACACAAGGACAACAGAGAGTCCCAGATCGTCCTACCACTCAAGGATCTGCTCTTGGGTTGGGTAGAAACAGAGGTCGTGGTGGGAGTACCACAGACACCAGAGGACCACAGGGTCGAGTTTTTGAGCTGAGGAGTGCAGAGGAACCAGCTACACCGACTGCTACATGTACCATTTTGATTCATGGTTTACATGTTAGAGTCTTATTTGATACTGGAGCTACGCATTCTTTTATTTTTGATGCCTGTGTAGAGCGTTTGAGTTTAGATACGGTTGAGGGGATGCCCTTTATTATAGGGTTACCCAATGGTGGTAGGGTCAGAGGTACTCGTGAGATTCATGGTTGTCCCATTTCTGTAGGGACTCGTGTGTTACTAGTTGACTTCTTTGTCATGCCACTAGAGCATGAAGAAGTCATTCTAGGTATGGATTGGATGGATAGACATTCTGCAGTCTTAGATGTAGGTAGGAGGACTGTTACCCTCTCTACCGAGTTAGGTCAGATAAAGGTTTTCCGAGGTTGGGACCTTGGAAAGACATGCATGGTTATCAGTGCGATACGGGCAGCTAGACTAATTGCACAAGGTTGTGAGGCCTTTTGGTGTTATGCCATGAAGGAGGGGGAGAGTCCATCATTAGAGGATATCCCAATGGTCTGTGAGTTTACAGATGTGTTTGTTGAGCCGTCTAGTTTGCCACCTCA
>CM008286.1:25960927-26172232 GCA_002319775.1 Fagopyrum tataricum
ACCTTTCTGAGGGTGACTGATGATGGCATGCAGACTCGTGCTCACTTGGAATCACAGTTAGCATCAGCTTTGTCTTTGCAGTCCCCCAATGAGTATCGCCAGTGTCTTCTTTTCATATGTCCGGTTCTTAGCCAGGTTAACCCTTCTTCTGTTAACACTAACCCCTGTTTGGTTGTAATTCCGGAAACGGGATTCAAATGAATCTAGTCCATATATGCTACTTGTTCATGAAATCATTCTTGGTGGCTTCATGAAAATGTACTTGCTTTTCTCATTTTGTTTCCCTATGGGTATCAAAACTAATCAAATTCTACTACAAGTACTTCAAACCACAAGGAATGATTACAAAAAATTTCATGAACAAGGGTATACACATGTTCTAGATTCAGTTCCATTCCGTTTCCGGAGTTAAAACCACGGGGCCTAAAAGGAAATTCTGAACTTCATTGTCAAATGATTGGTCTAGTGCTAATTTGATGGCTGTTGTTTATTTTTCAATTACAGAGAAGCAGATGAATCTCGACTACGGGAAGTGTGTGAAGGCTTTCTCGGACCACCTACTGGGATGGCTGAAGCGAGTTCATCAGAAGATCCGAAAGAACCTTGCATGGGATCCTTGTGTTCTTGTAATTTCCTATTTGCATTCTAGATCCCTTGTTGTCTCTTCTTGTCCTCAATCTTAATATTCTTTGGTGTTGGCAGGGAATGAAGAAGCAGAAGCTTCTAAAAGAAGATATCCTACCAGCAATGGCCTCAAACAGGAAAGTGCAACGTTTACTTAACGAGTTCATGGATCTTCTCTCGAATACCAAGTGAACGAAACCCGGATACATCACAACTCCCCTCAGCGAACAATAACAATACCTCAACCGAGCATCACAGATCAGATTAAAGCTGTTCAGCCAAACTGGAGAAACAGCCGAAGCAGATGCCATGAATCTGGACACCCAAAAGCCAGACTCATCCACACCAGATCTAGCCATGAATCAGATGGTGGTACCAGACTCGCTAGATGCTGATCAAATTGACGAGATTCCATCAGCAGGTGACGTTGAGGATCTTAACCAAGTGGATCCAATCGCACCCCTAAATGGACAAGGGAACCCTACAGTGGCTGAACAGATGGATGTGGATACACGAGAGTTTGAACTCGTTGTGGCTCTCTGTGCAAAGGAACCCGGATCTTGACTCTGCAGCCTAAGGGGCTTGTGCTAACCAAATATGTAAGTTGAGGAACTTTAGTTCGGTTAACCGAGTTGTGTTGTACGAAATTTATTGTTTAACCAGTAAAACAAGAGCCTTGAATCGGTTTTTAGTTCTAGAGCTAAGCCTAATATGAGTTATTAGCTGTAGTAAGGGTTTATATGTGTTTGGTTAGTAAGCCTCAAAAAACTAGAAATGATTTAGTCACACCAAATTTGACTTTTATTGCCTGAAAATTGGATTTTTGCAACAATCTCGTCTCAATTTTGGCATCCCGAACTGTCCTAAACCTGATAGCCCAGTCGACAACTCCTTTACGTACATCCACCGATCCGTCACTCTTTTTGGGGTCGTTTTGCTGCTTGTTGCTGGGAAGGATGCTGCATGTTTCGCCGCTTCTCCTCTCTCCTTCGCCGAAGCCATTGCCGGAAGAACCCTTGCCGGAGAAGAAGTCCAGCGCCACCACCGAGCCGACTTCGTCTCTCTTCGTCCTAGGCTGTATTGAACCAATAACCTCTGCCGGGACATTCACCGGATCCTTGGTGGCTCTAGTTTCCGGCTGAAGTGGACACGAAGACGACATCTTTTAGTGTTGGCTTCGTTCTTGGTGTCGCAGATTCGGGTCGGGTTCGGTGGAATGGCGTGGCGGGTTTGCGAATCCAGCGTTCCTTTGCACAAACATGAAGAAGACGTAATCTGATTAGGTTTTACAATATTTTGTATAAATACATCTTTTTACCCACTATTTTGTTAAAGAGTAATTTATTCGGACGGAAAAAAAATTACTAACTGAGTTACGGAAGCGGAATCCGCTTCCGCCGCCAACTTGGGGGGATGCGGCTTCCTTATCCGCCGAACCCCAAAAATCCCTCTTCCTCCGTCGTGGTCCTTCGTCTTCCCGCCCCTGCTGCCTCTGCCGCCGCCGCCCTTCGTCTCCGGTGAACAACTTCTTCGTCTTTTTTTCATTTCTTCTTATCCCTGAAGGAATTGTGTCCTTTAATTTAATGTGCAATGACTAAACTTGGAATATGACAATTAACGAAGATAATTCAATCCGATTATTTTAGGAGTCGTAGTGCTTTGCTAGAAGCCAACTACGATTAATGGGATTAAACGAGTTAAACTCATGACTATTATAAACAGGTCCTATGAGGTCACACACTTTAAGTTGACGGACTAGATCAACGGGAATGATGGTTGAATATATATATATATATATATATATATATATATATATATATATATATATATATATATTGTATATTATTATATATTCATGATATATATTTATGAAATAATTCTATTAGTGTATGTTACAAATTGAGACTAATTAGTGTGGTATGACCACGTTACAAATTGCTAACTATTTAATAGAGACTAATTAGTGAGAGGTTAATTAAGGGAGTTATTCTTTTCCTAAACGTTAGAGTCATGCCTCCCTTATCCTAACTATATATATATATATATATATATATATATATATATATATATATATATATATATATATATATATATATATATATATATATAATGGTCTTGTAAAGGCAAAGGGATTGGATCGTAGCTTTTACTTTGGCAAATTGCAAGTATTTTTGTTTTTTTTTTATAAAGGAAAGCGGTTCGATGCATTAGACGACACAACGTCTAATGGATCGAAAGGCCGATCAAATCGGCAGACGGACTAACTGTCACGAGAGAATCACAATAAACAAAAAATAAAAACAACAAAAGGGAAAACTTTGGGTACTACGAGCCGATCGAAGAGGAGCACGGAAGTAAGCGCCAACAAGCAAATCGATGAAAAACAACGAGAACATGTTTGTAGAAGCAGTGCAGAGTACAACTCCCAGGGACACCGGCGAAAACCTCAGATTTGGACTCGTCTTAAGAGCCTTCAGATTTCGGTCACCTATCCTCGACTCCTTCACACGAACAAGTCAAGGGAGATCTAGACCACCATTCCAACCAAGCAATTTGATTGCTCTCCTTAGTCCTTTCGTCCTAGCAGTCAAAGTCAAGGGAGATCTAGACCGCGCTCGTGTGGACCAAGTAGAGGAGCAGCACGTGGGGCTCTCATCGTTTTCGTTCCTACCCGATCAGTTCCGGTTCACGCATCAACATGTAGTTCTAATTAACAATGATTCTATGATTTATGCATGAAGATCCTACAATTAGATGTTTAGATATGAATTAAAATTCCGATTAACGCATCTAATAAACCTTCAATGGTATCAGAGGCAGGTTGCATAAATTGATAGGATATATGGTTTAATTGTTATTTTTGATTCGGATCTTATTTTAAATGGTGGTTATATTTTATATGGATAAAAATGTAAAACTGTAATGGAGATTATGATGAATTGAGACATGAAATTGTATGAATTGATATGGAAATTGAATACACCAATCCCAGTCGGATTCGATCCGATTCGGTGATGAAAAGCCACAAAATTAAACGAAATGAAGGATAATTTCGGTATGTATATTTTGTTAGCCCATCGCAATTGCATATGCGATATGCATTTGACATATATAATTTTAAATTCGATTTAATAATAGGGTTACGAAAGTGAGCCGACCATATAAATAAATTTGATTTAATGGATTACATTTGATTTAATGTTAAATTAAAAAAAAATTAAAATAAAATGATAATATCATGATATTTTTATTGTTTCCTAAAAGTTAGAAAATCGCCACTTAAGATTAAATATTTGATATTATATATTTTTCATACAATATAATCCAATTATTTTATTTTATGATTAATTTGATTAATACCATATTAGGATTAATTTTAAATTGAGATAAATTTTTATGCTTGTTTTATATTATGATATATTATTTTGATAAGGTGACTAGTTTGGCCCATATATGTGATTTGTGTATAGTTATGTTTTCTTATACACGATTTGCACATCGTTTCTATTGTTGTAATTTAATTTATGAAATTAGAGTAATTCTAAAATTATAATACAAAGAAAAAATACAAAACATAAGAAGGTCTTAGGAGGGAGATCCATGAAGGATACAAGATGAAAATATTATAAAGATTAGATCTTTTATTTTTTCATCATAGGGGCCATGCTAGGATCACAATTATTGCATTTTGAATATTATATTTTAACTTTTATATTGTTTCTTTTGTTTATGACATTTTTTCACTTATAAATAAAAGACAAATAAAAAGACTTTAGTTCCAAAGGTAAATTTGGGGCAATGCCTTTTCATATCATAACCCATTAAGTTTTGGATTTTTGGTTGGATAGGCTTCACAAAAGTTAGGGTGTTCTTCCACAATCTTGGACAAAGTGCGGGTGAATCTATACGGGGGTTCATAAACCTTGATATGGTAGTACCCAACGAGAGACCAAAAGGCAAAATTTTGGATCTTGAGGCATGGGATGATTTATGCATTGGATGCGGATCATTAATCGAGAATTATAAAGAGTTATAATTAGTAATTGTTACTTACCCTGAACACATAGGACTTAAGGCAGTGCAAAATTACGTTGAGTCTTGTCTGAGATGGGATCTTGGAATATTTTATTCAAAGGGACGAAAACAAATGAATAAAATGCGCTTTTGCTTATTTTAAATTGTTTAAATATATGTATTTGCAAATATCAAACATAAACTGATTTGTATGTCATTATATTTTGTAGATAATGTTGAACGATAATTTGAAATTCTCTCTGTGCTCAATTGTTGGAAAAAACAAGCTCAATGGAACGAACTTCCTTGATTAGGAAAGGAATCAGAGAATCATTCTCAAGTCCGAGGGACGTGAGGACGTCCTAGATACCCCTATCCCTTCTGTGACCGACACCTCATCAGATGAGGAGAAGACAACAAAAACTCTGGTGAGGTCTGAGGCATTATTTGTAACTTGCCTCATGCTTGCTGCAATGGAGCCTGATTTGCAAAAGAGGTTTGAGCATTCTGATGCTTATACTATCATAACTGAATTGAAAACGTTGTTTCAGGATCAGGCAAGGATAGAGCGATATGAGACTCACAAAGCTATACTTGATAGCAAGATTGAGAGGGGAAAACCAGTGAGTCCTCATGTGATTAGCCTGACTGGGCTTTTTAAGAGGATGAAAAATCTGGGGCCCCATATGACCAAGAGTTGGCCACTGATATTGTTCTTAGATCCCTACATGATGGTTTTATACCATTCAGAATGCAATACCATATGAATGGTCTAAAACATGATATGAATGAGCTTTATAGCATGCTTAAAAATGCTGAGGGTAATATTGTTAATGACAAGAAGAAAGAGGTTTTGAAAGTCAACAAAGGAAAGGGTTTTAAGAAGGCGGCTAAAATTAAGAACAATAACCAAGGAAAAGGCAAGCAAGTTGCCAAACCCAAGGGTGGTGAGAAGCCAAAGGTGGATGCTGATCATGACTATTTTACTGCAAGGCCAAGAGACACTGGAAGAGGAACTGTCCCAAGTACCTAGAAGACAAGAAGAATGGAATTGTGAGTTCAGGTGCTTCAGGTATTTCTGTTATTGATATAATGACAACAAATGTTCTCACATTAGAATATGACCCCATTTGGGTATTAGATACCGCTTGTGGTGCTCACATTATTTCTTATGTGCAGGAACTAAGAAATAAAAGGCAAGAAAAGAAAGGGGAGATAGACATGCGCGTTGGAAATGGAGCAAGTGTTGCTGCACTTACCGTGGGGGATTTTAGTCTTTCTTTACCTTATGATTTAATATTAGAACTGAATATTTGCTATTTTGTTCCATGCATTACCGAGAACCTTATTTCAGTTGCATTATTACATTCCGAGGGATTTGATTTTAGCATTTGAGATGGATTTATGTCTATTTTCAGAAATAATATTTTCTATACTAGTGCATCAATGAGTAATGGACTTTTTGTGTTGGATCTCAAATCGAATGTATATAATATAAATAACAAAAGGCAAAAATCAAGTAGTTTGAGTGAGGCCTACCTATGGCATTGTCGATTGGGCCATATTAATGTGAATCGCATGAAGAAGCTCCATAAAGATGGACTTCTAAAAGACATGGATTATGAATCCATTAATACATGTGAATCATGTCTAATGCAAAATGAAAGGGTCACCTTTCAAAGGAACCAATAAAAGAGCTACTGAATTGTTGGACATAATACATACTGACGTATGTGGGCCAATGACCACATAAGCTAGAGGTGGCTACAAACACTTCATTACGTTTACTGATGACATGAGTAGATATGGATATATTTACTTAATGTCACATAAATCAGAATCCTTTGAAAAGTTCAAAGAATTCCAAAATGAAGTAGAGACTCAAAGTGGCAAGAAAATAAAAGCACTTCGATCTGATCGTGGTGGTGAGTACTTGAGCCACGATTTTGATCATCATTTGAAAAATTATGGGATAGTAACACAATTGTCTACCCCAGGAACACCACAACTTAATCGTGTGTCTGAAAGGAGAAACAAGACCTTGTTAGACATGGTCCGATAAATGATGAGTTTTGTTGATCTTCCGGTATCCTTCTGGGAATATGCCCTCACTACCGCTGTACTTACATTAAAAAGGACTCCGTCAAGAACTGTTGACAAAACTCCATATGAGATATGGACTGGAAAGGTTCCAAAGTTGTCTTTTCTGAAAATATGGGGATGTGAAGCTTATGTAAAGTGTTTGCAAACAAATAAGCTTGCCCCAAAATCAGATAAATGCTTTTTTTTTATAGGATATCCAAAAGAAAGTTTTGGATATTACTTCTACAATTAAACTCAACAAAAGGTGTTTGTTGCAAGGGATAGTGTCTTTTTGAAAAGAGAGTTCATTTCCAACAAGTCAAGTGGGAGAAATATTCATCTTGAAACAGTTCAAGATGATGAAGAGCAACAAACCCAACAACAAGTTGACATGGATGATGTCGGTGATGAGACGATTACTTTTGAACGCCTAAGATCTCAGACGATCCAAGAGACGGAACAAGAGGATCTACAAACAGTTGTGGATCATGTTCCGGATTCAGTTGTTGAACAAGTTGAGCCCACTCGTAGATCAGAAAGCCAAGGGTACAACCAAGACGTTATGATGATTTCATCTTGAATGTAAGCCTTGATGTTCTTATGCTAGAACATAGTGAGCCTTCTACATATAAGCAAGCAGTGACGGGTCCAAACTCCAAGAAATGGTTTGAGGCCATGAGGTCCGAAATGGATTCGATGTTTTAAAATCAAGTATGGGACTTGATAGATTTTCCATATGAGGTAAAACCCATAGGAAGCAAGTGGATTTTCAAACTCAAAACTGACAAGGATGGAAATGTGTCTGTTTACAAGGCAAGACTAGTTGCCAAAGGTTTTAGACAGATTCATGGTATAGACTATGACGAGACATTTTCACCAGTTGTCATGATTAGATCCATTAGGATAATCCTAGCTATTGCCGCATATTATGACTATGAGATATGGCAAATGGATGTCAAAACTGCTTTTCTAAATGGTTTTTTGGAAGAGGATGTGTACATGACACAACCTGAAGGTTTTGAAGATCCAGATGATGTGGGGAAGGTATGCAAGCTTAAAAAGTCCATTTATGGACTTAAGCAAGCATCCAGGAGTTGGAAATTTCGATTTGATGAAAAGATCAAAGAGTTTGATTTCATTAGATGTGAAGAGGATCCTTGTGTTTACAAGAAGTTTAGTGGGAGTAAGGTAACCTTCTTAGTCTTGTATGTGGATGACATACTACTTATTGGGAATGACATTCCGATGCTAGAGTCCGTAAAGGAATGGCTGAAGAAATGTTTCTCAATGAAAGACTTAGGAAATGCCGAGTACGTACTTGGAATTAAAATCTACAGAGATAGATCTAAGAAGCTTCTTGGATTGAGTCAAGGAACTTATATTGATAATATTCTTAATAGATTCAAGATGCAGGATTCCAAGAAGGGGTTTTTACCCATGCAACATGGTGTATATCTCAGCAAGAAGCAGTGTCCTAAAACACCCGCTGAGCTTGAGAAGATGAACCAGATCCCATATGTTTCCGCTATAGGATCTATTATGTATGCCATGGTATGTACACATCCTGATGTTGCGTATGCTTTGAGCATGTATAGCAGATACCAATCAAGTCTTGGAGAAGCACATTGGAGTGCAACTAAGAATATCCTGAAGTACTTGAGAAGGACCAAGGATGTTTTCTTAGTATATGGGGGAGATGAAAAATTGATTGTACAAGGCTATACTGATGCAAGCTTTCAGACTGACCGAGATGGATTTGAGTCTCAATCGGGTTATGTATTCATCCTTAACGGAGGAGCTGTGAGCTGGAAGAGCTCCAAGCAGGATACAGTAGCTGATTCTACAACAGAGGCTGAGTACATTGCTGCTAGCGAAGCAGCAAAAGAGGTTGTGTAGATAAGGAAGTTCTTGGATGAACTCGGTGTTGTTCCTAGCATTTCGGTGCCTATCGAAATCTATTGTGACAACAATTGTGCCATAGCCCAGGCAAAAGAACCGAGTTCAAACTTCAAATCCAGACACGTTTTGAGGAAGTATCACCTTATTCGACGCATCATCACTGAGGGTGACATTAGGATGTGTAAGGTGCATACTGATGACAACATTGCAGATCCATTGACCAAGCCTATGCCTAGGCCCAAGCATGAGAGTCACACTAGGGCTAAGGGTCTCAAGCACATTTGAGAATGAGTTTGAGTTTGCTTTTATATTACATTGTGTATTTATGAGTGTTGGACACTAAGTTTTATGTTTGACTTGATGATTTTATGATATATGATATTTTATCCTTATTTGTATATTGTTTTGATCGATATTGAATAATATGTCCAAATAATTCATTATATACAAATGGGATCACTTTAAGTGTTCTAGTGAATAAAACCTCATTAAGTGAAATAAAATTTTGAATTATTGAAAGTCTATAGTTCGAAATCATCAAATGGACGTGGATGATTTTATTAGTTACTATATTGTAAGTTGATTGGTAGCGCCAGGTTTCATGGGCTACAGGGACATGGAGATGTCTAGTCATTTACATATATGTGTATAGATGATACATGTAAGACTGACCAACCTTAAGACTCTCCAAAAGAGATTGTAGAATTTTAAGTTAAATCATGATTAGTATATTCCTCAAACATGAGTATGTTGTGGTCTCACTTGATGATTGCTATTTCTTTGACACTGTTAAATGCTTTCCGTAAAATGGAGTTATAAAGGCAGTAGTTAGGATTGCCAAAAGTTGAGTGGGAGCCATAGTCATACAAGATTGAAGAAGTCCTCCTGCTTCATGTATACTGTGATACATTGAACAGGATTGGTGTCTCGGCCACTTGAAAAGCGAGAACTAAAAATGCATGGCCATGCTCGGATGATTATTTGCAATCATCCGTTTGATTGACAATTCAAACTCGGGATTCAAGAAACACATTTGACATTAGATATGAATGTCACCATATCGTCAAATAAGACATTAAGAGACAAAGGTATCTTATATTGCACACTTGTTTAAGGACAAGTGGGAGATTAAAGGAATTGTGTCCTTTAATTTAATGTGCAATGACTAAACTTGAAATAGGACAATTAACGTAGATAATTCAATCCGATTATTTTAGGAGTCGTAATGCTTTGCTAGAAGCCAACTACGATTAATGGGATTAAACGAGTTAAACTCATGACTATTATAAACGGGTCCTATGAGGTCACACACTTTAAGTTGACGGACTAGATCAACGGGAATGATGGTTGAATATTAATATATATATTGTATATTATTAATATATTCATGATATCTTTATGAAATAATTCTATTAGTGTATGTTACAAATTGAGACTAATTAGTGTGGTCTGACCACGTTACAAATTGCTAACTATTTAGTAGAGACTAATTAGTGAGAGGCTAATTAAGGGATTTATTTTTCTTTTCCTAAACGTTAGAATTGGAAGAGTCATGACTCCCTTATCCTATATATATATATTATGGTTTTGCAAAGGCAAAGGGATGGGATCGTAGCTTTTACTTTGGCAAATTGCATGTATTGACCACCATTCCAACCAAGCAATTTGATTGCTCTCCCTTAGTCCTTTCGTCCTAGCAGTCAAAGTCAAGGGAGATCTAGACCGGGCTCGTGTGGACCAAGTAGAGGAGCAACACGCGGGGCTCTCATCATTTTTGTTCCCACCCGATCAGTTCCGGTTCACGCATCAACAAGTGGTTCTAATTAACAATGATTCTATGATTTATGCATGAAGATCCTACAATTAGATGTTTAGATATGATCTGAAATTCCGCTTAACGCATCTAATAAACCTTCAATCCCGTATCATCGTATACACATGGTGGATTCGGATTCTCCCCCTAGAGCTGGAAGAACACTCAAAGAACGGTTTAAGGTACGTTTTCTACGTTTTTATCTATTTTTTGTTGTTTATTTTTTAGTTTTAGGCTCGAAAATCATTAGTTTAGGAAAATTCGGTTAGTTTAGGAAGAATTGGAATTAGATCTTATATGAGCATTAGTTTAGGACGATTTGATTAGTTTAGGAAGAATTGGAATTGGATCTTATATGAACATTAGTTTAGGACGATTAAGTTAGTTTAGGAAGAATTGGAATTGGATCATCTTATATGAACAGTAGGTTTTAATTGTGTATTCCGGCAAGATAATTTTTTTACAAAATATATCTAAAATTATATAATATGTAAATTAAAAATGGAAAATTTTATCTAAAAAAAATCAGATGGCCATGCAAAACATTAGAGACAAGAAGAAGCAGCTCGACAGGATAGACTTGCCTCCACATCGGTTGAGGTGCCCGTTGATGCAGTTGCAGAGGAGGAGCCCACTAGGGGGATGTTGGGGCACCATCATCACTACGCCCGGGTTATACTACGGAGGGCTCCGTTGATGACGAGCCACACCTAGACGACATTGTAGGCGGTGAGCATGAGCAGATACATGTCCCACAGGAGCAGCAAGAGAATGAGTATTATTACGATTATGTTGAGGAGAAGGCACCACAGATGCCTGCTCAAGAGGAGGAGGATGAACATCCATAGGAGGAGGAACATCCTTAGGAGGAGGTGTTATTGAGATGTTATACTGACCACAAAGCGAGCGTGATATGGAATCAGAGGGTATAAATTTATTATCCACCAAATATATAATTTATTTTTGTAATCGATCTAAGATTATGCTAATTTTAATTTAATAAATTATTATAGGAGGATCCTGGGGTGGTCAAGGTTAATAGGAGACTTGATGGGATAGCTAGAATACGGAGGTGGCCTAGGGATTTTTATGACCCATACACATGGTTTGACTTGGCGAGACGCAACGAACTTACTGACTTGGAGGACCTTCACTTTGGTGGGGTCGACCACTGCTTGATTACTGCGTTCGTTGAGAGGTGGCACCCCGAGACGAACACTTTTCATATGCCGTGAGGGGATATGAGCATAGCATTGCACGATGTGGATGTTATTATGGGTCTTGCTATTGACGGAGATGCGTTATTGACCGATCCAGATGATACTGCTAGGCATGAGTGGCTTGTACATTTATTGAGATTATTTTCTTATGTTGCTGGTGACAGCTGCAAGAAGCTTATTTGCGAGACTATTAGGTCTAGATCCACAACCATGTTAGGCCTTACAGATCCTCCTCACGCTGCGATTGCATCTGCGTACCTGTTGTTATTGATCTCGTCGACCTTGATAGTTGACAAGACTACCAACAGGATGCGGCCATGGCTTATCAACCTAGTACGGGATCATATGAGGACGGGCACATATGCTTGGGGCACCGGGACTCTTGCATACCTATATAGATCTTTAGGGGATGCTAGTAGGAAGAATGTGAAGACGATGGGAGGTTGTACAACACTATTATAGGTACGGTTTCATAACGATATTTTTAAAGGTAAAAATGATTATATGAGTGGAGTTTAATTTATTTTTCTTTATTTAGTATTGGATTTACGCCCATTTTCCATCATCAAATGTAACTTCTGAATTTGATCCGTGATCATCAAATGTATGTTGTGACACACCAATTGAAATCCTCAAACATTTGTATCCAGAGTCTGTTTCAGTAACTTGTGCGCGGACTCACACCTACAAAAATAAAAATTAATTACAAATCAAACAAACTTTAAAAATATGAGAAGGAAAAGAACATTATTAAACATTCTTACGCATTTGTCGTCCTAGTGCCGAAATTGTGACTCATATCACACCAAGCTCGAACAACTGCTTCCTTGTAGGGGGTCAACCAAGTACTCTCGAGGTAATTCATTAACCTTGGATATGCATGCCAATGGTTCCTCATTTCCAACAAACGTCGTTGAAAGCTTTCATTTGATCTCGATTCGAACAAGGCATGACATTGGGACATGAATTCGGCTCTTGCTTCCTTAGACCGCAATATGACACTCACTCTACTTACAATGTTGGACTTAATGTGGAACATGCACAAGATATGCTTCACCTCGGGAAATACTACCCTCAGAGCGCTTGTAATACCCCGAATCCGTAGGACTCGAGGCGCTACTGGGCTAGGATCTCACAATGGATCCTAACCCTAGCTTGACAACAAGTTCACTAGATCTTACAACAAGGCACAAATAGATTAAATCCAAAACATAAAACTGATATATATATATATAGGGTCAGGATCCGGTAGGAACAACCCTTAGAGTAGGGAATAGGAACTCCTAAGATCCGTTGGATTAAAATTTGTACGTTCATGATGGAAGGTGCATAATAAGCTTTCAAGGTGGGAATCACATGATTGTTCATTTTTCAATATTCATTCATTAAATAAGATACAAATTAGGAAAACAGATTTCTTATTTTTGGGTTATCCCAAAAATAAACGTTGAAGCACTTGATCGTTAATATATTTTATAAGAAATTTGATCGTTAATATATTTGGTCGTTAATATATTTTATAGAGAAATTTGAGCGTTAATAAATTTTATAAGAAATTTGATCGTTAAATTTATTAGGATTGGTCGTTAAAATTTGTTGTGGTAGTTAAAATATGGAAAAAAAACATTTTAACCACCAATTTTTCTCTATAAAATTTTAACGACCCACAGAGTTTTAAGAATGACTATATTAATTATATAAAAAACATTTTAACGACCGAATTTTCTCTATAAAATATAATAAAGACCCAATATGAAAATAATGTATTACCACAATTTGGTCGTTATTATATTTTATAGAGAAATTTTGGTCGTTAAAATATTTTTATCATAATTCTATCAGAGGCAATATAATATTCTCATTAATTATTACCATAAACAATGTTAAATCTTGGACGTTCATCTATATTAATCCAACGGCTATTATAGGTCCCTATTCCCTACTCTAAGAGAGGTTCCTATATGATCCTAACTCTCTCTCTCTCTCTCTCTCTCTCTCTCTCTCTATATATATATATATATATATATATATATATATATATATATATATATATATATATATATATATATATATATATATCAAAAGGTAATACAGAAGTACCGCTGAGTACAAAAGTAAACATAAACTATACATAATAAAAGATCTCATATTCCACGATAACGCCCCCCGGTGTACAGAGCCCTCAGCGGATCACCCCTCTAGATCACTTTGCAGCTCTCCTAACCTGCAAAGGATCTACAACACGGTATAAAACCGTTAGCTAACCATACACATATATATAGAGATGCATAAGCACAGTCACACATCAGGAATAATAAACACCTCATCATGCTATCACACATTTACCCGATTAATTATCTTATATATAGTCCAACACTCAAATAATATATATATCTGCATATGAATATATGTGACACGAAGAATGTATATAATCCTCGCCTCTGGTCACTCATAGCCAGCTGGAGTGGATCCGGAACACTCTCCCGTATACCATATAGGAGTGGGGATTGGCCATCCAGTATACCAGATCTAGCCTAAATACAGAGAACCTCCCAGACTCCCAGCGGGATGAAATGGGAAAGGTTATCATTGCCCTACAATGGGCAATCACTAGACCATAGGTTGGTAATAAACGACATCGCATGCTATCAAGCATATAACAATCACCACTCAAGCATACATCCAATATAAGGATGGTAGCTAAGTAAGTCATACAGACTTACCTCAACCTCAGAAGTAGTCTCAACCACGATCAACTCTCAAAACGGTCCACTCCAATCTGGAGGACAACACTACCTAATAACAAGGCATAACAAGATATCAAACTCCTATCCATCAAAGGGGCCACCGTCGAGAGGGAAACAGCCCGGATCACCAGCTAAGGCCCCTAAATGACCGCTCAGTGATAAAGGAGGTAGGGGTGCAGAGACAGCCAGCCCATAGGGAACAAGGCTAGGGAAGTCACCTTAATAGGTCTCAGTAGCTCGTAGTATGAAAGATTTCCGATCATAAAACCGGTTGGTCGAGCCTTTCGCCCGAATCCATAGGAACAATTTCCGGATTCGTCAGCTTCGATCAAATAAGACTAGGTCGGCCAGGAGATTAGTTACTGCTTGCTTTGAAGAAGCTCGTTGTAACTGGTTGGATGAAGGAAGTCCCTGGAGTGCCCGCCGTCAAATCCCAGGGCTCAACCCTGGACAGGCGGTGGAAACTACCAAGCTGGAGTACGGTAGGGGCAGAGGGAATTTCCGGTGGTAAACAGTCGCCCGGGCCTGGTCACTTCGACCCCCTTTGTGAGGAGGCACCCCTTCTCCCGAAGTTACGGGGCTATTTTGCCGCTCCAATCGGGGGACCGAATTGATTATAGAAACATGAGTTTAATTAGTCGATTTATTAGTGAACAGGGAAAAATTTTATCTAGGCGCGTGAATAGATTGACTCTGAAACCAAAAAATCCTTTCTTCTTCTAACTTTTCGATCTTCCCATTCATTTCCAGTAGGCCCTTCTTCCCCTATCATGCTACTAACCCACTCATACTAGGAAAGGAAAGGATCATACTACTCTAAGTAGATCCTGTATAAGACGCACATGCGGAACGGAAAGACATAGCGGCGGAACAAGGCAAACCGCGGGCGCGGCAAGGCTCGGCCGCAGGCGCGGTGACAGTGGCCGCAGGCAAACGCAGGCGCGGCGCATGCGATGTGACAAGGCTCCCGCAGGGGCGGCGGCTTCCAGGCGCGGGGGCGGCGACTCTGCAGAACGTAGAGTCCCGACTTCTCTTTCACTCTTCACGTGATCAAATCACGTCTTCTCCATTGCAAAGCCACACACATACATACACATACACATTCCAACATCAATCTACACCCACATACATCTAATCCTAAGCTAAGCAAAGGAATCAAGGAAGAAGAAGAAGAAGAAGAAGAAGAAGAAGCAAGATGCTTACCACAGCTGTGGTCCTAGGCTGCAAGGAAGGTCAACACCACACTCTCTGCTGGCTCCCAAGCTCAGCAACACATCACACAACATCCAGCAACAACAAAGCCACACCAAAACTCTTTCAAACTCAAGGAAACCAAGAACAAGATCAAAGAGCAAGAAGGGAGAAGCAAGAAGGACGTGAGAAGCTGAAGAAAGAAGTGAAGAAGAAACCCTTGCTCCCAAGGTCAGAAGAGGTAAGGAAGAGAGTAAAGCACGAGTCAACCGGTCAACAAAGCCGGCTGCAGCCGCAACTAACCGCAGGGGCGGTTTCCTGAGCCGCAGGGGCGGAAAGCTACACGAGCCGCAAGGGCGGCTCCCTGAACCCGCGGGGGCGGCTAAGGCCAAAACTAGCTCCAAAGACTAAGGCTCTTACACCTCACCCCCCTAAAAATAAGTTCGTCCCGAAACTTGTAAAATCCTCAAACCACTCGGACTCAAAAGCCGAGGTATAACACTCCCTATATCCTCAAACACAAGCATGGAGGAAATCATTAACTCCAGCAACAAAACCACTATCCAAGGCATAGAGGAAAACCATCTCTAGCCAAACCATAATCACATCACAAAGGCATAGAGGAAGAACATCTCTAGCCGTATCATACACATAACAGAAGGGCATGGAGGAAAAACATCTCCAGCAATACTATGTGCACCAAAATAGCATGGAGGAATAACCATCTCCAGCTAAACCTAATCGCATCATAGTAGCATGGAGGAAAGAACCATCTCCAGCTATAAACAACAATCGTACTAGCACAACAAGATCTAATAAGATCATATATCACATCATAGCTAGTACGAAAATAAACACATCATAGCATATAAGCACATAAGCATAACACTCACCAAGATAGTACTAAGATCTACTCGTAGATCCTATAGGTACATCTATCTCGGCATAAAACTCTGGATAGTTCCTCTAAATACTATCCTCAAACTCTCATGTAGCCTCATCAGGTCCTCGTCTCGACCACTGTATCCTCAACATAGGAATGTCCTTCGAACGCAGGCGTCTCATACCTCGTTCTAGGACTGCAATCGGGTGCTCAACAAAGGTGTGGTCTGGCTCACCCACCAAATCATCATAACTCACTATATGTCTCGGATCTGGTATATACTCCCTCAGCTGAGACACGTGAAAAACAGGGTGAGCACCCTCTAATCTCGGAGGCAAGGATAATTTGTATGTTGCGCTCCCAACCCGATCCAGAATCTCGAACGGTCCGACATATCGGGGCTCAACTTCCCCTTAATGCCAAATTGTCTAACACCTCATGTCGGAGACACTCTCAGCCACACATGGGCTCCTACTCTGAACTCTAGAGGTCTACGCCTCCTATCTGCATACGACTTCTGACGGCTCTGTGCAGTCAACATCCGCTCTCTAATCAGTGCTACACGAGCCACATCATCCTGAATCTGATCAGGTGTCAAACCACTAACACTGCTCTGCTCATCCCAGCATAACGGAGTACGACATCTCTGTCCATACAGTGCCTCATATGGGGCCATCCCAATAGATGCATGCCAGTTGTTGTTGTATGAGAACTCAACTAGTGGGAGATGATCCGTTCACACTTGTCCCCAATCCAACACACAAGCTCGCAGCATATCCTCCAGTGTCTGAATGGTCCTCTCTGACTGACCATCTGTTTGAGGATGGAGTGCAGTAGTGAAGTGCAAACTCGTCCCCAGGGCAGTTTGAATCTGCTGCCAGAACCTCGAGGTAAATCGTCCATCTTTGTCTGAGACGATCGTTCTCGGTACACCATGGAGTCTCACTATCTTCCTAGTGTACTCCTCAGCCAATCTGCTCAATGGCCACGTTTCCCGGATAGGGATAAAACGTGCCGTCTTCGTCAATTTGTCCACTATAACCCAGATAGCATCAAAACTCCGGCTCAGTCTCAACCCAGTCACAAAATCCATGGTGATATCCTCCCACTTCCTCTGTGGAACAGGTAGTGGATGGAGCTCACCTCCAGGTCTGCAATGCTCAATCTTGACTTGCTGACAGGTCGCACACTGTGCCACAAATCTGGCCACATCGGGCTTCAGCCCTCCCCACCAATATGAGCGTCTCAAGTCCTCATACATCTTACTCGTACCTGGGTGTACTGAATAAGGCGTACAATGAGCCTCCTGTAAAATCCTTTAGCGTAGATCCGCATCAACGGGTACACAGACGCGACCACGGCGTTTCAACACTCCATCTGCTCCTAGCAGAAACTGTGGTGCCTCATCCTGAGACATCCTCTCTCGGATCCTCATCAGTGTTGGGCAGGTCTCCTGCTTGTGTTGGATCTCACCCAACAGATCAAGAAGAACCTCTAAAGTACTCAGCTGGGCATCCTCATTAGGAAACTAGATGTCCAACTCTAACCAGATCAGACCCCTCTGTAACTGATGCTGAACTGTCAATCTCGCAATCGCCTGCTCTCGAGGCGTCTTTTTGCTCAGGGCGTCGGCGACAACGTTCGCCTTCCCCAGATGATACAGAATCTCCAGATCAATGTCCTTGATCAGCTCAAGCCACATACGCTGGCGGTTATTCAATTCCCGCTGCGTGAAAATGTACTTCAGACTCTTATGGTCTGTGAAGATCTGACACGTGGCACCATACAAATAATGTCTCCGGATCTTCAAGGCTTGAACTACCGCTGCCAACTCCAGATCATGAGTCGGGTAGTACTCCTCATACGTCTTCAGCTGTCTAGACGCATATGTAATCACCCTGCCCCGCTGCATCAATACACATCCCAAGCCTAGCTTGGATGCATCACTGTATACCACAAAATCCTCTGTACCCTCTGGCTGTGCCAAAATAGGAGCAGAAGTCAGACGTCTCTTCAGCTCCTCAAAACTCTACATACACTGATCAGACCATACAAATCTGGTAGTCTTCCTCAACTCTGATCCCTTCAGCTGATACCACATGACCCAGGAATGCTACCTCTAGCATCCAAAACTCGCACTTAGAGAACTTAGCATAAAGTTCTCTATCTCGTAAAACCTGCAACACAATCCTCAGCGCCCTGCATGCTCCTCTCTACCACGAGAGTATACTAGAATGTCATCTATGAAGACCACAACAAACTGATCCAGAAAGTCGATGAATATGTTGTTCATCAACTCCATGAAGACTGTTGGGGAATTCGTAAGACTGTTGGGGAATTCGTAGTGTCCATATTTGGTCCGGAATGTTGTCCAGTGCACATCCTGCTCTCTCACCTTCAGTTGGTGATACCCTGAGCGCAGGTCAATCTTGGAAAATATTGTCACTCCCTGAAGTTGATCCAACAAATCATCAATACGAGGCAATGAATACTTGTTCTTGATGGTCACCTTGTTCAGCTCTCTGTAATCTATACACAATCTTAACGATCCGTCCTTCTTCCGTACGAAGAGGACAGGTGCTCCCCATGGGGATACGCTAGGGCGAATGAAGCCCTTCTCAGCCAACTCCTCGAGTTGCTTCTTCAGCTCTAACATCTCGACAGGCGTCATCCGGTATGGGGCCTTCGAGATAGGTCTCGTACCAGGCTCTAAATCAATGCTAAAGTCCACACTCCTCTGAGACGGCAAATTGGACGGCTCAGCAAATACATCTGCAAAATCACAGACAACTGGGATATCCTCTAATGTTGGACTCTCCCCCTCATTCATGGCATAACACCTGAAGGCCTCACAACCCTGTGCAATCAGTCTAGCTGCCCGTATCGCGCTGATAACCATGCCTGACTTTCCAAGGTCCCAACCTCGGAAAACCTCTATCTGACCTAACTCGGTAGAGAGGGTGACAATCCTCCTACCTACATCTAACACAACAGAATGTCTATCCATCCAATCCATACCTAGAATGACTTTTTCATGCTCTAATGGCATGACAAAGAAGTCAACTAGTAACACACGGGTTCCTACAGAAATGGGACAGTCACGAATCTCACGGGTACCTCTAACCCTACTACCATCGGGTAACCCTATAATAAAGGGTATCCCCTCAGTCGTATCTAAACTCAGACGCTCAACACATGCATCAGAAATAAAAGAATGCGTAGCACCCGTATCAAACAAGACTCTAATAGGTAAACCATGAATCAGAATGGTACCTGTAGTAGTCGGTGCAGCTGGCTCCTCTGCACTCCTCAGCTCAAAAACTCGACCCTGAGGTCCTTTGGTGTCCGTGGTACTCTCACCACGACCTCTGCCTCTACTCGGCCCAAGAGCAGATCCTTGAGTTGTAGGGCGATCTGGGACTCTCTACTGTCCCTGTGTCTGCTGCTGTTGAGGTGGCCTCTGCCCACCTCCCGCTACACTGGCAGGGGAAGAACCTTGCTGAGATGATGCTCCGCCCTGTCGGCAGAAGACAACTCTGTGGCCTGATCTGCGACAAGTAAAACAAGTCACCAACGGCCTCGTACACTCTAGCCGCATATGTCCCGGATCACCACAGTTGTAACACTGTCGCCTCCTATCCGCAACCGGTGTAGATGAGGGATGACTCTGGCGGCTCTGGCCTCGCCCTGAACCAGCAACACCACCAGTACCACTGGTCTGCCCTGTACGCTGCCTCTTCTCAGACCCTCCGGTCTAAAATGCTCTCCTCTGACCAGCTCGCTCCCTCTCATAGTCGGAAGCTCTGTCTTGATAATCCATAAGAGTCTCATAATGAAATCCCGCCATATAGGTCCGGGTAGTATCCCTCAGTCGTCGGGAGAACAGATACACATGTTGATCTGCAGAAGGTGCAGCTGGACCCAACAATGCCAGCTCCTCCTAAAATCTCCTAATGGCCTCGGAGACTGGTACATCCTCAAACCCAGCCTCAACAAAATCCCGTAGTTTCTCCCTCCTCAGTGAGGCAGGGTAAAAACGCTCTCTAATCATAGTCCTCATATACTCATAGCTGGTAACCTGAATCCGTACTGATCTCCACCAATGCAGTGCCAAGTCCTTGAATAGAGTCTGCACCAACTCAATCTGTCTGTCTGCTGGACATCTAATAGACTCCAGAGTTGTGTCCACATGTCCTATCCACAGCTCAACCTCTAGCCCCATCTTCCCAGAGAAAGGGGGTACTCCCATCTGATGAAAAGCCTTCAACCAAGTATCTGGTCGAGGCCCTCTAGGCTCCTCTGTAACTCTAGCAATCTCAGCAGCAGGTGCCGGTGCAGCTGGCACCTGAGTAACCCCGTGGGATCTCTCAAATGATCCCTCCTGTGCTGGCAGATCAGGAATACGTATACCTGCCCTGGCAACCTCCTCAACTCGCCTGATATACTCGCGGAAGGCTGGTCCCTCCATGGAGACACGATCAGAGTCATCTGACTGGACTCTTTGGGATCCCTGTCTCTCAGTTGCCCCGTTCTCAGTTTCAGGAACGGCACTCTCAACAACGTCCTCGTGAACCTCCTCCGCTGCACGTGGATCAACATCGGAAGTCCTACCCCGTCCTCTACCTAGAGAGGGTCTACCTCTACCTCGTCCAACTGCAGGTAAGGCTCTAGTCTGAACCATCTGCAAAGGATGTAAACCTAACTCAGAAGGCTATATATATGCCATACGTATAAATATATATCAAATCAATCACAACAAAATATCTATATATATCTATACTGTCGAGATTTTCAGAGGGGTGATGGCTTCTCGTACACGATATCCCAAAACATTTGTACTCATTTCAAAACCAAAACCTTTTGGAATAGTCAGACCACTTTCGGGTTCTGTTTATTTATCTATTCGAACTTTATTGCAGATTGCAAGTGCCATTGTTGTCAACCTAACCTCTGATACCAAATTTGTAACACACCGAATCCGTAGGACTCGAGGCGCTACTGGGCTAGGATCTCATAATGGATCTTGACCCTAGCCTGAAAACAAGTTCACTGGATTCTATAACAAGGCACAGATAGATTAAATCCAAAACATAAAACTGATATATATATATATATATATATAAAAGGTAATACAGAAGTATCGCTGAGTACAAAAGTAAACATAAACTGTACATAATTAAAGATCCCATATCCCACGATAACGCCCCCCGGTGTACGGAGTCCTCAGCGGATCACCCCTCTGGATCACTCTGCAGCTCTCCTAACTTGCAAAGGATCTACAACACGGTATAAAACCGTTAGCTAACCATACACATATATATAGAGATGCATAAGCACAGTCACACATCAAGAATAATAAACACCTCATCATGCTATCACACATTTACCCGGTTAATTATCTTATATATAGTCCAGCACTCAAATAGTATATATATCTGCATATGAATATATGTGACACGAGGAACGTATATAATCCTCGCCTCTGGTCGCTCATAGCCAGCTGGAGTGGATCCGGAACACTCTCCCGTATACCATACAGGAGAGGGGAGTGGCCATCCCGTATACCAGATCTAGCCTAACTACAGAGAACCTCCCATACTCCCAGCGGAATGAAATGGGAAAGGTTATCACGGCCCTACAATGGGTGATCACTAGACCATAGGTCGGCAATATACGACATCGCATGCTATCAAGCATATAACAATCACCACTCAAGCATACATCCAATATAAGGATGGTAGCTAAGTAAGTCCTACAGACTTACCTTAACCTCAGAAGTATTCTCAACCACGATCAACTCTCAAACACGGTCCACTCCAATCTGGAGGACAACACTGCCTAATAACAAGGCATAACAAGATATCAAACTCCTATCCATCAAAGGGGTCACACCTAGACCCAAAGGATCCATAAGTATCATATCCTAACTCATAAACCTCAAAGCCATAACCGGCATAAACGATATCATACTCATCATCATTCTAACCTCAAACACGTACCTAGCATGCTACTAACCCGCTCATACTAGGAAAGGAAAGGATCATACTACTCTAAGTAGATCCTGTACAAGACGCACCTGCGGAACAGAAAGACGCAGGGGCGGAATAAGGCAAACCGCGGGCGCGGCAAGTCTCGGCCGCAGGCGCGGTGACAGTGGCCGCAGGCAAACGCAGGCCCGCGCAGGCGCTGTGACAAGGCTCCCGCAGGGGCGGCGGCTTCTAGGCGCGGGGGCGGCAACTCTGTAGAACGTAGAGTCCCGACTTCTCTTTCACTCTTCACGTGATCAAATCACGTCTTCTCCATTCCAAAGTCACACACATACATACACATACACATTCCAACATCAATCTACATCCACATACATCTAATCCTAAGCTAAGCAATGGAATCAAGGAAGAAGAAGAAGAAGAAGAAGAAGAAGAAGAAGAAGCAAGATGCTTACCACAGATGTGGTCCTAGGCTGCAAGGAAGGTCAACACCACACTCTCTGCTGGCTCCCAAGCTCAGCAACACATCACACAACATCCAGCAACAACAAAGCCACACCAAAACTTTTCCAAACTCAAGGAAACCAAGAACAAGATCAAAGAGCAAGAAGGGAGAAGCAAGAAGGACGTGAGAAGCTGAAGAAAGAAGTGAAGAAGAAACCCTTGCTCCCAAGGTAAGAAGAGGTAGGGAAGAGAGTAAAGCACGAGTCAACCGGTCAACAAAGCCGGCTGCAGCCGTAAGAAACCGCAGGGGCGGTTCCCTGAGCCGCAGGGGCGGAAAGCTACACGAGCCGCAGGGGTGGCTCCCTGAACCCACGGGGCGGCTAAGGCCAAAACTAGCTCCAAAGACTAAGGCTCTTACAACGCTTATAAGACCTAGCTCACGAACGGTGGCAATCACCTCTGGGATTTTTCCGTCGCACAAATACCGGACCCTCCTCAAAGCCCACTCGTTGTGATCTCTGCTCTCGTGTGCCATGAATACAAAAGCAATTGCAAACGTATTCTTTGTGCTTGTGATGCCGACTATCTCCAACAATGACATATTGTATCTACACGTAATTCAAACAAAAGATTACTTTAAAGTTATGTATGACAAGATGATTGAGTTTATCGAACAAAGTAAAAACAAGACTGTAAAATTACTTGTTGGTCTTTTACGTCGAGTCCATCACAATAACATAAGGAAACATGCTGAGCAAATGCCTCGAATCGGGATGTGATATAAAGAAATCAATCACCTCATCCGATTCTGTACTTCTCCTCGCATTAACGTAATATCCCCGTTCTTTCAGCATATGAAGTGTTTGTTGCAACGACCCTCTTCCTTGGGCTTGTACCTTTATAATCTTCAAACCGGCATTGTATATTTTCCGGATTGTGGTGACATTGTCAGGATCCTCTAATTGCACGGATTTCAAAACCGCACACGGTTTTAACCCGGCACTCAATTCACGCTCTACCTTTTTTGCCTGTGTGAGAGTCAATCGTCCTGGATATGCATGACCTCTTAGAACCGAGGGAATTACGTGGTTGTGGACTCCACATAAAACCCTCAATGACCATTTCTCTTCTTCAAGTTGTGCCCCCTCAAGTTCAAACTTGCACTTACACTTCTTCGAATTCTTCTTCCGACAAGAACTTGAAACACGATCAGGATCAACATCTTTCAACTTTCTAACATCTCCGTGTCTATCACATGCCAACTGTAAGATACGAAACCCCCTTCTATCCAACCATGATTTTTTTATGACAAACACAAAATTCATTGAGTTGGCCATATACCGAGCCCAACCCAATAAGTTTTCTCTATATGGAAAATATCCACGGAGCTCAAACTTGGACGAAAATTCGGTACCAATTGCACGTGAATATTCCAAAGCATTTTAATTAAATTAAAATAAAGTACGTGTAAGTTCGAAAATTTTGGATCTCTACTCTAAAACATGTGTAAAAGTAATTACTTTAAAGTGATAATTGTACACTTACCTCAATATGTGTGACAAGTTCTTCCGGATCACTATACTTGTTGATATCAAACGGCATGGTTGTACTTTCACATTCGGATTCTACATCTTCTTCGGAATATGTCGACATCTTTTGCAGACGACGTGTTGTGGATGTGAATAGGGATGTGTTTTGATCGAAAATTTTCACGTTCGGTAAAAATGGCTAAATTACTTTCGACTTCGTGGGTTAAGGTTAAACACATCCGCCCCAAGCTGGGGCGGAAGCGGAATCTGGCAAGGAAATTGGTGTCTTCACCTTGTCTACCCCTTGTTATAGGTGGTCTTGATAGGAGGACACATGCGTGGGAGGCCATGCAAGATATGACCCTTACTATGACAAATTCATAGGGCATTCCACACATGTGCACATTCCTCTAGTTCATCTTCTTGTTTTGATTCCATACCGTTGTTAATCTCCTCATCGTTATGTCGAGAACCTTCATCTTAATGGGTCTCCTTCCAAGACTTATGTCGTGTTCAAGTCTAGAAGCAATGTTTCTGAAATTTGTTGATGCAACTCTTAGTCTTTTTAGTGATTTCTTCTCTTCTTCATTGTCCGGACCTCAACCTCTTATTGTTCTTTGGCTTCTCTATCCTTAGCTTTCCTTGCTTCCCTTCTTCTAATCCTTTGCAACTTATTTTTCTTCTTCCTCTTCGCTTTTGTTTCCATTGCCTTGGCTTCATCTTCCTCTTGTGTGTTCCCGAACACCACTTTAGTAAGTGGTGACTGCTTCTGATTTCTAACTCCTGGAGATTTTATCTTGTTGTTAATGTTGTTGGCACTAGCTTTACCAACTAGTTCTGGTCCCCTTGAATAATTACCCTAACTCATTATAGATTCACCAAGGTAGTTCTTACCTCATTGTTTAACTTGGTAATCAAGATTCATTAGAATCTTGATTTCTCTGGTTTATATTATTGTCTTGTGGGGAGTTAATACTTTGTCGAATTTGTCTCATTGTTCCCCATATAACAATCATCCTTTATTTTTCTTTTTAGGTTTCTTGCCTTTTTTTGTCACTAGGATCCAAGGTCCATATTCATGTTCTCCTTCTATAGCCCCCTTGTATGAAATAGAAGATTTCCCACTGCCTGCCGGAATTGGTATCTCAAGGGAGTGTTCATCGGTGTTTTGATTTTCATCCTTGTTCGCGGTGGTATTTGTACCTTCACCATTCCTAGCTTGAACATGGTGGCATTGCGATGAATAATTTCCATATCTTCCGCACTTGAAGCATATCATTTGCAAACCTTCGTACTCGATAGGACATCGTACCTTGTTGATGAAGAAGGATTGCTTTAGAGGCCTATCTGATTCAATCTCTACACAGATGCGTGCAAGTCTTCCTCTATTGAAGTTGAGATTCTTTGGATCAATTGCTACCGGCTTGCCAATACCCTCCGCAAACACTCCATAAAGTTAACACAACTTCATTGTACCATTGCATTGGAACCCATTGATTCAGATCTAGGTGGGTACAACCGAAATTTCTTTCGTAGTGACAAAATCTGACGTCCATCTCTTCACAATTAAGCATCTTCCGAAGTCGGACCAAAGTCCTCTAGTTAAAACCATCACTATTTCACTTTCATGTTTGAACCTTAACACAAAATAAATATTGGGCCAATCTACTGAATGTTTTCACTGAATTTCCACGTGTATCGGATCCTCTCCATAACAAGAAAAGCAATGGAAAATCCGAGGGCTTTAAACACAATAGATGATTTCAATTAAGCTTCAAGACTTTCGGCAACGTCATTGTCTATATCAAAGTGTGGATCACCATCCGGTCCTGAGGGAAAGCTCATCTCTATCTTCATCTTGAGCCTTTCTACATTTGTATTAAAGTTATGGGGTAATGTTTTCCTATCAACTTTAAGGATGTCACTCCAAGAAGGATTAGGAGAATCCCGAACTTGTTGGTTGTTCACGCAGATCCTTAAATAGGTTAGTCACCTTCACCTTATCGGTGTTCGAACCCACGACGAAGAAACCATGAGTTTCCATCGGGATTCCCATCAGTGGTACCACATATTTAGTGATATCCTTTGGTTGGACATTAGAATCAACGTCCCCACTTTCAGCATGAGAAGTTTCAACAATAATAGCATGCAAACCATTCTCAACATAACTATCTTTTGGGACTTCCACTTCAGTCCCGTATGCCTTGGCCGGTGGGGATATATCGGTAATTGAGTAACGGCCTTCGCCGGAACAAACAATCCTAAGTCTTTTAGTCACTAGGGTTTCTTCCAAACCAGAGCGTTTAGATTATGTTCTATAACTACGATGGAAAATTGAACAAGCATTAGATGATATTAGTAGGTTAAAAAGCGGAGACATTGTTTTAGAGATATGTTAATGAATTATGACTAACAAATAAGTTGGCGGTTAAATAAATGTTATAATGAAAATAAGATTTCTAAAATAATCAATATATGAGTTATGAGCTCAATTTCGTAAGTTAATGTGAAATTTACAACAAACAATATTTCAGACTAATAAAAATCTCTTTTATAAATGAACACTAGGGCAAATATTTAGAGCTTTGAATTCGTTAATTTCGGAAAAAAAGTTTTTAACTCGGGTAGAGAAAAAATAAACACAAGTTTTCATTTGCATATACAAATTTTCTTAATCATCTAAACATTTTTCACTTTTATTTGGTTTATGCTCGTGATTTTGGATTATTCTTTTTATGTTTTGTGATAAATAAAGTAGGAAAAATATATTTTTATCAAACAAATTAGTCGGATATCTAGATCAAACGGTTTAGTCGGATATTCAGATCAAATGAACCATTCGGATATCCAGATCTAGTTAAAGTCATTATTTATCAAACGGATCATCCGAAGCTAGCTCAAGTCATTCAGATCACCATCATATTCGTGGATCATTATCCGATAGATCATCTTCGGATACCATGTTTTTGAATTCGGATCAAACAAATAATTGATGAGTATCCAAATCGTATTTTCTATGAATTTAAATTCGGATATCCGGGTCATATTAATATCTTCGCATAAATTTAAATGAATAAGTGTATATCTATGAGCTACCCAACCAAATCAAATAACCAGATTCAACCTGATAAATTGTCGGGTCCAAAACCTACCCGAGATTTTAGGCAATCATATTGGTTTTGACCCGACCTTACATCAACCCGACTTCGAACCCAAATGACATGCCCCAATTGACACTTCTACCCGAATGCATTAAAAACTGAAGTAAATGGACCAAGAATGACCCGAGAACCGAACTAAATCGATCCGTTATGACCTAAGAAGTGAAGCTACTAGACAACACGTTCCGACTGGAGCAATTGATACCCGATCCAAAAAACCAAACCTGTTTATAGCTGATTGATTCTAACCGGAACTTGTTGTGAACCGACATGACCCGACCCGCTAACCCCATTTTGACAACTCTAACCTCGTCAATCCAATTCGGTGTTTTTCTTTTTTTGAGAAAAAATATATTTGGACATAATGAAGCAAGCAGTGGGTTGTTTTGTTACCCCTTCGCCACACATAGCACTAGGGCTGGGTAAGGGGCGGATTAAGGCCATCTCATGTCCCATCTCGGTCATTATATATGGGACGGGACCGGGACGGGCCTTGAGTTTTTATACTAAAAACCATTGGGCCCTATCCTGTTGGGACCGGGACGGGACGGGATGAGACCAATATCGCGCGATCTAAATAAAATTTGTTTTTGCATTTTCGGTTTAAAATTAACAAATTACGAAAGCAAATATTCGTTTATATCCTTAAAACGAAAAACATCAAAATAGAATGTCGCAACAAGGTTTACAAAACATAATTAACTTTTTAAGCCTAAACATCCAAAATAAAAATATATGAACAAAACTACATAATGATCCCTACTCCTCAAACAATGTCGCAACTAAGTTTACTTTTCATTTGCCTTTTGTAGATGGATTTGGACAATTGTTAATTTTATAAAAATAAAATTACTACTCCATATGTTTATATATTTAATTATTTAATTCATGTTTAAATTTTAATATATGCGGGACGAGACATGCCTTGCGCGACGAGGAATGTAAGTCCCATATCCCGTCCCGCAATATTTTTGGTGGGACGGGATTGAAAAATTTTGGATGAAAAACCACCGGGATCGGGACGGGACGTGCCCGGAATTTACGGGATTTGTGCCCAGCCTTATATATCACCAACGACAGTCGGACATCGATGTTTGGACTCTCCGGAACGGTTCTCTGTATAACGCAATTATATACCTTGTTCATATTTGGGCTCGGGCAGGACTGGGGCCAGGCTTTGTGGAATTTTGGCCCGTTTATCCGGACATGGACCGGGCTAAGCCCGGCTGGTGGGCCTACAATTCCTGCCGTACCTGGCCCGGATGGGCGGGCCTCTAGGTACCTGCTTTATTATTTATTATTTTTTAAAAAATAATTTTAAAAACTATTTTATTTATAAATAAAATATATTTAAAATTTTATATGTAATATACATTAAATTTATGATAATTATGCTAAATATTCTATAATAATATTTAATATTTTAATTATATACAATATAATATTTATTTTTATTTTTTATACGGGCCTACATTGGTGTCCGTACCCCGCCCGTCGGGCTTGACGGACCGGACTTTTCGGCCCGGTCGAGCTTCCCAATATGTTCATATCCACCCGGTTTTTTGGGCGGACGGGCTGCCCGGATATGCTCCGGTCTAAGCGCAATGTTGTTGGGCGGTTAAAACCGATAATCCGGTTTAAACCGTTTTCAAAATTAACCGGCCGGGTTGGGTTAGCGTGTTAGGGTTTGCCATTTTGTCTTGCATATCTCTTTTCTTCCCGTTTGCAATTCGTCCGGTCGTGACTTCCTTTTTCCTTTCACTGGAGTCCTTTCTTTCCCCTTCCTCCCGAGTTCCATACTCCATTGTTCTTCCCCTCCAGATTTGGTCCGGCAGTTCATTCGCCTTTCCTTGGTCGT
Organism: Fagopyrum tataricum; assembly: GCA_002319775.1. Classification (NCBI taxonomy): domain Eukaryota; kingdom Viridiplantae; phylum Streptophyta; class Magnoliopsida; order Caryophyllales; family Polygonaceae; genus Fagopyrum; species Fagopyrum tataricum. The sequence goes on from CM008286.1 coordinate 25,990,380, forward strand.
CCCTTTTTCTTTCCTCGTAAGTATGGCTTCCTCTTTTAGTCTTCCTCGGGGCGCCTCCTGAGTCCTGGCTTCAGTGACCGGTCATTCGTCGCGACGCCTCCTGCTCGTATTCTCCAGGGCATTCCAGGCTCCAGCGACTCCATTTCATCCACCCCAGATTCGGAAGTCAAGTTACTCGGCTCAAGCTCCAATACCCAATTCAGTTACGCCTCCTGCTCGCCGACCATTGACCACAATTGTGAGGTCTTGAAATTTTTGTTGTGAATTACTCAATTATTGTTGTCACACTTGTTGTCTACTCGAAATTGTAAAATTATCGAATTAAAGAATTTATCGAATCCTTAGTTGTTTAGTGAACCTCAGATGTATTGTTCTTGTTCTGCTGAATTTTCTTATTTTATGTGTTGTTGAGTAAAGCATACTAAGTTAGAAACTAATCGGTTTTCGGTTTGGTCCCGTTCGGATAGGTTTTGAACCTATGCTCGCTCCTACTTGAAAAAGTCGGGGTCTTCCTGGAGTAGCTGTTAACTTGTCAAAGCAATTGGTTTTTTTTCTCCAATGTCATAGTTTTAGTGCTTTCAAATTTTGTTGAACGGATTAGCTTCTGGATTGGCTGATTATTGGTCGATTAGCTATGGGTTTCTTTTTCGTTTTATGGATTTGCTTCCTGCAGTTACTTGTAGTTACCGTCTGAATTTGCAAATTTTTTCTCTTTCCCTTCAATTTTGCTTCCAATTATTAACATTTGCTGCGAGTTTGAGCAAAGCTTGTAACTAGGGGCTAGATTTTCTTCTTTCTATAGAAGAGCCGTTTTTTTTGATGAGTTTGTCCTAATTTGCTAACAAACTGAGTTTCCTAATCAGGGAGATCTCAAAGCACGGATAAGTCGGAATCATGAAACTGCGATATGCTATGGTATGTTCGTCGAATCAGAATAGGAGCATGGAAGCTCATTGTATTCTGAAAAGACAAGGCTTTGATGTCTCGTCATACGGAACTGGACAGCATGTGAAGCTTCCAGGACCATCAATCAGTAAACCAAATGTTTATGAGTTTGGCACTCCTTACAAACAAATGTTTGAGGAACTGCGGCGCAAGGACCCGGAATTGTATCCTCTTCTTGTTAGTTGTTGCCCTCACTTTGATACATTTAAGAAAAGAAGAATTTCAGTTTGCTGATTTTATATATGATTATCAGTCTGTTATGTATTGTAGCATATACTAGTTTAGTATATATTGATTTGCAACGTAGTAAACTGGATTGCTTTATTCCTGGGAATTCTGTTGCTTTACAGAAAGCTCTGATGCTGTGTGCGTTGTGTCTAATAAAATTGAACACATCATGTTCAATTTGAAAATTCACATCTTCCCTACTGCTACAAATTGAAAAGCAATGTTTCTTTAGGTCTGAATTTCAAAGCAGTGTTTCCCCTTAACAACAGCACATATACAAGCGAAATGGTATATTAACTATGCTTAAGCGGAATTTATCTGTCAAATTAGCACCTCAACGCTGGCAAGACAATGCTGCTGATGGTATTTTTGACGTGGTCATGACATTTGAGGAAAAGGTTTTTGATTTGGTTAATGAAGGTAAAGCAATGTTTCCATTCTATATTTCATCCAGTAGTATATAACTATTTTTTTTGTATATGCTTGGTTTTTTATTCAGCTGTTTTTTTTTCTTCATAGAAATAATTTTATCTTGTTTCATGCAAGGCTGAGATGTTGATTCTTGCTACATCATTGGTAGATTTTGCAGATGCCACCTTTTCTCTCTACCTTAAAATTCAACCAAGCACAAACTTGCACAAAAATTGTTGTGGCATATTCTTCTGAGGAGAAGTTGTCTGTACTCCTTTCTCAGGAGATACCCTTGTGACAACATTAGTCATTTGTTGTGAAATCGTTACAATATCACAACAATGGTGGCTAATAATTTGCTTTGACTGTGAAGATTAATCCTTAAGATAACGCTGTGCAACAGCCTGAACTGGAAATTATGGTCTGGTCCATATGGACTCAGTTTCTTTTTTCAATTTTTACAAACGTGTTGTACGGTTTAAAATAGGGTCTGGGCCCTAAAATATGACAGAGACAACGCCTTTGTTTACGGGTAAAGCAGCATGGAACCGTTGCTGATTTTTCAAGTTTTAATCTTTTGAGTAATGAACAATTACTCTTTCACGGTCCTTGGAATTCATGATATGATCTCATTGAGTTGCATTTATTTCACAGATCTTACTACCCGGGAGCAGACCCTTATGAAGCCTGTTTTGATCATTAATCTGGAGGTAAAAGATAACCACGAGGAGGCTGCTGCAGGCGCTCGTGTTGCCCTTGAGATGTGCCAAGAGGTATTGTTGACATTGCTCAGTAACATTTTATAGTTTTCAGTGTCTATACTTATACTGTAGACTGTTCATCATTCTCCACAGCTAGAAGCAACTGAATCATGGTTAGACAGTATAGACGACATTGTTGCTGCCTTTGAGAGACAGCAACATCGGAAGATCTTGTACAACGTTTCCTTCTATTGACACACAGACGGAGTCACACTTCTGTCCATGCTCTTGGCTCGGATAGAAATGAGCTCAATGTCGTTTTGAGGCTCGTTGGTCTCTTACTTCTCCGGTTTGTCTCACGTAAGCGTACAAAGCTTCATCGAACCGGGTTGTGCATGGCTATCTCTACAAAAGACAGCCTTTTTGCTTTTTGACATATTAAATTATGTTATGAATGCTTTTGGAGGCATTTAACTGCTTCACAAAAGCCTAATGTGATGAATTATTTTGCTGTTGTACATCTAATTATTTTTATGGGTTCTGTTTTTAAATATTTTCAAAGAGAAACTGATGGTTGTACAAATATGAACTTTTTGGATACTTGGTTTCATGTAACAGCACGACGATCAGATCAGTCTTTAGTAGAACTAGTTTAATTCTCAAGGTACGGGATAAATAATTTATTTTATTTTTCAAAAGTTTTAATATTTGTATATTTTAATTTTATAAATACTCGACATCTATAGAATGTAGTAAAATATAATTTACATTGAATTTGGATTCAGAATGGATACTTCTTAAATAAAATTTGTCCAATTGAAGTTGACCCCTGTAACCCCCCTATTTTTCTCATTCAATATAATTAATTTTTTATTCAATTTTTTTTTTTGTCCAATTATAAAATTTGTATATATTTTATATATAATTCTAATATAAATTATTTTATTTTAATGCTAATGAAAATAAAATATAACTTAAATATATATTTTTTTTAATTGAAAAAGGATTTAGTAACTGTAATTCTATCTAGGTAGAATCTGTTTTTTTATTAAAAAAGGATTTAGTATAGTATATGTAGATGTGAAACTTAAATGAATGTTATTGACAACAGTATTGTAGTTTATAGATGTAGATATTATCTCTACTTCCGAAGATAGAATTACATACTAGGATCAGAAATAATCTATCTAGGTAGAATGTGTTTTTGTCTATTACCCCCACAAATGATGGTCAAGATGAGACCAAAAGCTTGGAGCTTACAGACGTGTAGGAAGTGTTCATTGTGTTCTTTTTATTTGTTTTTCATTGTCATCTTTCTCACACCCATCTCATCGATAAAAAAAAAATATACATTTATATAAAATATTGAAGATAAATCTAACAACAAATGAGAAAACCTGAAATATCTTGAATATTTTGAATACCCCATGGTAAATTGATATTTGTATAGTTTTCCCATGGTGTTCATGCCGTTTCTTAGATGGTTCATCTCTTTTATAAGGATAAGAAGAAGACATTCGAAGGACTTACCCGACGGCGGCGAGAAAGACGTTCTCTGGGTTTAAGCGGTGTTCCTTGAGTGTTTTTTCAGCCTTTCTGATGCAACATCCTTCACCAAGAAATGGAGGTTCAGATGATATGTTCATTTCTAAAGAATGGCTTATATCTACTATTCGGAACATAAATTTAACTAAGGTTGAAAATCTAAAGAAAGATCTTTGAATTAAGATCTGACTCTTTCGATCTATCAAACAAGTATTCTCATAAGAATATAAACCCTAACCACATTTCCCGTGTTCTCAGTTTGTTGGAATCGTGCATGACCCTCGTTGTGAAGATTAACCGAACACTTAAAGTTAGCAGCGAGATCATTCGATCTAGTAATGGTCCCTCGAACCATGGAGTTAAAATACAAAAAACATCAATAACAAAGATATGCGAGGATTACGAATCAAGTGCCTTCTAAATCTAATTCCTTAAATCTTGCATTTGGAAAGACATTTTTATGCTTTTCTAATGCTTATACCCAGTTCTGCCTAAAGTCGTCTTGATGGATAGAATTAAACGAACTAGTTACATACCCCCGAGTTTTGCAAAGCTGGTTTGAATATGTCCTCATATAAACTAAACTCTAATATATTGCTGATTAACTTAACTGGGTTGTTAAAGGCACATCATTAAATTTATAAAACACAATGTTCAAAATAGTTGACATGCATTGAAGTTGAAACGCCTGTTTTAACTTCAACGCACTCCGACTGCTTTGAAGTTGAAACACATGTACTTGTCTCAAACAAGCGCGTGTGTTTACGCGCCAGTTGCAACGTAGACTGATTGCGTTGAAACTGAAAACTCTCAACGCAATCGGAATGCATTGAAGTTTAGCATGTCAACGCAGTCGCACCACGTTGAAATTGTACGCGTTTGTTATTTTTATCACCGTGCATATAAGATTCACCTTAACAAGAGTACCTTTGAATACATTCTATTGAGACAAATACTTTATTGACGACTTACTTGTATTCCATATTCCCGATGTGTAATGGTCCTTGGTAATAACTTATAACTCAACAACTACATCTACTTGAACCAATAGAAACAAAACCTTTGGATACATTCTATTGAGACTCATCTACTTTAAGTGCTTGCATATTTTTTTTTTGATTTTTCCTATGTTGTTAGGAATACACTAAAAAACATTCATGTATTTTGAAAATTGTTGACAAATTATAGTTAGTTGCTCCATAAATGATAAACCATATAGCTGTCATATAATCTGATTATGCCTAGTGATGGAGGACCATTACGTGAACTATTGCATGACTTACAAGAACCATCACATAGGATCCAAGGACCCATTACAAGAGCAAGAGTCAAAGAGATCCAAGAGGCTACGTCAAGGGAGTTGTTAATGCATGGCAACATGCATGAGTTATTTATCGTTCAAAAAACGCTCATTAATCTCTTGGTGATTTCAGGAACCAAGGAACAAGAAATGGCGGCCATGCAAACGTTGGATCATTGTGAGAAGGAGATGGAAGTTAGAGCAAACAAGGAGCAAGCAAGCATGAGAAGGGAGCTAGGCGGCAACAAGCAGCAAGCTTGCCATGGAGCGGAACAAGACGGAGGCATGAAGACGGACGAACAAGCAAGAGTGAGAAGCGAGCTAGGTGCATGCCACGGAGTGGAACCAGACGGAAGCATGAAGACGGACGGCGCGTCACGTGACGCGGCGCCCTCGACGGCCTTCGGTCTCTGGCTCATCGTTCTCGGCAACAGGGGTAGCAAACCCTAATTTCCGCCCGACGCTACCGAAGCCAACGACACCAAGCCTTTCGTCTCGCTCGGCGCCCTCGGCCACAAACCCTAATTTCTGCCCATCCTCTCCGACGCCATCCGCCTCGAACCCTAATTTCCGCCCGGCCTCTCCGATGCCGTCTGCCTCAAACCCTAAATCCCGCCCGGCCTCTCCGACGTCATCCGCCACAAACCCTAAATCCCGCCCGGCCTCTCCGACGCCATCAACCTCGAACCCTAATTTCCGCCCGGCCCCTCCGACGCCGTCCTCCTCGAACCCTAAATCCCGCCCGGCCTCTCCGACCCCATCCGCCACAAACCCTAAATCCTGCCCGGCCTCTCCGACGCCATCCGCCAAAAACCCTAAATTCCACCCGGCCTCTTTGACGCTATCCGCCCCGAACCCTAATTTCCGCCAGGTGCCAATGGCCGTAAACCCTCACCTCCGCCCGACGCCTTCGACCACGGACGCTGCTCCCCGCCCGATGCGCTCGGTCACGAACCTTGAGCTCCGGCCGGTCTTCTCGACACCAGCATCACAAAGCCTTAGTCTCCGCGCAGAATGGCTTACGATCTCAGCGACTCGACGCCCAGAGATCTTGAACCCTAATTTCCGCCCGGGCCGTCCATTGAACCCTAAAACCCGCCCGGCTAAACCCTAAAACCCGCCCGGCCATCGATGGGTTCCTTGGAGAAAGTAGCCTATTTTTATGGAGTCACTTGGACCAGCGGTTTCTTTTGTTAGTTGTTAGCTACATTGGTGGGAGCTCTCTTGTTCTTTTCTTCCACAAATGTATTGTTTTCCTTTATTTTTATTTTGTTTCGGAAAGGAGCCTATTTATAGTCTCCTTAGTTGTCTTAAGTTGGATACGTTATTTGCCATTGTTAAACATTGTTATTACTTACAAAATCAATCAGAGAGTAGAGAGCTTTGGTTGGCATTGTTGTGTTGTGATTGCTTGGTTGGATTTGTTTGTGTCAATCAATTGGATTGGTGCTTCGAACCTTCGTAAGTCCCTCCTTGTGCTAGTTCCGTCTCGAGAACTTGTGTAAGGTTGTATTGGGGTTGGGTTAGAGTCCTACGTGGGTAAGGGTCTTGACTCTCTCAGTCAGGGTTCTACCATTGTCGTTCTCTGGTTCATCTCTTTCTACGTCCATCATCTTGTCCTTACATCCACATTACATCATCTCTTCGTTGTTTGCTACTTGGATTCAATTGTACCTAGATCCGCTAATCCACGGGTGTAATTCCGTATCATTTGGTATCAGAGCACAGTTGGTACCTTTGATTCTTTCTTTCCATACCTTCCTTGTTTTCTTGATTTTATTTACTAACGTGGGTCCTGCCTTGTGCTCGAGTGTTGTCAAAAGCCTAGCTTCCCTCCAGGGACATTTGGCCAGCCAATTCACTTGAGAAGAAGCTTTGAAGCTCCACACAAAAAAAAAAAAGAACGGTTACCTCCTCATCTAAAACAACTTCCTTGTTGATAGGAGAATTGCACGGCTAATTAACCTTTCCTAAGCCGTCACATCTCCCTACAATTCTTCCCACTTTCAAAGTAACCATTACTCAAGATAAAAAAAATTTCCCCAAGGAGCTTGAATTACCTCTCGACGCCGGCGCTCTTTACCAAACTCACTCCGAGCACAAGGGAAGGGTCCTAGTTTAGTAGGTAAGATTGTTGTCTAAACTTTTCCGTTGTTCTCTTCTTAAACAAATTTCTATCTACACTACTCTATATCTCTTCTTCTTACCTAATCCACTCCCAACCTTGCCAACAATCTTGACCGATTAGTTCAAGGAGAAACTAAGGAGGTACAAGCCGAAGTCCTAAGGCTATGATCCTTACAAATCCGTGACCTTCGCTTGAGCAATATCAACAGGAGAGAAGAGCGTGAGGGATACACAAGTGAGAGATTCTTTTTGAGACTAACTTTAATTTTTTACGTGTTTCGTTTGTTATGATGTCTAGATCTCGAAGTCCAAGCAAAGCAAGTAGTGGGACCATTACCCCTGAGGTGTTTAACCTACTTCAAAAGCTGTCCGAGTCCGTTGATAACCTCTCAAAACGAATGGAGACTATGGAGGCAAGGACCCCGCTTCCACGAACGCCCCCCATAAGAACCACGTATGAATTTGGAGGCCCTTCTCAGATACCACGGGAGGCGGCTCATCAAGTTCCAGGGGAACAAGGTAATAGACGTTCCGATGTCCCTCATAATGGACCTAACATGCCTCCATTTGTTGATGATTTCCATCATGCACAAGGGGACGCCTTTGAAGATGACACTTGGGAGGACATTCCAAGACCATACCAGCAGCTTAGACGAGGGAGGGAAAGGGAGCATGTCCGGCCTTACCAAGAGCAAGATGGCCTTGGGAAGGTGAAGATCAAGATCCCCGCCTTCGAAGGCAAGTGTGACCCCGACGCCTACATGGAGTGGGAGGAAAAGGTTGAACAAATATGATTGTGTCACAACTTCAGTGACCATAAGAAGGTTCAACTTGCTGCCCTCGAATTCCAAGGATATGCCTTGGTATGGTGGGATCATGTGGTTAAAGAGAGAATTCGGACGTTATTGTAACACCCCAAATCCGTAGGACTCGGAGTGCTACTGGGCTAGGATCTCACAATGGATCCTGACCCTAGCCTTACAACAAATTCACTGAATCTTACAACAAGGCACCAATAGATTAAAACAAAACATAAAACTGATATATATATATATATATATATATTTATACATATCAAAAAGGTGATACAAGGTACTGTTGAGTACAAAGTCAAAACATGAAACCGTACAACGTAAATAACCCATATCCCACGAATACGCCCAGTGTACGGAACCCTCAACAAATCACCCCTCTGGATCACTCTGTAGCTCTCCTAACCTGCAAAGGATCTACAACACGGTATAAAACCGTTAACTAACTATAAACATATATAAGAAGATGCTAGAGCACAAACACACATCAATAATATTAACACATCATCATGATATCACATATTTACCCGGTTTATTATCTTTAATAAGTTAAATCACTCAATCGTATAAATAGATGTATATGAAGATATGTGACACGAGGAATATAATCCCCGTCTCTGAGTACTCTAGCCAGCTGGAGTAGTATCAGCACACCTCCCGTGTACCCTATGGGAGTGGTGAGGGTCCTTCCCGTATACCAGATCTGGCCTGACTACAGAGAACCTCCCAGACTCCACTACGGGATGAAAGGGAAAGGTTATCACGGCCACAACAATGGGCGGTCAATATAACATAGGTTGGTTACCCTAATAACACATGCTATAAAGCATAAGACTTCTGACAGCTCTGTGCAGTCAACATACGCTCCCTAATCAATGCTACTCGAGCCATATCATCCTGAATCTGATCAGGTGTCAAACCACTGACACTGCTCTGCTCATCCCAGCATAATGGGGTACGACATCTCTGTCAATACAGTGCCTCCTATGGGGCCAACCCAATAGATGCATGCCAGCTGTTGTTGTAGGAGAACTCAACAAGTGGGAGATGATCCGTCCACACTTGTCCCCAATCCAACACACAAGCTCGCAACATATCCTCCAGGGTCTGAATGGTCCTCTCTGACTGACCATCTGTCCGAGGATGGAACGCAGTAGTGAAGTGCAAACTCGTCCCCAGGGCAGTCTGAATCTGCTGCCAGAATCTCGAGGTAAATCTTCCATCTCTGTCTGAGACGATCGTCCTCGGTACACCATGGAGTCTCACTATCTGCCTAGTGTACTCCTCAGCCAATCTGCTCACCGGCCACGTCTCCCTAGTAGGAATGAAACGTGCCGTCTTCGTCAGTCTGTCTACTATAACCCAGATGGCATCAAAACTCCGGCTCGATCTCAGCCCGGTAACAAAATCCATGGTGATGTCCTCCTACTTCCTCTGTGGAATAGGAAGTGGATGGAGCTCGCCTTCAGGTCTGCAACGCTCTATCTTGACCTGCTGACAGGTCGCACAATGAGCCACAAATCTGGCTACATCGGGCTTCAGCCCTCCCACCAGTATGAACGTCTTAAATCCTGATACATCTTACTCGTACCTGGATGTACCGAGTAAGGGGTGCAATGAGCCTCCTGCAAAATCCTCTGACGTAAATCGGCATCAGCAGATACACAGACGCGACCACGGCGTCTCAAAACTCCATCTGCTCCTAGCAGAAACTGGGGTGCCTCATCTCGAGACATCCTATCTCTGATCCTCTGTAAAGTCGGGCAGGTCTCTTGTTTCTGTCGGATCTCATCCAACAGATCAGGGAGTACCTCTAGAGTACGCAGCTGGGCATCCTCATCAGGAAACTAGATGTCCAACTCTAACCAAATCAAGTCTCTCTGTAGTTGAGACTGTATCGTCAACCACACAATCACCTCCTCTCGAGGCGTCTTCCTGCTCAGGGCGTCGACGACAACGTTCGCCTTCCCCGGATGGTACAGGATCTCTAAATCAAAGTCCTTGATCAGCTCAAGCCACCTACGCTGGCGGTTATTCAATTCCCGCTGTGTGAAAATGTACTTCAAACTCTTATGGTCTGTGAAGATCTGACACGTAGCACCGTACAGGTAATGTCTCCAGATCTTCAATGCATGAACTACCGCGGCCAACTCCAGATCATGAGTCGGGTAGTTCTCCTCATACGTCTTCAGCTGTCGAGACGCATATGCAATCACCCTGCCTCTCTGCATCAAAACACATCCCAAGCCTAGCTTGGATGCATCACTGTAAACCACAAAATCCTCAGTACCCTCTAGCTGTGCCAAAATAGGAGCAGAAGTCAAACGCCTCTTCAACTCCTCAAAACTCTGCATGCACTGATCAGACCACACAAATCTGGTAGTCTTCTTCAGCAAACTCGTTAGTGGACGGGCAATCATAGAAAATCCCTCCACAAAGCGTTTGTAATAACCGGCTAGGCCAAGGAAACTACGTACTTCCTTGACGTTCGTCGGTGTAGTCCATGTTGCTTCTGCCTCAATCTTCGCTGGATCCATCTATGACCCAGGAATGCTACCTCTGGCATCCAGAACTCACACTTAGAGAACTTAGCATAAAGCTCTCTATCCCGCAAAACCTGCAATACAGTCCTCAGATGTCCTGCATGCTCCTCTCCACTGCGAGAGTATACCAGAATATCATCAATAAAGACCACCACAAACTGATCCAAGAAGTCGATGAAGATACTGTTCATCAACTCATTAAATATGGTTGGGGCATTCGTAAGCCCAAATGGCATCACTACAAACTCGTAGTGGCCATATGTGGTCCGGAATGTTGTCCTGTGCACATCCTGCTCCCTCACCCTCAGCTGGTGATACCCGAAACGCAGGTCAATCCTGGAGAACACAGTCGCTCCCTGTAGTTGATCTAACAAATCATCAATACGCGGCAGTGTATACTTGTTCTTGATGGTCACCTTGTTAAGCTCTCTGTAATCTATGCATAACCTCAGTGATCCGTCCCTCTTCCGTACGAAGAGGACAGGTGTTCCCCATGGGGACACACTAGGGCGAATGAAGCCCTTCTCAGCCACCTCCTCGAGCTGCTTCTTCAGCTCCAGCATCTCAACAGGCGCCATCCGTATGGGGCCTTCGAGATGGGTCTCGTACCAGGCTCTAACTCAATACTGAAATCCACACTACTCTGAGATGGCAAACTGGACGGCTCAGCAAAAACATCAGTAAACTCACAAACAACTGGGATATCCTCTAATGCTGGACTCTCCCCCTCCTTCATGGCATAACAACAAAAGGCCTCACAACCCTGTGCAATCAATCTAGCTGCCCGTATAGCGCTGATAACTGTGCCTACCTTTCCAAGGTCCCAACCTCGGAAAACCTCTATCTGACCTAACTCGGTAGAGAGGGTAACAATCCTCCTACCTACATCTAGGACTGCAGAGTGTCTAGCATCCAATCCATACCTAGAATGACTTTTTCATGCTCTAATGGCATGACAAAAAAGTCAACTAGTAACACACGGGTCCCTACTGAAATGGGACAACCGTGAATCTCACGGGTACCTCTGACCCTACCACCATCGGGTAACCCTATAATAAAAGGCATACCCTCAACTGTATCTAACCCAAGACGCTCTACACAGGCATCAGAAATAAAAGAGTGCGTAGCACCAGTATCAAATAAAACTCTAACAGGTAAACCATGAATCAAAATAGTACCTGTAGAAGTAGGTGCAGCTGGCTCCTCTGCACTCCTCAGCTCAATAACACGACCCTGTGGGCCTTTGGTATCAGTGGTGCCCCCACCACGACCTCTACCTCTACTCGGCCCAGGAGCAGATCCTTGAATCGTAGGGCGATCTGGGACTCTCTGTTGTCCCTGTATCTGCTGCTGCTACTGAGGTGGCCTCTGCCCACCTCCCGCTACACTGGTAGGAGAAGAACCTTGCTGAGATGCAGCTCCGCCCTGGCGGCAGTAAACGGCTCTATGACCCTGTCTACCACAGGTAAAACACGTCACTAATGGCCTCGTGCACTCGGGCTTCAGATGCTCTGGATCTCCACAGTTAAAACATTGTCGTCCCTTCTCTGTAGCTGGTGCAGATACAGAACGACCCTGACGTCTCTGACTACCCCCAACACTAGCAGCTCCAGCAATACCAGTAGCTTGCCCAGTACGCTGTCTCTTCTCAGACCTTCCGGCCTGAGAAGCTCTCCTCTGCCCAACTCTCTCTCTCTCTCATAATCTACTGCTCTATCCTGATAGTCCATCAAGGACTCACAGTGGAAACCTGCCATATAGGCTCGGGTACCATCCCTCAATCGTCGAGAGAAAAGATAAACATGCTGATCAACAGGAGGTGCAGCTGGACCCAGTAAAGTCAGCTCCTCCTGGAACCTCTTGATGGCCTCTGAGACTGGCACATTATCAAATCCAGCCTCAACAAAATCTCGCAGTTTCTCCCTCCTAAGTGAGGCAGGGCATAAACGCTCTCTAATCATCGTCTTCATTTGATCATAACTGGTAACCTGACCCCGTACTGATCTCCACCAATGTTGTGCCAAGTCCCAGAATAAAGTCTGAACCAGCTCAATCTGTCTGTCAGCTGGACAGCGAATAGACTCTAGAGCTGAGTCTACATGCCCGATCAAGAGCTCAACCTCCAACCCCACCTTCCCAGTGAAATGGGGTACACCCATCTGATGGAATGCCTTCAACCAGGTATCTGGTCTAGGCCCTCTATGCTCCTCTAGTGCTCTGGCAATCTCAGCAGCAGGTACCTGTACAGTTGGTACCTGAGTAACGGTGTGGGACCTCTCAGATGGTCCCTCCTGTGCTTGTAAATCTGGGGCACATCTACCGGCTCTAGCAGCCTCCTCAACACGTCTGATATATGCTCGGAACTCTGATCTCCCCATGGAGACACGATCAAAGTCGCCGGACTGGGCTCTCTGTGCCCCCTATCTCTCAGCTGCCCCGCTCCTAGTCTCAGGAACGACGCTCTCAACAACCTCCTCATGTATCTCTCCCGCATGTGAACTGTCAGCAAGAGTCCTACCCCGTCCTCTACCTAGAGGGGGTCTACCTCTACCTTGCCTAGCTGCAGGTAAGGCTCTAGTCTGAACCATCTACAGAAGACATAAACCTAGCTTAGAAGGCTATATATATGCCATATGTATAGATATATAACAGATCAATCACAGTAGAATATCTATATATATCTATACTGTCGAGGTCTTCAGAGGGGCGATGGTTCACGTACACGATAACCCAAAACATTTGTACTCATTTCAAAACCAAAACCTTTTGAAAAGTCAGACCCCTTTCGGGTTCTGTTTATTTATCTATTCGAACTTTATTGCAGATTACTAGTGCCATTGTTGTCAACCTGGCTCTGATACCAACTTTGTAACACCCAAATCCGTAGGACTCGGACTGACAACAAATTCACTGAATCTTACAACAAGGCACCAATAAATTAAAACAAAACATAAAACTGATATATATATATATATATATATATATATATATATATATATATATATATATATATATATATATATATATACATATCAAAAAGGTGATACAAGGTAATGCTGAGTACAAAGTCAAAACATGAAACCGTACAACATAAATAACCCATATCCCACGAATACGCCTAGTGCACGGAACCCTCAACAAATCACCCCTCTGGATCACTTTGCAGCTCTCCTAACCTGCAAAGGATCTACAACACGGTATAAAAAAAATAGCTAACTATACACATATATAGGAAGATGCTAGAGCACAAACACACATCAATAATATTAACACATCACCATGATATCACACATTTACCCGGTTTATTATCTTTAATAAGTTAAATCACTCAATCGTATAAATAGATGTATATGAAGATATGTGACACGAGGAATATAATCCCCGCCTCTGAGTACTCTAGCCAGCTGGAGTAGTATCAGCACACCTCCCGTGTACCCTATGGGAGTGGTGAGGGTCCTTCCTGTATACCAGATCTGGCCTGACTACAGAGAACCTCCCAGACTCCACTACGGGATGAAAGGGAAAGGTTATCACGGCCACTACAATGGGAGGTCAATATAACATAGGTCGGTAACCCTAATAACACATGCTATAAAGCATATAACACAAACCACTCAAGCATACATCCAATATAAGGATAGTAGCTAAGTAAGTCCTATGGATTTACCTCAATCTCCGGAGTAACTCAAGTACGATCAACTCTCCGCCTGGTCCACTCCAAACTGGAGGACAACACGGCATGTACAAGACCTATATATATATATACATATATATATATATATATATATATATATATATATATATATATATATATATATATATATATATATATATATATATATATCAAACTCCTAGCATACAAAGGGGTCACACCTAGACCCAAGGGATCCATAAGGATCATATCCAACTCGTAACCTCAAGGCCGTAACCGGCATATCTATATCATACTCATCAACATCCGAATCCTAGCATGGTACTAAGTTCCTCATACTAGAAAGGAAAGGAACTACCTAACTATAGGTAGTCCCGGGACAAGACGCACCTGCGTGAACTAAGGACGCAGGGGCGGAAGAGATCACGCGCAGGCGCGGAAGGTAGAAGCCGCAGGGGCAGTGACAAGGCTGCAGGCTAACGCAGACACGGCGTAGGCGCTGGCGCGGGCGCGATGGCACGGTCTCCGCAGGGGCAGCGGTTTCCAGGCGCGGGGGCGGCAACAGTGCAGAATGCAATCTTGCGGCTTATCTTTAGCTCTTCACGTGATCAAATCACGTCTACTCTCTTCCATAGTCACACACATACATATATATACACATTCAAACGTTAAACTATGCTCAATTCATCTACTCCTAAGCTAAGAAGGAAGAATAAGAAAGAAAAGAAGGAAGGAGGAGCAAGAAGCTCACCTCCACAGTTGTGATACCTCAAGGAAGAACAGAACAGGCTCTTAGCTGGCCTCAGAAGCTCAACAAACAGTCACACAACCTTCAGCAACACAACACCACACCAAAACCTTATCAAACTCTAAGAATTCTCATGCAAGGTCAAAGGAAGAGATGAAGAAGCAAGGGGGACGTGAAAGATGGGTAAGGAAAGGTGAAAACTTGCTCAGCAACCAAAGGACGGAAGAGTTAAGGGAGTGAAAGAGTAAAGCACGGGTCAAAGGGTCAACAAAAACGGCTACAGCCGCAGGAAACCGCAGGGGCGGTTCACTGGGCCGCGGGAGCGGGAACCCGCAGGGGCGGCCATCATGCCCGCGGGTGCGGCAAGGCCAATCTCGGCCCAAAGCCAATCTCGGCTATGGTCCGATCTCGGTCCGAAAGAATAGGGGTCTCACAGTTATACCTCCATGTCACCTGTAAGAGCCTTAGTCTTTAGGTGCTGAGCCAGGGTTAGCCGCCCCTGTGGGTCCAGAGGGCCGCCCCTGTGTGGGTCCTGTATTCCGCCCCTGCGGCTCAGGGAGTCCGCCCCTGCGGTTTCCTGGGGCTGCAACCGGCAATATTGACTTTTGATCATGCTAGCTTTATGCTTCTCTTCCTCTATAAGCTTCTTCTTTGCTTTAAGATGAAGGGTTTCCTTCATTCTTCTCCAGCTGCACCACGTCCTTCTTCTCTCATTCCTTCTCCTTTGATCTTCTTCTTGTTTTTTCTTGGGTTGCAAGAGAATTGTTGTGTGGTTTTGGTTGATGATGATGTTGGATGTTGATGCTGAGCTTTGAAAGCCAGCTGAGGGTGTTGGTGCTGATCTTTCCATGTTGTATGGGCTACAACAGTGGTAAGCTTTCTTCTTCTTCTTCTTTCTTTCTTTCTTCCTTCCTTCCTTCTTTGCTTTCTTTCCTTCTCTCTTTGCTTAGGATTGGATCTCCTAGGCATATATGTTGATGTTTATATGTATATATATGTATGTGTATGGTTGCTGGATGCTGAAGACGTGAAATCTTTGAGTGAAGAACCGAAGAGAAGGCATGAATCATCTTCTGCACTGTGAGCCGCCCCTGCGCCGCCTGTGAGCCGCCCTTGCGTCACCTGTGTCACCGCCCCTGCGTGGGAGTGCCGCCGCCCCTGCGCCTCCCAGTGTGTCACCCCTGCGTCCTTCTTGTCACGCAGGTGCGTCTTGTGCAGGATCTACCTAAAGTGGTATGGATCCTTTCCTTTCCTAGTATGAGTGGGATAGTGGCATGCTAGGTGTGTGTATGAGGATAGGATGTTGATTATGATATCGATATGTGCCGGTTATGGCTTTGAGGTTTAGTAGATTGTTGAGGTTTATAGGTTGGATATGATCCTTATGGATCCCTTGGGCCTAGGTGTGACACCTTTGATTGATAGGAGATTTGATATCTCTTTATGCCTTGTTATTAGGCAGTGTTGTTCTCCGGATTGGAGTTGATCGTGGTTGAGAATATCTTGAGGTTGAGGTAAGTCCGTAGGACTTACTTAGCTACCATCCTTATATTGGATGTTTGCATGAGTGGTGTTTGATATATGCTTGATAGCATGCGATGTTGATTATTACCGACCTATGGTTTATTGACCGCCCACTATAGTGGCCGTGATAACATTTCCCTTTCATCCCGCCGTGGAGTCTGTGAGGTTCTCTGTAGTCAGGCCAGATCTGGTATACAGGATGGACACTCACCACTCCCTTAGGGTATACGGGAAGGTGTGCCGACACCACTCCAGCTGGCTATAGCACTCAGAGGCGGGGATGATATATATATTCCTCGTGTCACATATATTCATATACATACATACATATATATACGATTTGAGTGTTGAACTATATAAAGATGATTAACCGGGTAAATGTGTGACAACATGATTATGTGTTTATGATTTCATGACTTGTGTTTGTGCTTATGCATTATCTTATATATGAATGGTTAGTTAACGGTTATATACCGTGTTGTAGATGCTTTGCAGGTTAGGAGAACTGCAGAGTGATCCAGATGGGGTGATCCGCTGAGGGCTCCGTACACTAGGATTGTGCGTGGGATATGAGATGATTTTGTTGTGTATAGATACATGTTTTGGTTTGTACTCAGCGGTGTTCTGTAAACCTTTTGATTTATGTATTACAGTTTGATGTTTTGGTTTTAATCTATCTGTGCCTTGTTGTAAGATCCAGTGAACTTGTTGTCAAGCTAGGGTCATGATCCATTGTGAGATTCTAGCCCCAGTAGCACCCCGAGTCCCGTGGATTTGGGGTGTTACATCACCACACGGGAGCACATGTCACTTGTTGCTTGGCCGTCCATGGCAATATGATATGAGGGTTATGCATGATGGTGTTTCTAATAAATATAGTTTTGAGTATAAAGGTAAAACTTTAACACTTAAGCCTACGACACCCTTACAAATAGCCGAATATTATGAGAAAAAGAGGATAGACCAAGAAGCCTCACAAAAGTTTAAGAACCCACGGTCTAAATGTAACGAGGATAATAAAACCCATCAAACTCTCTTAGCCCAACCAACAAGTAGATACCTTGAGTCTAGAAAGGAATATGTGGATAACTATGCCTCTATGGATATACTAATGATGAGTTTGTGTAAACTTTAGTGACCATAACCAAGGATACCAAAACTCATCTTCCTAGCTCTATCCTAGGACTTTTAGAAGAATTTGAGGACGTTTTCCCTGAGGAGATATTGGTTGGATTGCCACCCATTACGGGCATTGAACATCAAATAGATTTAATTCCCGGAGCCACTCTTCCTAATAGACCAGTTTATAGGATGAACCCTAAGGAAGTTCAAGAGATGCAAAATCAGGTCCAAGAACTACTAGATAAAGGGTATGTTAGAGAGAGTCTCAGTCCGTATGCCATCCCAGTCCTCTTAGTACCTAAGAAGGATAACACTTGGAGGGTGTGCATTGATTGCAGAGCAATCAATAACATTACTCTCAAGTATAGGCACCCCATTGCATGTCTAGATGAAATGCTTGATGAGCTACATGGATCCACAATCTTTACTAAGATTGACCTTAGGAGTGGTTACCATCAAATTAGGATGAGGGAAGGGGATGAATGGAAAACGGCTTTTAAAACCAAGTTTGGCCTCTATGAGTGGTTAGTGATGCCCTTTGGACTAACTAATGCTCCTAGTACTTTCATGAGATTGATGAATCATATTTTGAGACCTTACATTGGCTTGTTTGCAGTGGTATATTTTGATGACATTCTTGTTTATAGTAGGTCATTGAAAGAACATGAACAACACTTAAGAGACGTGCTATCTACATTGAGGATAGAATACTTGTATGCCAATATGAAGAAGTGTGATTTCTATACTAACCGAGTTATTTTTCTTGGATTTGTAGTGAGTGCCGAAGGATTGCAAGTGGATGAAGAAAAGATCAAAGCAATCAATGAATGGCCTACCCCACGGTCGGTTGGTGATATAAGGAGCTTCCATGACTTAGCTACCTGCTATGGAAGATTTGTGAGAGATTTTAGCACCATTGCTGCACCACTTACGACCTTGACCAAAAAGAAGGTCCCTTTTGAGTGAACGAGCCTCAAGAAAAGGCCTTTGTGGAGTTGAAGAAATGTCTCACCCAAGCACCACTTCTAGCTCTCCCGGATTTGACTAAGCCTTTCGAGGTTGAGTGTGATGCCTCCGGTATAGGCATAGGAGGCGTCTTAATGCAAGAAGGTAAGCCTTTACCTTTCTTTAGTGAGAAATTGAAAGGTGCATGCTTAAACTATTCCACATATGACAAAGAATTGTATGCATTATTTAGAGTGCTTAAAACTTGGCAACATTATCTTCGACCTCAAGAATTTGTGTTAAAAACAGATCATGATTCACTTAGACACTTTAGGAGCCAAGATAAGCTAGATAGAAGGCATGGTAGATTGGATAGAATTCATTGAAACTTTTCCTTACATTATCAAGTATAAGAAAGGAAAAGATAATGTAGTGGTTGATGCCTTATATAGGAGATATACCTTGATCACCACTTTGGATTCTAGGATGTTAGGTTTCACTTACATTAAGGAATTATATGTGGATGATGCAGATTTTGGGGAAATCTTTCATTGATGCACCACACAAGGACCTTATGATAAGTATTTCTTATTTGAGGGATTTTTGTTTAAGGTGGATAAGATTTGCATACCTAGATGTTCCCTTAGGTTGTTGTTGGTGGAAGAAGCCCAAAAGGGAGGTTTAATGGGACACTTTGTGAGGGATAAAACCTATCACATGTTGCAAACCCACTTTTATTGGCCTCACATGCTTAGGGATGTAGAACACATTCTTAAGAAATGCATTGAATGTCTTAAGGCTAAATCTAGATCACAACCCCACGGTTTTGTACACGCCTTTACCAACGCCTAGTGCTCCTTGGGAAGACATAAGTATGGATTTCATTGTAGGACTACCTAGGACTAAGAAGGGACAAGATTCAATCTTTGTGGTGGTAGATAGGTTTTCTAAAATGACACATTTCATTCCATGTCATAAAACCGATGATGCATACAATGTGGCTAATTTATTCTTCAAGAAAATAGTTAGATTGCATGGAATACCTAAAACCATTGTTAGTGATCGAGATGTTAAGTTCTTAAGTTTCTTTTGGAAAACTCTTTGGGGAAAGTTGGGAACTAGATTGTTATTTTCGACCTCTAGTAATCCTCAAACGGATGGACAAACGGAAGTCACTAATAGGACCTTAACTACACTTCTAAGAACCATTTTGAAAGACAACTTGAAAGATTGCGAAGATGCCTTGCCACATGTTGAATTTGCTTATAATCGTAACATGCATTCTTCCACTTCTCTATCTCCTTTTAAATGTGTTTATGGCTTTAACCCTTTGACTCCTATGGATCTATTAGCGATTCCCCAAAAGGATCGAGTAGGTTTTGATTCTTTGGAACAGGCGGAATTGATTAAGGAACTACATGAAAAGACCAAGGCTAGGCTTGAAAAGAGAGGAGTTGAAGTAGCGGCTAGAAACAACAAAGGAAGGAGGAAAATGGTTTTCCAACCCGGGGATCTTGTTTGGTTACATCTACGGAAGGAGAGGTTTCCGGAGAAACGTCAATCTAAACTATTCCCACGGGGTGATGGGCCGTTCAAAGTTCTACACCGGGTTAATGACAATGCATATGTCTTAGAGTTACCAGAAGACTATGGAGTAAGCACAACTTTCAACGTGGGAGATTTGAGCCCCTATGAGGGAGAGAGTGAACAAGGAGAAAATGGCGGCCATGCAAACATGAGAAGTGAGCTAGGTGCAAGGACCCATTACAAGAGCCAAAGAGATTTCAACGTGGGATGATATATGGAGGACCATTACGTGAACCATTGCATGACTCACAAGAACCATCACATAGGATCCAAGGACCCATTACAAGAGCAAGAGCCAAAGAGATCCAACAGGCTACATTAAGGGAGTTGTTAATGCATGGCAACATGCATGAGTTATTTATTGTTCAAAAAACGCTCATTAATCTCTTGGTGATTTCAGGAACCAAGGAACAAGAAATGGCGGCCATGCAAACATTGCATCATTGTGAGAAGGAGATGGAAGTTGGAGCAAACAAGGAGCAAGCAAGCATGAGAAGAGAGCTAGGCAGCAACAAGCAACAAGCTTTCTACAGAGCGGAACGAGACGGAGGCATGAAGACAGACAGACAAGCAAGCGTGAGAAGTGAGCTAGGTGCATGCCACGGAGCGGAACCAGACGAAATCATGAAGACGGACGGCGCATCACGTGACGCGGCGCCCTCGGCACGGCCTTCGGCCTCTGGCTTATCGCTCTCGGCAACAGGTAACAAACCCTAATTTCCGCCCGGCGCTACCGAAGTCAACGACGCCAAGCCTTTCGTCCCGCCCGGCGCCCTCGGCCACAAACCCTAATTTCCGCCCATCCTCTCCGACGCCATCAGCCTCGAACCCTAATTTCCGCCCGGCATCTCCGACACCGTCCGCCTCGAACCCTAAATCCCGCCCGGCCTCTCCGACAACATCCGCCACAAACCCTAAATCCCGCCCGGCCTCTCTGATGCCATCCGCCTCGAACCGTAATTTCCGTCCGGCCTCTCCGACGTCGTTCGCCTCGAACGCTAAATCCCGCCCGGCCTCTCCGACGCCATCCACCACAAACCCTAAATCCCGCCTGACCACTCCGACGGCATCCGCCACAATCCCTAAATTCCGCCCGGCCTCTTCGACACTATCCGCCCCGAACCCTAATTTCCGCCAGGCGCCAATGGCCGTAAACCCTAACCTTCGCCCGACGCCTTCGACCACGGACGCTGCTCCCCGCCCGGCGCCCTTGGTCACGAACCTTGAGCTCCGGCCGGTCTTCTCAATGCCAGCATCACAGAGCCTTAGCTTCCGCCCGGAATGGCTTACGATCTCGGTGACTCGACTCCTAAAGATCTTGAACCCTAATTTCCGCCCGGGCCGTCTATTGAATCCTAAAACCCGCCCGGCCGTCCGATGAGTTCCTTGGAGAAAGTAGCCTATTTTTATGGAGTCACTTGGACCAGCGGTTTCTTTTGTTAGTTGTTAGCTACATTGGAGCTCTCTTGTTCTTTTTTTCCACAAATGTATTTTTTTCTTTATTTTTATTTTGTTTAGGAAAGGAGCCTATTTATGGTCTATTTTTCTCTAAATTTGCCTAACATTTATCGCTTGAAGATCGACGGTTTCGTAACATCTAAAAAGATACACAACAATTGATAAAAGAAATAGACATATTTCAACAAAGATAAATGCACATTTAATATATTATCTACAGTAAAACTCGTTTCACCGTCAAAGATGGTGCACCATTTGTAGAATGCATTAAATGTCGGTCCGATAGTTTAGTAGTAAAATAATTGCATTGAAAGATATAACTTAATGTGTATTATATGTGCATTTGTCTTTATCGAAATATTTATTCTACAAATGGTGCACCATCTTTGACGACATAATGCTATAGTTACTACTAAACAATAGTATGATATACATTAAGGGTAAATTACGTTATTGGTTCCTAAATTTTAAAACATTTTTTTTTACTAGTTCTTAAAGTTTAAAACATCATTAATTAAGTCTCTAAACTTTATAACGATTTTCTTACTAATCTTCTAAGTTTAAAATGTCTCTTACTAAGTCTCTAAATTAATAAATATTTGCGTTTATGACCCTTCCGTCACTCCAAGTTGAAGTGTCATATGACATATCAAAAACTATTTAATAATTTGACATTATTTATATATAATTTTTTTAATAATTAACATTTATATTGATTAACATCAAGGTTATCTATGATATAAACAAATAAGGATTTAAGTTAATAACTATTGTGAATCCAGGAGCCCAGGACTCCAAGCCCTTTCGTATCATATGAATTAGGTCGTCTTTGGCTCTTTGCATATGAGTGTATCCATGGCTGTTCAATAATCAAACGAGGTTCTTTTCTAAAATTAAATAAAATATATCAAATTAATAAAAATCATAATAATAATAATATTTTTTATGAATTCTTATGATGGAGATATATTTATAGATAAATAAATTTTCGAGTTATTAAATACAACAAAATGTAATATTTGATCTATCATACTAACTAGAAGATAATATATTATGATAAAATAAATTATACAATTAATCATACATATATAATAATGAAATAGTAAAAAAATTCTAATCTACCAGTACTTAATTGATTAACATAAATATAAAATTGATTAACATAAGAGAGAGCCTTTTAAAATCATTAAAAAAAAAAGTAATAGAAACATAAAATCATTTCACAAGATAATTTTTGAAGTATCAGGAAGTAGTTAAATTAACCCGTTTGGTTATAACTCCGGAAACGGTAACAGAATGGAAACGAATCTAGTTTATATGTGTACCTTGTTCATGGAATCATTCCGGTTGGTTTAATGTAAAATGCACTTGCATTCCCTTACTTTGTTACCCTATAGGATTTTAAAACTAATCAAATTCTACTACAATTAGTTCAAACCACAAGGAATAATTCTCAACAACTTCATGAACAAGGGTGTACGTATGGACTAGATTCGTTTTTATTCCGTTTTCGTTTCTGGAGTTTAAACCAAACGGACCCTAAATGTAACGAGAGAGGAATGAATTAGAAAAGAAGAGAGAGAGCATACTACCCACAAAAATATAAATTGTAAGAATTATAACTTGCAATTCTATCTATAATGGAGTTGGAAAGCGTTATTGAGTTTCTCGAGAAGAAGCCCATTTTGGTGACCGGTGCAACTGGCTTCTTATCAAAGAGTAAGTACTATCTTCATTTATTTTTATTCTAACTTTTTTTAATTTGTCAAATTTCTTAGAAAAACATCCTTTATATCAAATAGATTTGATTAGGATGCCTTATTCGTTGTACGTGTATAGTTTTGGTGGAAAAGATATTAAGGACCCAATCAAATGTGAAGAAACTTTACCTTCTTGTAAGAGCAGTAGATTCCGAATCAGCTGACCAACGCCTCCAAAATGAGGTAATCAAAATTATAATAGTTTTAACGATGATTCTTCTTCTTTAATGGTCGTTGTTGTTCGTTGGTCGGTCAGATTATAGGGAAGGAATTGTTTAAAGTTATGAAGCAAAAAATGGAAGGAGATTTTGAGCGTTTCATATCAAAGAAGGTGAAAATGGTGGCAGGTGATATCACTTGCCATGACTTGAACATACAAGAAGCTTCCTTGAAATATGAAATGTTCAATAACTTGAACGTTATCATAAACTCAGCTACAACGACCAACTTTGATGAAAGGTTACCTAACTCAGCGCCCATTTAATTTTAACCCTGGAAATAAAAATAAATGTAGTCTATACGTATACCCTTGTTTATAATTTTTTTTGGAATCATTTCTTGTGGTTTGAAGTAATTGTTGTAGAGTTGATTAGTTAAGAAAATAAAATGGGGGAAAACAAGTGTGTTTTGCATAAAACACAAATAATGATTTTAAAAAATTTCAGGAACAAAGTACACGTATTTACTAGATTCATTTTCATTCCGTTTCTAGAGTTACAACCAAACGGAGGCTTAATTTACGCCTAGTTGGGAAGTCAAACCAAGAGTTTTGAATATTCATTAATATTGTGGAACGTGTAATTTTGTAGATATGATGTTTCCTTGTTGATCAACACTTACGGAGCGAAGAATGTTTTTGACTTTGCCAAGAAATGCACCAACTTGAAGGTTCTTGTCCACATATCCACAGGTTTGTGCTTCTGATTCTTTACATGGAGTATATAATCTTTTTTCGAATGTTAATATATATATATATATATATATATATATATATATATATATATATATATATATATATATATATATATATATATATATATATTTTGAATTTTAGCATACGTATCGGGTGAAAGAGGAGGGTTGATACTAGAAAACTCATACTACATACACGGGACACACGAGCTCGACATTGAAGATGAAAAGAGGGTTTTGGAGCATAAGCTTGTTGAACTGCGAGCAGAAAGAGCTGATCATAATGCAATTAAGTTGGCCATGAAGGATTTCGGCTTTGAGAGGTAACCTCTAACATATATATTCCTCGAGTAGGACCGTTCAAATTCGGATCCGGACCTGGACCTAAATATTGTTGTTGGACCGAATATGACCAAAAAATTTAGGTCCGGTCCAAATCCGGTCCGAACTGGATTTGGACCAGTTTATCCTTTTTAACGGGGTCAATTTCTAGCCCAAAAATAATTATAAAGAATCTTGGCTCAATCAGTCCAGACCAGTTATTCAGGTCCGGTCCACTAGTAAACTTTTGGTCCATATCCGGTCCGATCCAGTCAAGGTCCGATCCAGTCCGGGTCCGGACAGGATGAACAGTCCCATGATTCCTATCTTCGACTACACTTATCTATGTTAGACTAGTTTGATTAAAATATGTGATAATTCTTTCTAGGGCAAAAAAGTATGGGTGGCCATATCAACGGACTCCTCGATCAACTCCCAAATCAATGGGATTCCATGACTATATGTTTACTTAATTATAGGATCCATATTTGTACTTATCCATATATAGGTTTATCTTCTTGTATATATACATGTAATCACAAGAGCAATAACAACAGGGAGAGGGCAAGTATTATTCAGATTATCTCCTCCTTATGGTATCAGAGCGATCGGTTAAAAATCCCTAAAAATTTCTCGATCCTCTTCCGCCATGGCCTCTAACGACAACTTCCCCAACAATCAATTCAATGATACACCCTTCAACCAAACTCCAGGATCTACCACTAATACAAACACCCTTCTCTCTGCCGCCTCATCTAATGGCACCATCAACTTCAATCTTCCGAATTTCTCGATCAAACTTGACATACAGAAGTACTCTCTTTGGAAGAGTACGGTTCGCTCTGCTCTTGAAGCTTTCGATCTCGATTCGTTCATTGTTTCCTCCACCCCAGTGCCGACGCAAACCGTTCCTACTTCGGCCACAGACTTCACGCCCACAACCAACCCAGAATACGTCGCTTGGCGTCGAAAGGACAAAATTGTTCTACTATGGCTACGACTCACACTCACCGAACGCGCGTTGGCTCTAGTTGCACAAGCCACGACTTCGGCTGAGGCCTGGACCACCCTGGAGCGATCATATCAATCCCAAACTAGAGCCCGTCGCATGGCACTCAAGCAACAGCTTCAAACGTTGCAAAAGGGTTCGTTGTCGATGATCGAATACATCGAACAAAAACGCTCTATTTCTAATTCCTTGGCCGAAAGTCTCTATGTCATACCCACGGAAGACCTCATCGGATATATCTTGAACGGTCTGGACTCGTCCTACGGTCCGTTTCGCACCGCTTTCATGATGCGAGTTGATGAACCTACTGTTGATGACCTTGTCGGATTGCTTCTTCAAGAGGAAGAACGCCTCAAACTCGACACTCAAACAACGGCTGCCACTGTTGGGCTCTCGTTGGCATCTCCAACATCAACTTTACCTTCTGCTGATTACACTTCTTACAACTCCGGTAATTCACGTCCGCAACAACGCTCCTCCACTAGCTACAATGGACGTCGCTCTTCACAGTCACAAAATCGATCATACAGACAGCCCTCTCACCAGCAAACCGATCGAACATCTTCTGATACTTAGGTTGATCAGTTCGGACGTCCTAGAATTACATGTCAAATTTGTGGTCAACCAAACCATAGAGCACTAAATTGTTGGAATCGTTTAAATGAAACCGACTTCCCACCTCGGCGCCGTTTTTCATCAGGCTCGACTCCGAATCAACAACAGCAAGCAAACCGCTAAGCCAACACTGTCAACATGTCTTTACCATCGTCAGTCGTCGATCCATCATGGTACTTCGACACCGGAGCTACGGATCACGTGACCTCTTAACTCGACAATCTCCATGTGGCTGATCCTTATCACGGTCCCGATCGTATGCAAGTCGGAAACGGTAACCAATTAAATATTTCGCATGTTGGTTCTGCTATTTTACCTACAAAGCATGCTTCCGTTCGTCTACCTAACATATTTCATGTCCCTGCTATAACTAAAAGCTTGTTGAGTGTGTCAAAATTAACTCATGATAACAATGCCTATATGATTTTTTACCCCACATTTTGCCTTCTTAAGAACATGCAGGGCACCATACTCCTGCGCGGAACTCTTGAGCGGGGTCTTTATCGCCTACACCAACAACCTACACCTCAACCTCCCCGCGCACTTGTCTCGTCTCGCACATCCTTCGAGGGTTGGCATCGTCGCTTAGCACATCCTCACGAGTCTGTCCTTCGTCATTTGGTTGCGTCTCATAATCTTCCTACCTCGTCAAATAAGCTTCAAGTCATTTGTGAAGCATGCCAACTAGGCAAAAGCCATCGTTTTCATCTTCCAACTAGTCATACACCATCGTCTAATCCTTTTGATTTAGTCTACTCTGATGTTTGGGGTCCGTCTTCGGTTTTATCTTTGAATGGTTCTAGATACTTTGTGTTTTTCATTGACGATTCTACAAAATACATTTGGATCTATTTTATGTCTCACAAATCGCAGGTGAAGAACATTTTTATTGCCTTTCATACATTGATCGAAACCCAATTCGGTTGCAAAATTAAATCCCTACAAACTGATGGTGGGGGGGGGGGATTTATCGCACTATCATCCTTTCTTACGTCCAAGGGTATTCTACATCGAGTATCTTGTCCACATACCCAAGAACAAAATGGCACGGCTGAATGCCGCAATCGTATTATCACCGAAAAAGGTCTTGCCCTTCTAGCTCAAGCTAATCTCCCCCAAGTTTTCTGGGAACATGCCTTCCACTCCGCAACTTACATGCACAATTGCACACCATCCCCAACTCAACAAAACAACTCGCCATTTCACCTACTCTTCAAAGACACTCCCGATTATGCCTTCTTACGAGTATTCGGTTGTCTATGCTATCCATTCCTCCGACCATATAATAAACACAAAATTGACTTCCGTTCTCTCCCGTGCTTTTTCATTGGGTACAGCTCATCTCACAAAGGGTACTTATGTCTACACGTGCCTACATCTCGAATCTATATCGCTCGCCATGTTGCCTTTAACGAGGACGTATTCCCCTTTGCAACTATGTAGTCAAACCCTACTCCCATGCAAGGGTCTTCTCATGCGCTCCCCTCACCATCCAACCTCCTTGATCTTGCAACTAACCTACCCTCCACATCTACTTCAAACAACTCTCGTGCGCTCCCCTCACCAGTTCCCTCCACTTCATCGCAAACACCACTATCATCTACTTCCTCCCCTCAACTACCTCCGGCACCTATTCCATCTGCCACACCCACCACGTCTTCTTCACTTCCTCCACTTGTGCCCATCTCTCGACGTAGCACTCGCACTCACACACCAAACATTCGATACAAGGACTACGTCACCAACTCCACAGTCAAAAAAATTCAAACCGAACCATCCTCCTTCACACATGCCTCAAAACTTCACGAATGACAACATGCAATGCAGGAAGAATATCAAGCTCTCATGCGGAATAATACTTGGGACTTAGTTCCCCGACCTTGCAATACTAATCTTGTTGGTTGTAAATGGGTTTACAGGATAAAGAAAAATGCGGACAGCTCGATACAACGGTACAAGGCACGTCTTGTTGCAAAAGGGTTCAATCAAGAGGAGGGAGTCGACTTCTTTGAAACATTTAGTCCGGTAATCAAACCATCAACAATTCGTGTGGTTCTCTCACTTGCTCTATCACGTGGGTGGCCTTTACGACAACTCGACGTCAACAATGCGTTCTTAAATGGCGATCTAACCGAGACGGTGTTTATGGCTCAACCTCCGGGATTTGTTCATCCCTCACTTCCCGGTCATGTTTGTCGTCTTCGTAAGGCTCTATACGGTCTAAAGCAAGCTCCACGTGCCTGGTACAACAAACTAAAAAGCTTCTTCATCCGCCATCATTTTCGCGCCTGTCAATCCGACACTTCTCTTTTCGTTCTCCACACATCAGAGGTAACCGTTTATGTTCTCGCCTACGTTGACGATCTTATCATTACAGGTTCAAGTGAAGCGGTCATCGCCAACATTACTCAACAGTTGCATACTGTATTCTCCATACGTGATCTTGGACCTCTCAATTACTTCCTTGGCCTTGAAGTACATCGGACAGGGACTGATCTTCTCTTGACACAATCCAAGTATATTACCGAGGTCCTTACACGTGCAAAAATGCTGGACAGTCGACCCATCCGCTCGCCTGCTGATCCCAGTGCTAAACTCTTACCCGACGGCGATCCTTTCGACAACCCACAACTTTACCGGCAAACCGTTGGTGCTCTTCAATATATTACGATCACACGCCCTGAAATTTCATATTCAGTGAATCGGGTTTGTCAATATATGCATTCACCTCGTGTTGCCCATTGGCAAGCAGTGAAACGTATCTTACGTTACCTAAACGGCACCGTCCCCCTGGGTCTCACCTTCTCACCCTCTGCAACAGACCGTCTCACTGCTTATACCGATGCTGGCTGGGCATCGGATCATGCTGATTATCGGTCCCAATACGGATTTGCAATATACTTAGGTTCAAATCTGGTGAGTTGGACCTCCCGAAAGCAGAAAGTCGTGGCGCGCTCAAGCACGGAAGCTGAGTTTCGTGCCCTTGCATACACCGCTGCGGAAACTATGTGGCTTGTTCAACTCCTACGAGAATTACATGTCGAGTTGGTCTCACCTCCACTGATATTATGTGATAACATTGGTGCTCAGTTTATGTTCTCCAACCCAGTCGTAGGTTCACGCTCCAAACACATTCACCTTGACTACTTTTTCGTTCGGGAACAAGTTGATGCTGGTGCTCTTACCGTCCGACATGTCTCATCTCTTGCCCAAATCGCAGACATCTTCACCAAAGCCCTTGGCTCTACCCGTTTTCTCTTGTTACGATCCAAGCTGCAAGTTCTCGACCGCCCTTCAGCTTGCCGGGGGGTATCAACGGACTCCTCAATCAACTCCCAAATCAATGGGATTCCATGACTATATGTTTACTTAATTATAGGATCCATATTTGTACTTATCCATATATAGGTTTATCTTCATGTATATATACATGTAATCACAAGAGCAATAACAACGGGGAGAGGGCAAGTATTATTCAAATTATTTCCTCCTTAGGCCAAACGTATTTGTATTCACAAAGGCACTTGGGGAGATGACGATGATGGAACACAAAGAAAGTCTTCCTCTCGTCATCATCCGTCCCACCATCGTCACCAGTACTTACAAGGAACCCTTCCTAGTTGGGTCGAAGGTATAAGAACAGTTGACAGCATAGCTATCGCATATGGTAAAGGGAGATTGACATTTTTCGCCGCTGATCCAAATTCTATCCTAGATGTGGTAACTCATTTTAAGTTTCTTCAATCACACAATAAGTAAATTACAAGAATCAGTTTTGGTTCATATACACATTGTGTAGATTCCGGGAGATATGGTGGTGAATGCAACTCTGGTTGCAATGGTTGCACATGCGAGTCAACTCGGTGAGTGTGCTATCTATCAAGTAGGCTCCTCCGCGAGGAATCCTCTTAATATTTCCACCTTTCGCGAGGTAGTTTGTAGTTACTTCATAATGAATCCATGGATCAACAAGGAAGGCAAGCCGGTTATAGTCGGCGATTGGACCGTTCTTGACTCAATGGATAACTTCTACAGATATATCTCCATCCATTACCTGCTACCATTAAAGGTTTAGATCCAATGTTCTTTTGTTCAATAAATTAACCTTCAAAGATGTAGTACTTTATACTATATATACTTATTCATTCCGTTTCTTTATTGTAGGGACTTGAATTAGTGAACACAGTCTTTTGCCAATACTTTGCAGGGACATACTTTGACCTAAATAGAAAGATAAGCCTAGTGTTGAGATATGTCAATATCTACAAACCCTACTTGTTTTTCAAGGGCCTGTAAGTTTTTAGATAAGAACTTTTCTCAACTCATTTACAGATCTCTCTAAAGGAAATTTCTTGTGATACGAAGAATTTTAAGAACTATAATTTGTATGGTTTTGTAGTTTTGATGACCTAAACACTGAGAAGCTGAGGACGAAAGCAAGAGAGGCCAATGTTGAAACCGACATCTTTTACTTTGATCCAAAAGAAATTGATTGGGAAGACTACTTTATGCGCACACATTTCCCTAGAGTTGTACAATATGTGCGCAAATGAGAATGACTTCGTTGTTAACATTCTCGTGACCTATTGGATTTTCTGCAAAATATATGTCGATCCTATATTCGGCCAATTACTTTGATTTAGTTAGTACTAGTTTTAATACCCGTGTCCTGCACGGGTTAGACGATAATTGTGTGTCAAAAAGTGTTTGATAATTCATTATGTTGAGAATTGTCTTAATTGTTACGTGATACTTGTTGTAAGAATTTATTTTCACATCATGAATGGAAACTAAGCAAGAATTCAAATTCTACAATAACAATCGGGAAAGAGGATTTCAGGACAATATCCTTTACGATACTCGAATGACAAAGTTAGTATCAATCCAAGAAAGAATTAGGGTTTATTAAATTAAATGTTAGAGTATGTGATTTGGGTTAACAAATAGAGGACATTGTAAAATTGATGAGATGACTGCACAAAATTACGCCAAGTATCAGTTCAGGAGTTGTTTTATTATATAAGATAGATAAGAAGTCATGTCTAAAATATATAATAACAAAAAATAAAGGGTAAAACAAATCATAAAATTTAAATTAATAATATTAAATAATAATATATTTAAAATATAAATGAAAGAGATTTATATAATATAAGTAACATGTCTAAGTCAAAAATTACAATAACAAATAGTTAAATTTAAATAGTGAATTACCTAACAATTAATAAGACTAATAAGCATATGTCAAGTTATTAAAATAATAAATATTACTCAAATTTTTTTTTTTAATAAAATCAAAATAATAACAACTATCAATGAAACTCAAAAAAATACAAACTTTGAAAATCTTTGAAAATAATATGTACTATCAACGTATTTTTAAAAAATAATATAACTTATCTTTCCGAAAAAAATTCTAACTCCGGTGAGGATTTGATAATAAATTTTTTACATGTCATTAAAAAATTTAGAATTATGAGTGTAATGTGGATTATATTTTTTTTAAATAAATTAATATGTTAAAAGTCATAAATTAATTAAAATATTTTTAAACTTATTATAATAAAAATCAAAACTTTATTGATTTTTTTTTTCAAAGTTTTTTTTCCCTAATTTTTTAAATACTTTTGTGTAAATGAAAAAAATAATAATAAAAGTATTTAATTTTTAAAAAAAAATTTAATATATTTTTTAAAAAAATTCTAAAAAATTTTTTGGGGAAAATTATTTTGATTTTTTTAATGTATATTTAATATAAAATTTATGAGTTTTTATACAAAATCATTTAAAAATATCTGAAATTATTTCCATAAATTTTAAAATCGAATTTTTTAATATGAAAAAAGAATTATTAAAAAAATGACTTTTTTAATTCTTAAATTTTCTTTATTTTAAAAAAATGAAGAAATATTTTTGTTGATCGTTTAAAAAACTGATTTTAGTAAAAAAAAAGTTTATAAATTTCAAAAAAAGAAAAACAAAAGTTCAACTAAAAATTAAATATATAAATAAAAAATATTAAGATCTTTAAAATTTTAAATAATTAATAAAGTTCATAAGTTGGGAAAAAACAGTTAAAAAATGTATGTAAACAAAATAATATTAAATTTAAAATAAAGTTTATAAATTTTAGAAAATATAAGGTTAGTAGAAAATTAAAAAATGTAAGTTGACAAAATATCAAGGTCAATTAACAATATGAGTGACTAACAAAAAATTAGTTAATAAAACATTTAAAATAAATTCGAAAATTAAATTTTAAAATAATTTGTATTAACATGGTGTGACCTGGATTAAAATAAATAAGTTAAAATTTGTTGATCAAAATAATTTGGTGAAAAGAATTTTGTATAAGTATATTAAGAAAAAAAATAAAGAATAATATATATAATATATTAGTTGATTGACTTATTAATTTGTTTGGCAGATTTGGTGAAAAAGATTTGGTAAAAAGTTCTACGTACATTAACAAAATTTGAAGACTCGGTATATAAAATAAATTAGTTAAAATTCGTAAATCAAATGTTTTAAATAATTGTTTTAACATGATTGGACCTGGATTAACAAAAACTTGACACGTATAAATTTAATGACGTGGATTCAGCACACTCTGCCACGTGTATATTTAATGACGTGGATTTACCATACTGTGTCGCGTGTAACTTCACGGACTGCTTTAGTATATAGATATATAAGATAATATAAAATATAAGATATAAAAGATAAGATTAACAACTTAAAATACTAATACTAATACTACTACTACTACTACTACTAATAATAATAATAATAATAATAATAATAATAATTTTTAATTAAAAAATTCTTATTATGTAAACCCATTTTTTAATAATCTAGATAAATAAATGTTTAAAAAGATTTTGTTGGATTTTGATAATAATTTATATTAAAAACTTAAAATAATTAACTTTTTAAAATATTTTTTTTATGCTACGTTAAATCTGGTGCTGGCACGTGGCAATAGAGGTTCCTCCTTTAATAGATATATGACTAGTTTTAATACCCGTGCCTTACACGGGTTAGACGATAATTGTGTGTCAAAATATTTTTTGATACTTCATTATGTTTAGAATTGTTTTAATTGTCATGTGATACTTGTTGTAAGCTTGTAAATTTTCACATTTTGAGTAGAAATCAAGTAATAATTCAAATCCTGCAATAACAATCGGGAAAGAGTATTCCGGGACAATATCCTTTGAGATACTCGAATGTCAAAGTTAGTATCAATCCTAAAGGAATTAGGTTTTATTAAATTAAATGTTAGAGTACGTGCTTTGGGTTAACGAATAGACGACACTATAAATGTTAGAGTACGTGACTGCACGAAATTACGCTAAGTATCAGTTTGTGGGTTGTTTTATTATATAAGATAGATAAAAAGTCATGTGTAAAACATATACTAACAAAAAAAAAGTGTAAAATAAATCATAAAATTTAAATTAACAATAATAAATAATAATATATTAAAATCTAAATGAAAAAGATTTAAATAATATAAGTAACATGTCTAAATCTAAATGAAAAAGATTTAAATAATATAAGTAACATGTCTAAATCAAAAAGTGCAATATTAAATAGTTAAATTTAAATAGTTAATTACCTAACTAATAATAAGACTAATAGCATATGTCAAGTTATTAAAATAATAAATATTACTAAAATAATATTTTATAAAAAAAAAAAAGTCAAAACAATAACAACTATCAATTAAACTCAAAACAATACCAACTTTGAAAATTATTGAAAATGGCACATACTATTAACCTATTTATAAAAAATGATATAATTTATTTTTCCGGAAAAAAATTATAATTATGATGATAATTGGACCATTGATTTTTTACATGTCATTAAAAAAGTTAGGATTATGAGTGTAATGTGGTTTCTTGTTTTATAAAAAATAAATTAATATGTTAAAAGTAATAAATTAAGTAAAATATTTTTAAATTTTATAAAAAAAATTGAAACTTTCTTGATTTTTTTTCAGGAGTTTTTTTTCCGATTTTTTGAATAATTTCGTGTAAATGACAAAACGTTTTTATTAAAATTAATTTGTTGGGAAATTTTTTTTGATTTTTTTCATATATTTTTAATATGAAATTTATGAGTTTTATGAAAAATCATTTAAAATATCCGAAATATCTTTCAAAAAATATTAAAGTCGACTTTTTATGTGAAAAAAATCTTATTATAAAAATATGAATTTTTTAATTCTAAATTTTCTTTATTTTAAAAAATAAAAAAATATTTTTGTTCATCGTTTTAAAAAAACTGATTTTAGAAGAAAAAAAAAGTTTATAAGTTTCAGAAAAAAGTTTAATTGATAATTAACAATATAAATAAAAAATATTGAGATCTTTAAAAGTTTAAATAAATAACAAAGTTTATAAGTTGTAAAAAAAATCAACGTTCATTTTTTTCAAACAAAATAAGATTAAATTTAAAATAAATTTGTAAGTTTTAGAAAGTATAATGTTTAATTGAAAATTAAAATTATAAGTTAACAAAATATCAAGATCATTAAAATTAGATTTCAAATCTTAACGATTTGGATTTTTAAATTATAATTAATTAAAGGTCTATTAATAATATGCATCACTAACAAAAAATTAGTTAGTAAAATATTTAAAATAAATTCGTAAATTAAATATTTAAATAATTTGTTTGACATGGTGGAACCTGAATTAACAAAAAATTGGCACGTGTAAATTGTATGGCGTGGATTCACCAAATTGTGCCACATATAAATTTAATGATGTGAGTTCACGAGACTGTGTCAAGTGTAAGTTCACGGGCTGCTTTAGTATATAGATAGATAATAAAAGTTGCAAATCATCTATCATAAAAGAGTTAAGATTTGGACCGGACCGTAATTGTCGAATCAGATCCGATCCATGATATTACGGTCCTATCCGGACCGTTTTGTTAACTCTTTTTAAAAAAGACATGTATACGGTCTACGGTCGTTGTTCAGATTTGGATGGACTATATTTTCAAATAACAAAAATATATAATTTTTTAAAAATGAATAAAGTCCGGACACCGTGGTGGACCGTACCACTTTGATAAGGCGCGGACCGTTCGCACAACCCTAATTATAAATACGTCCAAGTCAGCATTTTTCCTCCAAATATAGGATACACTATATAATAAATGTACTTGTATCAATGTATCACATAAAGCGCAATAAAACCCGCTATGAAATAGTTTATAAATTGGAGATAAACAATTTTAAAATATGAAAATGTTGAACCTACTTGCATTCCTATGTATCAATGGGTCGGTGTGTTTGCTTGATGCCAAGGTTATTCAGGAGGGTTCTACTCCAAAGGCCGTAGAAGTTGAATGGTTCAAATATTTATCTATTATAAAAATCGAGAACTATATAAAAAAAAATTGTGTGTGTGAATTGTTTAATATTTCAGTTGAATATATAGTGTGTAAAATTGTGTGTGTGAATTGTTTAATATTTCTCCAAATATAGGAGGCTTGTAACCCTAGCTAGCATGTATTGCAACATACATGAGCCTATTGAGTATTCACAGACTTTAGTTCACCTTTTGATTACATCAACTCCAACTCTATAAGACATTTGAGCCATGCATACGTTGGATCACTCTATGGAAGCATTTGAAGTTTGGCCTTCGAACCCTTGCGGAAGGCGGAGTTTAATGCCCTTGGCGCTGAGACGGAGCGGAAGCGACAGGAGAAGCAGCCAGCGGGAGCGCCCAGGCGGAGCGGACGCTGAGTGGAGCAGGAGCGGGAGAACCAGGCGAATGATTGAGCAGAAGCGCCCAGGAGGAGTGGACGCTGAGCGAAGCAGGAGCAGGAGCGACAGACAGTAGCGCCGGATGGAGTGCAGCGTGGAGTCGGGCGTCCAACTGAAGCAGAGGCCGAGATAGAGCCGAGATTGCGCCAATTCTAGCGATGGCCGGCCAAGTCCTAATTACTCGTTGATGATATCGGCTATGCCCTAATTGTTGCCGATGCTCTCAGACATGCCCTAATACATGGCCGGCGATGCTTAGGTTGTTGCCGAGAGATATTTTACGACATCATCCTTTTTATAAAACGATATTTTACATCTTAGAAGTTCTCTTGTCATATTTTTAGATGTAATGTTTTGTTTTATTTTATTTTTTTTTTATTTTTTTTTTAAGAAAGAAAGGACATATAAATAACCCCCTATGTTTCCTTTCTTCCTTACGTTTTTTCAGAAATAAGATAATTGTTGTATTTCTTCCACACAAAATCAATCAAAGAGAGAGTATTTGATTGACATTTTTGGTGTTCGTCTAGCTTCGTTGAGTTAAATAACCCCCTTTGCTTCCTTTGATTTGCTACTACTAGAGTACAAGAAATGGATTTGAGACTTAAAATTATCAATCTCATAAAAAAAAAAATGGACTCAGATTATATACCGTTGAAGGTATACCGAATGTGATAAAGTTACCTCACGGTAATAGGAACCATGATATAAGGAAATTCATCAATACCCTTTAACATTAGGACATGTGGATTGTCCAACCGATGTCCTTACAACCGGAATGGACAATGATGACGTAATCCTAGATATTGATTGGATGATCAAGTATTAGGCTAAGATAGATGTAGAAACTGTGAGAGCCCTTTTCTTCCGGACCGAGTCTTGGTCCTTAGCCGAGTTTGGCTTGGCCGAGATTGGCCTTACCGCACCCGCGGGCCTGACTGCTGCCCCTGCGGGTTCCCGCCCCTGCGGCTCAGGGAACCGCCCCTGCGGTTTCCGGCGGCTGCAGCCGGCTTTGTTGACTCTTTTGACCGTGTTTTACCTTTCACCCTTACTTCTTCGTTTTACCTTGTTGAGCAAGGGTTCCATTTCATTCCATGTTCCAACTTCCCTCACGTCCTTCTTGCTTCTCCTTCATCTTCTTTGATCTTGTTCTTGTTTCTCCTTGGTTTTGGAAGAGATTTGTTGTGGCTTTGATGATGATGATGTTTTTGAGGAGTGCTGCTATGCTTGGAAGCCAGTAAGAGTGTTGGTGATCATTACTTTAGCTAACCACAGCTGTGGTAAGCTCCCTACTCTTTGTTCTTCTTCTCTTTTCTTTGATTCAATCTCTTTAGCTTAGGATTAGTTGTATGAATGGTAGGGTGATGTCTGAATGTGTATGTTATGGCTTGTGTGTGATTGTGATGGAGATAAGACGTGAGTTGATCACGTGAAGAGCTAAAGAGGAGCCGCGAAATTGCATTATGCACTGTCGTCGCCCCCGCGCCTGGAAACTGCCGCCCCTGCGGAGACCCTGCCATCGCGGCCGCGCCAGCGCCTTCGCCGTGCCTGCGTTAGCCTGCAGCCTTGTCACCGCCCCTGCGGCTTCTACCTGCCGTGCCTGCGGGTGATCTCTTCCGCCCCTGCGTCCTTAGTTCACGCAGGTGCGTCTTGTCCCGGGACTACCTATAGTTAGGTAGTTCCTTTCCTTTCTAGTATGAGGAACTTAGTACCATGCTAGGCATCTGTTTATGATGAGTATGATATAGATATGCCGGTTATGGCCTTGAGGTTACGAGTTGGATATGATCCTTATGGATCCCTTGGGTCTAGGTGTGACCCCTTTGTGTGATAGGAGTTTGATATATCTATGTGTACCTTGTATAGGCTGTGTTGTCCTCCAGTTTGGAGTGGACGTTTCTGAGAGTTGTTCGTAGCGAGTTACTTCTGAGATTGAGGTAAGTCCATAGGACTTACTTAGCTACTATCCTTATATTGGATGTATGCTTGAGTGGTGTGTGTGTTATATGCTTTATAGCATGTGTTATTATGGTCACCGACCTATGTTATATTGACCGCCCATTGTAGTGGTCGTGATAACCTTTCCCTTTCATCCCGTAGTGGAGTCTGGGAGGTTCTCTGTAGTCAGGGCAGATCTGGTATAAAGGAAGGACCATCACCACTCCCATAGGGTATACGGGAGGTGTGCTGATACTACTCCAGCTGGCTAGAGTACTCAGAGGCGGGGATTATATTCCTCGTGTCACATATCTTCATATACATCTATTTATACGATTGAGTGATTTAACTTATTAAAGATAATAAACCGGGTAAATGTGTGATATCATGATGATGTGTTAATATTATTAATGTGTGTTTGTGCTCTAGCATCTTCTTATATATGTTTTAGTTAGCTAACGGTTTTATACAGTGTTGTAGATCCTTTGCAGGTTAGGAGAGCTGCAGAGTGATCCAGAGGGGTGATCTGCTGAGGGTTCCGTCCACTGGCGTATTCGTGGGATTTTGAGTTTATAATTATTGTACGGATTTCAGTTTGACTTTGTACTCAGCAGTACTCTGTATCATCCTTTTGACATGTATATATATATAAATATATATATATATATATATATATATATATATATATATATATATATATATATATATATATATATATATATATCAGATTTTATGTTTTGTTTTAATCTATTGGTGTCTTGTTGTAAGATTCAATGAAGTTGTTGTCAGGCTAGGGTCAGGATCCATTGTGAGATCCTAGCCCAGTAGCGCCTCGAGTCCTACGGATTCGGGGTGTTACAAAGTTGGTATCAGAGCCCAGGTTGACAACAATGGCACTAGTAATCTGCAATAAAGTTCGAATATATAAATAAACAGAACCCGAAAGGGGTCTGACTTTTCAAAAGGTTTTGGTTTTGAAATGAGTACAAATGTTTTGGGTTATCGTGTACGTGAACCATCGCCCCTCTAAAGATCTCGACAGTGTGTATATATATATATATATATATTCTGCTATGATTGATCTGTAATATATCTATACATATGGCATATATATAGCCTTTTAAGCTAGGTTTACGTCCTCTGCAGATGGTTCAGACTAGAGCCTTACCTGCAGCTGGGCGAGGTAGAGGTAGACCCCCTCTAGGTAGAGGACGAGGTAGAGTTCCTGCTGTCGGTCCACGCGCAGCAAAGGAGATACATGAGGAGGTTGCTGAGAGCGTCGTTCCTGAGATTGGGAACGGGGCAGCTGAGAGACAGGGGGCACAGAGAGCCCAATCTGGTGAGTCTGATCGTGTCTCCATGGGAGGATCTGAATTTAGAGCTTATATCAGACGCGTAGAGGAGGTTGCCAGAGCCGGTAGACGTGCCCCAGATTTACAGGCACAGGAGGGACCATCTGAGAGGTCCCACACCGTTACTCAACTACCAGCTGTACAGGTACCTGCTGCTGAGATTGCCAAAGCACTAGAGGAGCATAGAGGGCCTAGACCAGATACCTGGTTGAAGGCATTCCATCAGATGGGTGTACCCCCTTTCACTGGGAAGGTGGGGTTGGAGGTTGAGCTCTGGATTGGGCATGTAGACTCAGCTCTGGAGTCTATTCGATGTCCAGCTGACAGACAGATCGAGCTGGTTCAGACTTTATTCCGGGACTTGGCACAGCACTAGTGGAGATCAGTACGGGGTCAGGCTACCAGTTATGATCAGATGAGGACGATGATTAGAGAGCGGTTCTGCCCTGTCTCTCTAAGGAGGGAGAAACTACGAGATTTTGTTGAAGCTGGGTTTGAGGATGTACCACTCTTTGAGGCCATTAGGAGGTTTCAGGAGGAGCTGGCATTACTGGGACCAGCTGCACCTTCTGTAGACCAGCACGTTTATCTCTTTTCCCGACGACTAAGGGATACTACCCGGGCATATATGGCGGGATTTCATTGTGAGTCCTTGATGGACTACCAGGATAGAGCCGCCGACTATGAGAGAGAGCGGGCGAGTCTGAGAAGAGGCAGCGTACAGGGCAGACCAGTGGTACTAGTGAATCTGCTAGTGGTTGGCGTGGTCAGAGACGCCAAGGTCAGCCTTCATCTGCACCAGTTGCAGAAAAGGGACGGCAGTGTTTTAACTGTGGAGATCCAGGGCATCTGAAACCCGAGTGCACGAGGCCATTAGTGACGTGTTTTACCTGTGGTAGACAGGGTCATAGAGCCGTTTACTGCCGCCAGGGCGGAGCTGCATCTCAGCAGGGTTCTTCTCCTACTAGTGTAGCGGGAGGTGGGCAGAGGCCACCTCAGCAGCAGCAGCAGCAGACTCAAGGACAACAGAGAGTCCCAGATCGCCCTACGACTCAGGGATCTGCACCTGGGCCGAGTAGAGGCAGAGGTCGTGGTGGAGGTACCACTGATACCAGAGGCCCACAGGGTCGTGTTTTTGAGATGAGGAGTGCAGAGGAGCCAGCTGCACCTACTGCTACAGGTAGCATTCTGATTCATGGTTTACCTGTTAGAGTTTTATTTGATACTGGTGCTACGCACTCTTTTATTTCTAATGCCTGTGTAGAGCGTCTTGGGTTAGATACAGTTGAGGGGATGCCCTTTATTATAGGGTTACCCGATGGTGGTAGGGTTAAAGGTACCCGTGAGATTCACGGTTGTCCCATTTTTGTAGGGACCCGTGTGTTACTAGTTGACTTCTTTGTCATGCCATTAGAGCATGAAGAAGTCATTCTAGGTATGGATTGGATGGCTAGACATTCTACAGTCTTAGATGTAGGTAGGAGGACTGTTACCCTCTCTACCGATTTAGGCCAGATAGAGGTTTTCCGAGGTTGGGACCTTGGAAAGGTAGGCACAGTTATCAGTGCTATACGGGCAGCTAGACTGATTGCACAGGGTTGTGAGGCCTTCTGGTGTTATTCCATGAAGGAGGGGGAGAGTCCAGCGTTAGAGGACATCCCAATTGTTTGTGAGTTTACTGATGTTTTTGCTGAGCCGTCCAGTTTGCCGCCTCAGAGGAGTGTGGATTTCAGTATCGAGTTAGAGTCTGGTACGAGACCCATCTCGAAGGCCCCATACCGGATGGCGCCTGTCGAGATGCTGGAGCTGAAGAAGCAACTCGAGGAGTTGGATGAGAAGGGCTTTATTCGCCCTAGCGTGTCCCCATGGGGAGCACCTGTCCTCTTCGTACGGAAGAAGGACGGATCACTGAGGTTATGCATAGATTACAGAGAGCTGAACAAGGTGACCATCAAGAACAAGTATCCACTGCCGCGCATTGATGATTTGTTAGATCAGCTACAAGGAGCGACTGTGTTCTCCAGGATTGACCTGCGTTCCGGGTATCACCAGCTGAGGGTGAGGGAGCAGGATGTGCACAGGACAGCATTCCGGACCAGATATGGCCACTACGAGTTTGTAGTGATGCCATTTGGACTTACGAATGCCCCAGCCGTCTTTATGGAGTTGATGAACAGTATCTTCATCGACTTCCTGGATCAGTTTGTGGTGGTTTTTATTGATGATATTCTGATATATTATCGTAGCAGTGAGGAGCATGTAGGACATTTTAGGACTCTATTGCAGGTTTTGCGGGATAGAGAACTTTATGTTAAGTTCTCTAAGTGTGAGTTATGGATGCCAGAGGTAGCATTCTTGGGTCATGTGGTTTCAGCTGAGGGGATCAAGGTGGATCCAGCGAAGATTGAGGCAGTAGCAGCATGGACGACACCGACGAACATCAAGGAAGTACGTAGTTTCCTTGGCCTAGCCGGTTATTACAGACGCTTTGTGGAGGGATTTTCTGTGATTGCCCGTTCACTGACGAGTTTGTTGAGAAAGACTACCAGATTTGTGTGGTCTGATCAGTGCAGGCAGAGTTTTGAGGAGTTGAAGAGGCGTTTGACTTCTACTTCTATTTTGACACAGCCAGAGGGTACTGAGGATTTTGTGGTTTACAGTGATGCATTCAAGCTAGGCTTGGGATGTGTTATGATGCAGAGAGGCAGGGTAGTTCATGATCTGGACAGCTGAAGACGTATGAGGAGAACTACCCGACTCATGATCTGGAGTTGGCAGCGGTAGTTCATGCACTGAAGATCTGGAGACATTACCTGTATGGTACTACATGTTAGATCTTCACAGACCATAAGAGTCTGAAGTACATTTTCACGCAGCGAGAATTGAATAACCGCCAGCATAGGTGGCTCGAGCTGATCAACGACTTTGATTTAGAGATTATGTATCATCCAGGGAAGGCGAACGTTGTTGCCGACGCCCTGAGCAGGAAGACGCCTCAAGAGCAGACGATTGCGAGGCTGACAGTTCAGCATCAGTTGCAGAGAGATCTGAGGATGCCCAGCTACGTACTTTAGAGGTTCTTCCTGATCTGTTGGGTGAGATCCAACAGAAGCAGGAGACCTGCCCGACATTGATGAGGATACGAGAGAGGATGTCTCGAGTTGAGGCACCACAGTTCCTGGTAGGAGCAGATGGGGTTTTTAGACGCCTCGGTCGCGTCTGTGTACCTGCTGATATAAAGCTGAGACAGAGGATTTTATAGGAGGCTCATTGTACACCTTACTCTTTACATCCAGGTACAAGTAAGATGTATCAGGACTTGACACGTTTATATTGGTGGGGAGGGTTGAAGCCCGATGTGGCCAGATTTGTGGCACAGTGTGCGACCTGCCAGCAGGTCAAGATTGAGCATTTCAGACCTGGAGGTGAGCTCCATCCACTTCCTGTTCCACAGAGGAAGTGGGGAGGACGTCACCATGGATTTTGTGACTAAACTGAGGCTGAGCCGGAGTTTTGATGCCATCTGGGTCATAGTGGACAGATTGACGAAGACGGCACGTTTCATTCCTATTAGGGAGACGTGGCCG
Source organism: Fagopyrum tataricum (assembly GCA_002319775.1). Classification (NCBI taxonomy): domain Eukaryota; kingdom Viridiplantae; phylum Streptophyta; class Magnoliopsida; order Caryophyllales; family Polygonaceae; genus Fagopyrum; species Fagopyrum tataricum. The sequence continues at coordinate 26,033,312 of CM008286.1, forward strand.
GTGAGCAGATTAGCTGAGGAGTACACTAGGCAGATAGTGAGACTCCATGGTGTACCGAGGACGATCATCTCAGATAGAGATGGACGATTTACCTCGAGATTCTGGCAGCAGATTCAGACTGCCCTGGGGACGAGTTTGTACTTCACGACTGCGTTTCATCCTCAGACAGATGGTCAGTCACAGAGGACCATTCACACTCTGGAGGATATGTTGCGAGCTTGTGTGTTGGATTGGGGACAGGTGTGTATGGATCATCTCCCACTTGTTGAGTTCTCCTACAACAACCACTGGCATGCATCTATTGGGATGACCCCATATGAGGCACTGTATGGACAGAGATGTCGTACCCCGTTATGCTGGGATGAGCAGAGCAGTGTTAGTGGTTTAGCACCTGATCAGATTCATGATGATATGGCTCGAGTAGCATTGATTAGAGAGCGTATACTGACTGCGCAGAGCCGTCAGAAGTCATATGTTGATAGGAGGCGTAGACCTCTAGAGTTCAGAGTTGGAGCCCATGTGTGGCTGAGAGTGTCCCCGACACGAGGTGTTAGGCGTTTTGGCATTAAGGGGAAGTTGAGTCCCCAATATGTCGGACCGTTCGAGATTCTGGATCGGGTTGGGAGCGCAGCTTACAGATTAGCCTTGCCTCCGAGATTATAGGGTGTTCACCCTATATTTCATGTGTCTCAGCTGAGGGAGTACATACCAGATCCGAGACACATCGTGAGTTATGATGATTTGGTGGTTGAGCTACACCACACGTTTGCTGAGCATCCTATTGCTGTCCTAGAGCGAGGTATGAGACGTCTGCGTTCGAAGGACATTCCTATGTTGAGGATACAGTGGTCGAGACGAGGACCGAGGAGGCTACGTGGGAGACTGAGGATAGTATCCAGAGGAACTATCCAGAGTTCTATGCCGAGATAGGTGCACTAGTAGGATCACCGAGTAGATCTTAGTACTAGCTTGGTGAGTCTTATGTGCTTACATGCTTATATGCTATGATGTATTTATTTCATGCTAGCTTTGATGTGATTATGATCTTATTAGATCTTGTTGTGCTAGTATGATTCTTGTTTATAGCTGGAGATGGTTCTTTCCTCCATGCTATTCTGATATGATAGGTTTAGCTGGAGATGGTTCTTTCCTCCATGCTATTTTGATGGACATAGTAGTGCTGGAGATGTTCTTCCTCCATGCTTTTCTGTTATGGATATGATACGGCTAGAGATGTGATTCCTCTATGCCTTGTGATATGTTTATGGTTTGGCCAGAGATGGTTTTCCTCTAGGCCTTGGATAGTATAGTTTGCTGCTGGAGTGGATGAGTTCATCCACGCTTATGTTTTAGGTTATAGAGAGTTTTACCTCGGCTTTTGAGTCCGAGTGGTTTCAGGACTTTGCAAGTTTCGGGACGAAACTTGTTTTTAGGAAGGTGAGATGTGAGAGCCCTATCCTTTCGGACCGAGTTTTGGTCCTTAGCCGAGTTTGGCTTTGGCCGAGATTGGTATTTCCGCACCCGTGGGCATGACTGCCGCCCCTGCGGGTTTCCGTCCCTGCGGCTCAAAGAACCGCCCCTGCGGTTTCCGGCGGCTGCAGCCGGTTTTGTTGACTCCCTTGACCGTGCTTTACCTTTCCTCCTCTTATTCTTCCCTTGGCTTCGTGAGCAAGGGTTTCACACTTCTTTCTTCAGCTTCTCACGTCCTCCTTGCCTCTCCCTTGTTTCTCCTTGACCTTGTCTTGGTTTCTTGAGTTTGGAAGAGAGTTTTGTGTGATCTTGGTGTTTGTTGATGCTAGTGATGTGTGTTGCTGAGCTTGAAAGTCAGCTTTGGTGTGTGTTGATCTTCCCTGCAGCCTAGCATCACAACTGTGGTAAGCTTCCTTCTTCCTCTTCTCTTCTTTCTTCTTGGATTCCATTTCTTTAACTTAGGATTAGATGTTTTGAATGTAGAGTGATGTTGGAATGTGTATGTGGTTGCATGTGTGTGACTTTGAATTAGAATAGACGTGATTTGATCACGGAAAGAGCCAAAGAGAAGCCGCGGGATCACGTTCTGCACTGACGCCGCCCTCGCACCTAGAAGCCGCCGCCCCTACGGAAACTGTGCCGCAGCGCCCGCGCCAGCGCCAGCGCCTTGCCTGCGTCCCGTGTCACCGCACCTGCGGCTGATTCCTGCCGCGCCTGCGGGTTGCCTATTCCGCTCCTGCATCCCTTGATCACGCAGGTGCGTCTTGTCCCGGGACTACCCATAGTTGGGTAGTTCATTTCCTTTCCTAGTATGAGGGAACTAGTACCATGCTAGTATCGGTTTATGATGAGTATGATATAGATATGCCGGTTACGGCTTTGAGGTTTACGAGTTGGATATGATCCTTATGGATCCCTTGGGTCTAGGTGTGACCCCTTTGTGTGATAGGAGTTTGATATATGTATGTATGCCTTGTATAGGCCGTGTTGTCCTCCAGTTTGGAGTGGACCTGAGTGAGAGTTGATCGTAGTGATACGACTTCTGAGACTGAGGTAAGTCCATAGGACTTACTTAGCTGCCATCCTTATATTGGATGTGTGCATGAGTGGTGTTTGTTATGTGCTTTATAGCATGCTCTATGTTATATTGACCGCCCATTGTAGTGGTTGTGACAACTTACCTTTCATCTCGTAGTGGAGTCTGGGAAGTTCTCTGTAAGCTAGTTAGTTCTGGTATACGGGAAGGGCACCTACCACTCCACATGGTATACGGGAAAGTGCGCTGATACCACTCCAGCTAGCTATTGCACGCAAAGGCGAGGATTATATTCATTCCTCGTGTCACGTATTTTCATATACTGATTTATATACTCTTGAGTGTTTAACGTTATAAAGATAATAAACCGGGTAAATGTGTGATATCATGATGAGGTGTTAATATTATTGATATGTGATTGTGCTCTAGCCTCTTCTTATATATGTGTATGGTTAGCTAACGGTTTTATACCGTGTTGTAGATCCTTTGCAGGTTAGGAGAGATGCAGAGTGATCCAGATGGGTGATCTACTGAGGGTTCCGTACACTGGGCGTTATCGTGGGATTTTGGGTTTATCATTATTGTACGGATTTCTGTTTGACTTTGTACTCAGCAGTACTTTGTATCATCCTTTTGATATGTATATATATATATATATATATATATATATATATATATATATATATATATATATATATATATATATATCAGTTTTATGTTTTGTTTTAATCTATTGGTGTCTTGTTGTAAGATTCAGTGAATTTGTTGTCAGGCTAGGGTCAGGATCCATTGTGAGATCCTAGCCCAGTAGCACTCCGAGTCCTACGAATTTGGGGTGTTACATATGGCACAATATTTGAGCCTTATATGCCAAAGAGGGTGATTCGACAGTTTGTACGGATCATGTATGACATGATATTTTGCATTGATCTCCACAAGGTACATAAAAGACAAAAATAAATTAAAATAATAACTCAAAATATGACATTTTGAATTTTAAAGAAAAAATAAATTAAGTTAATAACTCAAAAAATGACATTTTGAATTTGAAAGATGAAACATGATACTAGTCTTACTTGAACTCAAAAGATGCTATGCTAGTTTTCAAAAATATAACATTATCAAAATGAAGCATACCTGTTATTGACCGTGTCTTCTTAAAGGCTTATCCCTCTATCCCGCGGTCGACGTGCCATGAACACAACAAATGTGGTGAATCCGAAAAAACCCAAGGGATAGCCCTCAAAAGGCAAAGTTCTCGATCGGTCACTATCACATCCGGTCGGTATTTAGACGCTTGACACTACCCTTTGACTTGGCGTACAACCCAGTTGTATGTATCCACATCTTCCCTTGTCATAAACGCAAAGCCCAAGTGAAATGTCAAGTCGGTGCATGTTTGACCGACAATCTCTAAAAATGGCATTTTGAACCTATAAGACAAAAATAGAATAATTACACTAATAACAAAAAGTAATAAAACGGTGAAAATTAACGTATTTAAAGCTTACATGTTGGTATTGTAGGTTGTGTTCATGATCACGACGTAATGATATTTCTCCCATAATTTGATCGATTTCTCATGGAAAAATGCAATGTCTTGCAAGCTTCCATCGTCGGACTCCTTGAAACCGAAAATGAATATTTCTTCCACTAACATGTCGAATAGGCATTGCGTTGGGCTCATCACTCCTTGTTTTAACCTTTGAATCTTCGCTTGCGCATTGTTTACATGTTGCCTCCCTAACCAACTTCCTTCATACTTTTGTATCAACATCTCATAAACAATCTTTTGTTCCGTTCCGCCCGATGTTGCCCTTTCCACTTCGAAATTGTTCACTCGTCAAACGACCGGAAAAAGCGTGGCCTTGTAGGTGCTTTGGCAACGCGTGGTTATGAAATCCACACTCAACCGCCAACCGCCACAAATCTTTCGCTTGTTCATATACATTTAACAAAAATAAACAATCGCATTTCTTCGAATGGTTGCGCTGCGTCTTCACCGGGACATCATTTAAATCACCAACTCTTCTCTTTCTAACCTTTTTGCTCCCGGATTGTTCACACGCTAAGTACACCATACCGAAACTCCGTGATTTCGACGCTTTCTATGATCGTTTTATGGTAAGCACAATAAAATATTTCATCGCCTCGGTCCGAGCCCAAGCAATCATGAAATCTCTATCTTTCCACCATCAGTCCGTTACGAATATCCCCGAATAGTCGGGTCCTTCATATTGGTCAAATGATTGATGATCGTAAATCTAAAATAAAATAAAAATAAAATTAGGGTTTACATAAACAAAAAAAACATAATAAAATTATAGATTTCGAATAATATATTTACCCCGTACCTGAATTTGACCGGCTTGATCTTCTCTTTCTTCCGAGGAACTTGAAGACATAGTATTTTCCTAGGAGCAAATACTACTCAACTCTCTCAAATCTCTCTTTAAACACTCTAATACTCTTTAAATTTCTCTTCAACTCTAATCCATCTTCCCCCATCTAACACATATTTATACTACAAATATTATCCGTAACATTAAATGTAACAACCAAACTGCAAAATTAACATTAAATGTAACAACCAAACTGCAAAATTAACTTTAACCCTCAATCCCCGACATTAATTTGAGTGGTAAGAATTTAAGAACATTTATCCTCACACACCCTATGTACAAGAGGCTAAAAGGTTTTTGAAATTTTTGTTTACTCTCTCGCAGATATAGTCGGAGAGACGAAACGAAGATTCCCAATCTAGGTGAGATTATTAATATCATCTCCTTTTCTAATAAGAGAGTCTTTAAAAAAAACGTACAGGAGGACAGAGAGCATACATACTAGCCACAAAAATATAAATTGCATGAATCATAAATAAGAGAGAGAAAGTTAGCCCCAAAAAAGAAAAAATAATTTTGAAAGAAGGAACAAACGACTATTAGGTAAAAGTCCTAGTTTCATTCCTATAACTTGCAATTCCGTCTACATTCTGCATATCAAATAAACTCATTTTCCCATTTTCAGAAATATCATTAATGGAGTTGGAAAACGTTGTTGAGTTTCTTGAGAACAAGACCATTTTAGTGACCGGTGCCACTGGTTTCTTATCAAAGAGTAAGTACTATCTTCATTTATTTCGATTCTAACTTTATTTGGGTTTGTCAAATTAATTTCTTGAGAAGAATATCCTTTATATCAAATAGATTTGCTTAGGATGCCCTACTATTTGTACGTGTATAGTTATGGTGGAAAAAATATTGAGGACTCAACCAAACGTGAAGAAACTTTACCTTCTTGTAAGAGCAGTAGATTCCGAATCAGCCCACCAACGCCTACAAAATGAGGTGCTCATTGTTCCTTCGTGTGATTTGCCTTGGTAATCAAAATTATAATATTTCTAACGTTATACTTCTTCTTCAATGGTTGTTGTTTGTTGGTCGATTAGATAATAAAGAAGGAATTGTTTAAAGTTATGAAGCAAAAGATGGGAGAAAATTTTGAATGTTTCATATCAAATAAGGTGAAAATGGTAGCAGGCGATATCACTTGTCAAGACTTGAACATACAAGAAGCCTCAATGAAGTACGAAATGTTCACTGATTTGGACGTTATCATAAATTTAGCTGCCACGACCAACTTTGATGAAAGGTATGATAAATAATTTATTTGATAACTCGTCGCAATAAAGGACTTAAGATAACTTATACATACATATTCTCGAACATAAAATTTTTCAGGTACGATGTATCCTTGTTTCTCAACACTTTCGGAGCAAACAATATTTTGGACTTCGCTAAGAAATGTACTAACTTAGAGGTTCTTGTACAAGTATCCACAGGTCAATGCTTTAAATTTTATATCCCGTACATGGAATATAAAAAAAAATAAAATTTGAACGGTAATGTTGAAAATATATTTTTTTTACGAATTTCAGCATATGTATCGGGTGAAAGAGGCGGGTTGATAGTAGAGAACTCCTACAACATGGGAGAAGCATTAAACGGGACACACGGGCTCGACATTGACGAGGAAAGGAGAGTTTTGGAAAATAAGCTTGTTGAACTACAAGCAAGAAGAGTTGATCCTGGTGAAGTTAACTTGGTCATGAAGGATTTTGGCCTTGAGAGGTAAACTCTGTAGACTAGTTTGTGTTATTTATGTTATAGACTAACTCCGTTTGGTTGCAACTCTTAAAACGGAAACGGATTGGAAATGAATCTAGTCCACATTTGTTCCTTGTTCATAGAATCATTCCATGTGGTTTCATACAAAATGCACATGTTTCTCCCATTATGTTACCCTATAGGGTATCAAAACTAATCAATTTCTACTACAATTACTTCAAACCACAAGGAATAATTCTCAAACACTTCATGAGCATGGGTATACGTTTTCATTCCGTTTCCGGTGTTCAAACCAAACGGACCCTAATTTGATTTAATGTGATTGAAATATTTGATGATTCTTTCTAGGGCAAGAAAGTATGGATGGCCAAACGTATACGTATTCACAAAGGCACTAGGGGAGATGATGATAATGAAGCATAAAGAAAGTCTTCCCGTCGTCATCATCCGTCCCACCATCATCACAAGTACTTACAAGGAACCATTTCCTGGTTGGGTTGAAGGTATCAGGAGTCTTGATAGCTTAGCCGTCGGATATTGTAAAGGGAGATTGCCATTTTTAGCCGCTGATCCAAATTCCGTCGTTGATGTCGTAAGTATTTGAGTTTCTTCAAATTATATCATCACAGTCGTCCCACACTAAGTAGACTACAAGAATAAGTTCATGTTCATATATACTGTGTAGATTCCAGGAGATATGGTGGTGAATGCAACTCTTGTTGCAATGGTTGCACATGCGAGTCAACTCGGTGAGAGTACAATTTACCATGTAGGCTCATCCTTAAGGAATCCCATGAAAGTGTCCACCTTTCACAAGACATGTTGTTGTTACTTCATAAATAATCCATGGATCAACAAGGAGGGAAATGCTATTATAGTCGGCCATTGTAAGGTTCTCGACTCAATGGATAGTTTCTACAGATATGTTTCCATCCATTACCTTCTACCCTTAAAGGTTTATCAACAAAACTCCTATATATGGTTATTTCATTCACTAAATTAGCCTTAAACTAATGCTTTTGATCTCTTTTTGGTATGTCATTACAGGTTCTTCAACTAGTGAACACGGTTTTCTGCCACTACTTTGCTAGGACATATTTTGACCTAAAGAGAAAGATAAACATAGTTCTAAGATACGTGGACATCTACAAACCCTACTTGTTCTTCAAGGGCATGTAAGTTTTTACTTTGTATACTTCACTAAATATACAAGAAGATTAAACAAGTGTAAGTGGGTAATTTTATTAATTGCTTTCACCTGCACACTTACAACCTCACATACAAGCTTTATTTAGGAGCCTTAATATTCTCTTCTTAGCAGGTTATACAAAGTTTAATACTACTCGTATTTGTAGTGGTAGAATATCTTACATATACATATTCCTAGAGAGATATTAAAAGAGAGAATTCTAGACTAATCTCTTCTTGAATTTGCTGCTAGTTATTAGATTTTTCTCTATTTAGACATCTTCATGTTTTTAGAATTATCACTAAAAGTATCTGATTTAGTTCCCACATGCATAAAAAAAAACTCTAAGATAATCTATAAGATACAACAACTCCAATGAGAAGCCCGTTATATCAATATTCAGTTCAACTGATCAAATGCATTTGAAAATATGAATTAGTCCAATAAAAATTGTATTTGAAGATTGTCAAGAATAAAATTTTAATATGGTTTAATTTTGCAGTTTCGATGACTTGAACACCGAAAAGCTGAGGTTGAAAGCAAGAGAGGGATATGTTGAAACCAACATTTTTTACTTTGATCCAAAGGAAATTGACTGGGAAGAATACTTGATGCGAACGCATTTTCCCGGGGTTGTCAAATATGTGCTCAATTGAAAGTGGTTCAATTGTTAACATCTTTTCGGGTTTTCTTTGGAAAATTTGTTGATCCTATCTTTAATTTGTTACTATGGTGTGTAAGTGTGTTCCATGGCATATTGATGCAACTACTATGGTATGTAAGTGCCGACTAAGTAAAACTTTCAGCCATTGGTTTTAATGATGCTTTTTTCTACGCTTTTCCGAGTTTTCGAGACATTGTCGATAATGCTGGCCGTTCGACCAACTCTTGGTGACCGGACGACTGTTCCTTTTTCAATCAAATTAATAAAGCTTCAAGTTAATATACATGCATCCCGAGCTAATTCTCATCCTGTCTAAGGTTTAAAGAGCCCAACTATATTGTACTACGATATTAAATTCATTCTATGAATGTTAGATGCATGTCTATGAGAGTTATGGTAGTATATGATTTGTTCCTTGTAGAATTCTAGATTTGAGTTTGGAATATTTCTTTGTTATATGTTCTTTAAGGTGATGATGACAAAATACAAGAGCCTGAGTCACTCATGCCTCCATACTTCGTTCGAGGATGTGAAGAATAAGCGTCGGCTTGGGTACATGACAACCAACGGGGATAGCTTATATTAAATAAATCATGCAATGATCATGTCATAACTTAATTGACTAAGCTTAAGTCAGATTTTTGATAATACTATACAACAAAAGTATTACACGGTGTTAGCTATTTGCATACATTATCTAGCATGTTATAACATGGATGAATCATCACAAATAGAGTTTAGTCGTGTTTTCTCCCCCAATTAACTCTACTCTAGCAGGATAGAGATCTAAACAGTGCATAATCATCTTCTATCACCTTGTAAGTCTCAATTTAAATGATTAGTCTAACAATCAATCATTCATCCATTGAAAAATAAAATACTTGAACAAGTAGATTTATACTAGCAAATCTAAACCACCAACAATGAAGTAAATTCAATGTGAATGAGTAATAAACTCCAGATTTCCGTCCTTTGCAAACAATGCACTTATGAGGGTGAGAGTCTCTATCATTTGAGTTGTCTCATCCTTGATCAAACAATTATTACTAGACCATGGGGTCATCATAGATAGAGCTTTTCAACGAGACTGATCATGCTGATTATGTCCTCAATCATTCATCCATCTAGACTTAACTCTTCAATGCTTAGCTCCTCAATACTTAGACTCTTCCTTAATATCATCTCTTCAACTTGGTCTTAATAATTTGAGGACCCTCAAATGACTTTGATGAATTTTCAACTTGTTGAGCAAGTCGTTCATGCGTTGCACAATTTCATAAACTTGGTCCACCCTGTTCAATACATGTTTAACTATTTCTGATCCAATTAATACATGTCACATGATATTTTTTTATTCTTGATTTGAGCAGCTCGAACTTCTTGACAAAACTTTTACATACTTCAATATCAAAACCATTACTAAAAACGTATAAACTCATATGTTCGTATTTTCAAAATTATATTCATCATCTATTTTATATACTAAAACAAACGGAATTAAGTGGGCATTAAGCAATAGCTAATGATAAATTATATTTTTTTCTTCACTAATTTACTGATATATCCTTTATTTAAAAATTTTACATGATCATTCTTTTTGTTTTATATCTAACAATATAGTTAAAATATTATTTCTACTTTTAAGTTTATTTCACATGTCATCAAGTCAGCTTGTCCTCTCGTTCATGATTATTTTAGAATAAGAAGAAGAAGAAAAATAATAATAATAAAAAAGAAGAAGAAGCTAAGTTGGGTTGATTTTCTGTGTCATTTTAACTACAAGTTTATGATAAAAAATTATAAAGGACGATTCCTTCTAAGTTCATTTTGTTTTATATTTTAACTACAAAATCCAATGAGAAGAGTACTGTTGTTTTTCATATATTTTCATCTCCATCAGTAAAACTCATTCACATATTCATCAAGTTTGAGTTCGAGTTCATCTTTGTACCAGAGAATGACCAAGATTAATCATATATCATGATCTAGGACGATGGAGATGAATTCCCTATAACTAGAATAGCTTGATTTGAAACTCGAGATGCGTCAATTATATTCACTTGTGTGATTGTTGTTAGAATAGTTTGATGACTTTATTCCTCTTTCATTGATTCCGTCATCGTCCATTCAAGATCTCACTTATACATATCTCTTGTACATCTTTACGTGATTGGTGAAATTTGTATTATTTATTATTTTTTTTGTAAAACACTAACACTAATTAATTCTTTTTCTTAAACTTCAACCAATCACATACAAAAAATACATATATCAATAATACAAAAGATTGTTCATCGTCCTCCAGCACCGTGTTGGTTGGTAGCCATACACATGACCAAGACTGCATTAAGTAGGTAATTCCTTCATAACTTAGCATTAAAAGCTTAGGTTCCATCATCATCAAATTTAATAGTCCTAAATTCTCGATCCAAATTAAGTTTTTAACTTGTTCATACTTCATACGTGTCAAATGATGAAAGGTTGATTTTTCCCTAGGTCCCATCATCATCAAATTGATCATAAATATGTGCAAAGTTAGGATCACATGTTATGTTGGCTGATAGTCTTCCTATGCTGAACAATTTTATCATGTGAGAATCGATGTTTTGTAACGGCTAAGGTAATAACGAATAATGATGATAAAATAGGTAAATGCAGGTTATTACTTGTGTTTACATCTCACAATGTATTTTAAAGATGCATTGATCAATTTAACATTACGTTTCTGGTGCGTGTTTTTACCAGATCTGATTTGGTCTGCGGGCCTCGTTGGACTTGGGAAATAATAATATGAATGAGAAATGCTCTTTAAGCCTAGCCCAAGTTAAGAATAAGAATAATAATTATCTTTGGGCCCGGTCCAACACATTTACAAATCTGAATATTTAAGTATCAATGGATTTAAATTCTCTCATTTAATTCCTTCTGGATTCTTATAACTTGGAATTATTTTGACAATATTTTTAAGAACAATTCTTGCTTTAAATGGAAAAAAGAAAAAAGAAACAAGAAAGCAATTAGTACGAACTTAGAGGTCCAATTGAATAAAATCGTTTGTAACCCAATGTTGAATCCGGATCCGGATGTTTATCGCTCTCGGGAAGTAGGGGTACGGCGCTTCTTAGCCTTCCTAAATTCCGATCTAACCATTTGTTATCAATGATAGTAAAATTTTGGAATATAAGAGGGATGAGCCGGAAAAACCTCTTGAGGAACCACAACGCGATATGTAAAATTTACAAAATTAATATCATTGCCCTTGTAGAAACTAAATTTGAAAACCCTCCAGAAGACCGTCTATGGCAATCAGTTGACTTTGATAATATGATTTACTGCCCTGCTTCAGGCAAAATAGGTGTTGTCTTTTAGGAAAAGCTTATCAATAAGATATCAAAATATCACTTTAAAATGCAAAAATGATAGATTTATTTATGTCAAATTTTCATGCAATAATCTAAATCATAAAATGAATATCATTTTTGTGTATGCCCCGCCACAAGAATCATCAAAAAACTCTTTCTGGTTGGCCCTTTTTCATTTTATCCTAAACTCTTCCCTCCCGTGCATTATCTCAGGGGACCTAAATGAAATCCAACAACACTTTGAAAAGCAAGGAGGTGCAGCTATGAAAGCAAGGAGGTGCAACTCTTCCCTCCCGTGCATTATCTCACGCTTTTACATGGAGGAAAAAGCGTGATGACCCTAATAATATCTTCGAGAAACTCAATAGGGTGTTTGTCCACAACAAGAATCATCCAATGGTACCCAAACATTACAACAAAAACCACGCTTTTACTACTTCAGATCACTGCCAAATATCCTTGGAACTTTCTCTTTCTGAGCACCACTCTCTCCAACCTTTTAAATTCGAAATCATGTGAACTAAACGAAAATCTTTTGAGAATATTGTGAAACCAACTTACTGAGCAAAATTTGTTTGAAATGAATTGTTTAAACTTAAAAAAAACTCAATTACTCAAACTAAAGGCAAAATAATGGAACAAAGTTAACTTTGACAACATTTTCAAATAACTTAAAGAAGTGGAGGTACAACTTCAGGAAATCCAAGCTAATGGTATAAATATGGTAATCTAAAGGGTTGAAACCACTCAAAGAAATCTCATCACTAAGCAAAATAGATTGATATCCTTTCACCAAAGATATTGGAGACAGAGATCCAAAATCAAACATATTAAAAAAATATGGATACAAACTCTAAATACTTTCATCGAATTGCAACTAGTAGAAGGAACGGAAAATCATAAAGGAACTAATAACCCCTAATTGCTCAACCCTAACTTCTGAATTGGAGATTCGATTGGAGGTCAAAAGGGACCTTGTGAGAAAATTCTCGAAAACTCCGGTTGAGCAAGCTCTATTGGAAAACAAATTACAACTCATAAAGAACAAAGTTAGCCTCGAGAATAACGAGGAACTAACGAAACACCCGACTTTCGAGGAAATAAAAAAATCGGTCATCGAAATTGGATGTGAGAAATCACTAGGCCCTAATAATATGTCGGTCGGGTTCTATAAAAAATATTGGCATACTGTGGGACTGGCGTTTCGATAGCAGTCAAAAAAAATTTCAAAAGTGGAAAAAAGCTTTAACAGATAAATCATAATTTTATCACCCTTATCCCTAAAAGGGATAGTCCTACAACAACAAATATTGGGGGATATGAGGAACAAAGAGGAACACTAGTTGAACGGATCAAGGAATGTATAACTACGGTCATTTAAATAAAGACTTATGGGTTTATAATGGTTTGTTGTTGTAGGATTATCCCTTTTAGGGATAAGGGTGATCTTAACAACTTTTAGGTAGTTGAACGGATACAAATATTGTGGTAGTGTTCATTGACGAAATTTTGGTGTATTTTCGGAGCAAAGAGGAACATGCCGGTCATTTGAGGATGGTATTGGCGACATTGTAAGGCAATAAGCTATATGCAAAATTGTGTAAGTGTGAGTTTTGGATGTTTTAGGTCACCTTCCTTGGTCACGTGGTTACAAATAGGTGTGAAGGTAGATCCGACGAAAATTGAGTCAGTAACTTCGTGGAAACCTCCAAATAGTGTCAAGGAGGTACTCAGTTTTCTCGGATTAGCGGGATATTACTTTCGGTTTGTCGATGATAGCCAAACCTCTCACAAACTTATTAAGGTAGACTATCCGATTTTCGTGGTCTGAGCCATGCCAAAAGAGTTTCGAGGACTTGAAGAAGAGATTGACATCCGTTCTGATTTTAGCTCAGCTAGAGGATACTAAGAACCTTGGGTACACACTGATTCATCCAAGCAAGGCATATGATGAGTTCTCATGTAAAGAGGTAATGTTATTGCATATGTTTCTCGCCAGTTGAAGACACATGAGGAGAGCTACCCAACACATGATCTAGAGTTGGCAGAAGTGATCCATGCCCTAAAGATTTGATGTCACTACGTCAATCAGACAACATGCCATATATTTACTTACAAGAAAGAGTCTACAATATGTATCCACCCAACGGGATTTGAATAACCGCTAGTGGAGATGGTTTGAACTGATCAAAGACTTTGACCTCAAGAATTTTATATAATCCCGGTAAGGTAAATGTATTAGCCGATACGCTTAACCGAAAGACGCCTCTTGTTGGATGAAATCTGGCAAAAACAAGAGGGTTTGCCTAATGTTGGCGAGGATATATTTAAAGATATCTCGAGGAGTAGCACCTCAATTTGTAATAAGTGTGTAGATAGTACCTTGAGGTGGAACGAATGCGTATGTGTTCCGTCTGATGTCGAGCTAAGTAAAGCTCATGTTACACCTTATTTTGTACATCAAGGCGCTAGTAAGATGCTAGAGAATGTGAAACGTAACGTTCATTTTGGTGGGGTGGTGTAACACCGTACCCCAAATCAGTAGGATTCGGGGCGCTACTGGGCTAGGATCTCACAATGGATCCTGACCCTAGCCTGACAACAAGTTCACAGGTTCTTACAACAAGGCACAAATAGATTAAAACCAAACATGAAACTGTAATATATATACATATCAAAAGGTATACAAAGTACCGTTGAGTACAACCAAAACATGTATATGTACATACAAAACATCCCATATCCCACGCATAACCAAGTGTACGGAGCCCTCAGCGGATCACCCCATCTGAATCACTCTAAAGCTCTCCTAACCTGCAAAGTATCTACAACGCGGTATAAAACCGTTAACTAACCATTCATATATAAGATAATGCATAAGCACAAACACAAGTCAGGGAATCATAAACACATAATTATGTTGTCACACATTTACCCGGTTAATTACCTTTATAAAGTCCAACACTCAAATCATATATATATATATATAGATGTATATAAATATATGTGACACGAGAAATATATAATCCTCGCCTTTCGGGGCTGTTGCCAGCTGGAGTGGTAATCTGGTAACACTTTTCCGTATACCCTATGAGAGTTGTAGGTGCCCGTCTCGTGTACCAGATCTGACCTATCCGCAGAGAACCTCCCAAACTCCCAGCGGGATGTAAGGGCAAGTTGTCACGGCCCTACAATGGGCAGTCACTATACCATAGGTCGGTAATACTCAACATCGCATGCTATAAAGCATATAACAAACACCACTCATGCAAACATCCAATATAAGGATGATAGCTAAGTAATTCCTATGGACTTACCTCATCCTACTCTCAACACGATCAATTCCAATCTGGAGGACAACACTGCCTAATAACAAGGCGTAAAGAGATATTACATCTCGTATCAATCAAAGGGGTCACACCTAGACCCAATGGATCCATATGGATCATATCCAACTTACAAACCTCGATAATCTACTAAACCTCAAAGCCATAACCGGCACATATCGATATCATACTCATCATCATTCTATCCTCATACACATACCTAGCATGCTACTAACCCGCTCATACTAGGAAAGGAAAGGATCTACACTACTCAAGGTAGATCCTGTACAAGACGCACCTGTGTGACAAGAGGGACGCAGGGGCGAAGCAAAGGCAACCGCAGGCGCGGCGACACTCTGGCGCAGGCGCGTTGACCGTGGCCGCAGGGGCGGTGGCTCTCTGGCACGGGTGTGGTGAAAAGGTCACCACTACTGTGGCCTAACCAGGCTGGAAAAGATCACAAAACACCACTCAACTGGCTCCCAAGCTCAGCAACAACAACACACAACATCATCATCCACCAAAAGTCCACACAACTTGCTTGTAACTTAAGGAAATTCAAGAACAAGGTCCAAAGAGAGAGAGAGAAGAAGCTCGTGAGATAGCTGGAATGAAGATGAAACCCATGATCATGAGGCCAAGAAGAAGCTTAAGAAGGAAGAGAAGAAAGGGTAAAGCACGTTCCACTCGGTCAACAAAGCCGGATACAGCCGCAAGAAACCGCAGGGGCGGGCATCCTGAGCCGCAGGGGCAGAAATACAAAGAACCCGCTGGGCCGGCGCAATGCACCCGCAGGGACGGCTAAGTCCAACTCAGCTCCAAAAGACTAAGGCGACCTATGGCATCCATGCTGCCACTGACTCGATCTTCGTCGGTGTCGTCCATGCTGCCACTGACTCGATAATAACCGGCTAAGCCAAGACAGCTACGTACTTCTTTGACGTTCGTCGGTGTCGTCCATGCTGCCACTGACTCGATCATCGCCGGATTAACCTTGATCCCCTCGGCTGAAACAATATGACCCAGGAATGCTACCTCTGGCATCCAGAACTCGCACTTAGAGAACTTAGCATAAAGTTCTCTATCTCGTAAAACCTGTAACACCGTCCTCAGCTATCCTGCATGCTCCTCCCTACTGCGAGAGTACACCAAAATATCATCTATGAAAACTACCACAAACTGATCCAAAAGAGTAAGGCTACCTATGACATCCATGCTGCCACTAACTTGATCTTCGTCGGTGTCGTCCATGTTGCCACTAACTCGATAATAACCGGCTAAGCCAAGAAAGCTACGTACTTCCTTGACGTTCGTCGGTGTCGTCCATGCTGCCACTGACTCGATCATCGCCGGATCTACCTTGATCCCCTCGGCGGAAACAATATGACCCAGGAATGCTACCTTTGGCATCCATAACTCGCACTTAGAGAACTTAGCATAAAGTTCTCTATCTCGTAAAACCCATAACACCGTCCTCAGTTGTCCTACATGCTCCTCTCTGCTGCGAGAGTACACCAAAATATCATCTATGAAAACTACCACAAACTGATCCAGGAAGTCGATGAATATGTTGTTCATCAACTCCATGAAGACTGATGGGGCATTCGTAAGCCCAAATGGCATCACTACAAACTCGTAGTGTCCATATCTGGTCCGAAAGGTTGTCTTGTGCACATCCTGCTCTCTCACCCTCAGCTGGTGATACCCGGAGCGCAGGTCAATCCTGGAGAATACAGTCACTCCTTGAAGCTGATCTAACAAGTCATCAATACGGGGCAATAGATACTTGTTCTTGATGGTCACCTTGTTCAGCTCTATGTAATCAATGCACAGTCTCTACGATCCGTCCTTCTTCGCACGAAGAGGACAGGTGCTCCCCATGGGAATACGCTAGGGCGGATAAAACCCTTCTCAGCCAACTCCTCGAGTGGCTTCTTCAGCTCCAACATCTCGACAGGCGCCATATGATATGGGGCCTTTGAGATCGGTCTCGTACCAGTCTCTAAATCAATGCCAAAGTCCACGCTCCTCTAAGGCGGAAAACTGGACGGCTCAACAAATACATCCGTAAACTCGCAGACCACTGGGATATCCTCTAACGTTGGACTCTCCCCCTCCTTCATGACATAACACCAGAAGGCCTCACATCCCTCTACAATCAATCTCGTTGCACGTACCGCACTGATCACCATGCCTAACCTCCCAAGATCCCAACCTCGGAAAACCTCTATCTGACCTAACTCGGTAGAGAGTGACACGGTTCTCCTCCCTACATCTAATATTGCAAGGTGTCTATCCATCCAATCCATACCTAAAATGACTTCTTCATGCTCTAATGGCATGACAAAGAAGTCAACAAGTAGCACACGAGTCCCTACAGAAATGGGACAATCACGGATCTCATGGGTACCTCTGACCCTACTACCATCGGATAACCCTATACTAAAGGGTATCCCCTCAGTCATATCTAGACTCAAACGCTCAACACATGCATCAGATATAAAAGAATGCGTAGCTCCAGTATCAAATAAAACTCTAACAGGTAAACCATGAATCAGAATGGTACATGTAGCTGTCGGTGCAGTTGGCTCCTCTGCACTCCTCAGCTCAAAAACTCTACCGTGAGCCCCTTTGGTGTCGGTGGTACTCCCACCACGACCTCTACCTCTACTCGGCCCAGGAGCAGATCCCTTAGTAGTGGGACGATCTGGGAGTCTCTGCTGTCGTCCCTGTGTTTCCTGCTGAGGTGGTCTCTGCCCACCCCCTGCTACACTGGCAGGAGAAGAACCTTGTTGAGATTAAGCTCCGCCCTGTCTACAGAAGACAGCTCTGTGACCCGGTCCGCCACAAGTGTAGCAAGTCACTGTCTGCCCCGTACACTCTGGTCGTATATGTCCACAACTACCACATTTGAAACACTGTCGTCCCTTATCTGTAACCGGTGCAGATGAAGGATAACTCTGGCGTCCCTGGCCTCGCCCTGAACTAGCAGCTCCACCAGCACCACTGGTCTGCCCAGACCGCTGTCTCTTCTCAGACCCTCCGGTCTAAGAAGCTCTCCTCTGCCCAGCCCGCTCTCGCTCATAATCTGAAGCTCTGTCCTGATAGTCCATCAGGAATTCACAATGAAATCCCGCCATCATGAAGTTGACCTAAGCTTCGGGAAAAAAAACTTTTATAGTAGAGTATTGGGAAATGGTTGGAAAACACTAAATTCTATCATCACGAAGTTGACCTAAGCTTCGGGAAAAAAAAACTTATGTTAAGGAGGGTATATGTAATATCCGAAAGTTGTTAATATATATATATATATATATATATATATATATATATATATATATATATATAAAAGATAAAAATCTTACGTAAGTATAAATTTTATAAGTTTTGGGGTAAACGTGCGACACGCACGCTAGAAGTTTAGTTATGTTAGTTGCTTAGTGGGTAAATCAAGTTAACCTGGCTTATGAGACTGGAGGTTAGGATAACAAGCACCTCATTAATTCTTTATCTTTTTCTTGATCTTAACAATTCAAACGAGATTCTAGGAGAATGCTAGACTACTCTCCCTGGTTCGGTTGCAAGACCAAGCAATCTTTCCAAATCTTCAATTTTGTAGCCTATCAACTTACTCTTTCTAGCCGGATTCAAAGTCGCCTTCGCTGACGTATTCCGGTTCGGGGTCCCTGGTTCCATTTCGCGCTCTCTTTTGCTCGTCCGAGTGTATTTCGATCATGAGCGGGGGACCATAAAGGATAGGAGGCGGTGTTTTCTCTTCAATCGGGTCGATACAAACACGCGGGGCATATACCGCGGTCTCGCACGTTGGCGCCAGCAAGTTATATTAGGATTCGGTTGTACCCTTTTCCATACCTTTGGTAGTTAATCAAGTTATATTAGGTTGTAATAGTTATAGAAAGCAAGGGCAAATTCTGGGTGTTTTGAATCGGGTAGGAATGGGTTGATATGTGTGTAGTACTATAAGGGCAAAACAACGAAGTGCGATCGATTATGATACGCCATTGTATATAGTGAGCTAAAGAAATTGTACAGTGGCTTGGGATTAGATTGGTAAGTGAAGGTTAAGCATATTAATCATGGCTTGAATATGTGCTAGTAATGAAAGATGTTCTTAATATAAGTTATGACTATGGAAATAATACTACATGCATTTGCGGTTTGAAACGAAGGTTGTAGTAGCGGATTTGGATGTTAAAGAGTTATTGTGTATTTGTGTATGCGTATATATGACTTGGTGATTGGTATTACTTAATTAACACACAGTGGAGTAGTATACGTCTCTTATGCATGCATTTGAATTTGCAAAAGTAGATTATGATATTGCATGTTGCATGCTGTATAAGGTTAAGTAATGTTTGTATACTTAAGTTAAGTATGTTAAGGATAAGTTATATTTGATCCTTAAAGTAATTTCTGTGGACGCAAGTCACGCAAGACTTGACGAGAAGAGTTGTTATGGAAGGTACTACATCCGCATCATTAACTAAATTTATTATACTCTCGCTAAAAGAAGAAATACCTACTTGTGTAGGTTTTAACAATTAATTTAGCATAATGGGTAAATATTAGCTTTTCAGTTAGTCAGTTGGGTTATAAATCCTTAACTTGTAACATTTACTTGTCTTGTTCGATCGGTCGCCTTGGGGAAGCTCTTCATTGACGCTAGATTAGATTGTGTCTTTCGGATTGAGGTAGGTCGTCGAGACTTATTTAGTTGTCGTTCCATTGGTTAGCTTGTAATGTGATGGCGGTGTGTGTTGTCTTGTTTTGTTATAGTAACGGACTTGAGTAGGTTGACGAATTGATGATCTTGTTTAGGGCGATCAAGTGTATGTATAATGGGCCTTGACATCAATGTCCAGCCGTGACACGAGCCGGGGAGGTTATCTGCGACTAGCCAATATAAGTATATGATGAGATGCATAAGATCCACTCATGTTGGTATACGGGGACAAAGGCGAGGGTCGAAGACTGCTCATGCCAATGATAATTTGAGAATATTGTGTATCACGTTATGCATGAAGATAAAAAATGGGATATCGCATTGAATGCATGCTGTTGTGTTTATATTTTATATGTGTTTGTGTTGTCTATTTATTTTGCTATACTATTGAGATGTTAGCTTATGGTTTTTATGTAAATGTTGATAGGCTTTGTCTAGGGTAAGGAAGATATGGAGTAATTTGAAGTAATTGGTCAATTAGATTTGCGTATTTTTTAGGATTGGGTGTTGCATTATTATTATATATATATGGATCTATATTTATTTAATAAATAACATTATGACATGACGCTAGATATACTGCTTAATAAGGGGTTTTTTTAATCCTTTTTGCATAACATTTTTTCCATACATTGAGTATTTTTGTTTTTATTTACTTGTGCCGCGTGTTGTAAGATATAGTTAGAATGTTGTTGTTTATGGATGCGCAGGAGGGTACCGGACCTCCTCCTAATAAAAAAATGTTAGATGGTTGATAGCCTAAGTTGGGACTCATTGTGAGGTCCTAACTGATAACATTTGAGTTTATAAATCCGGGATTACATATAATTTGGATAATCATAATATGTGAGCGAAAGATAATGTGTTAAGTTCAATCCATATCAATGTTCTACTTCCTTGATCTTAAGTCCAACTTATCTAAAAAGTTAGATAAAGAATTTTTTTTAAAAAAAAGAAGAGATAAAAACTATTTTAAAGCAAAATTGTACTAAGAACATTCTAATGGGACCACTTACTTTGAATTTGTTTAAAAAATTGATTGTAAAATTGTATGAGGAGAGCTGAAGAGCCTCTTTTCTAGGCTGTTAATTTGGTCCGGTTTCTTTTGGAACCGGACGAACCGAACCGAAAATTACCGGTTTGGTTCGGTTCCTACAAACATTTGGCTTCAATTTTTGGAACCGGACCGTTTAAATACGGTTCCGGTTCCGGTCCGGTTCCAATTTTTTTAAAAGCAAGGAACCGTTTATATTTATATTTAAAAAAATAAAAAAATAAAAAATAATAATAATAATTGAAACGCTTCATTTTGCATTCTCGGTTTCTCATCCCCTTTCAGTCTTCATCCTTCAACCGAATTAGCCCTCTCAGTCCCTCTTACGACTCACATTGCAACCTTAGTTGACGAACTCGCTGCCGCCGCTCCGCTGTTCGCCACCGCTGCTCGCCATCGCTCCGCTGCTCGCCACCACTCCCTTCGCTCGCCGCACCCGCTTCCTCGCCGCTCACGCTGCATTGTTATTGTTACTTGTTAGTGGTTAAAGTGTTAAATGGTTCCGATTCCAAACGGTTCCACCAAGTCCGGTCCCAAACGGTTCGATAATTTGTTAAACGGTTCCGGTTCGGTTCCATAAAAAATTTCTTAAACGGTTCCGTTCTTTAACCGGTCCGGTTTCAAACGGTTCCGGAAAAAAAAATACCGAAACCGGACCGTTTACCTTAAACGGTTCCGGTTCCGGTTCCTTCAAAATTTTCCGGTTCTCGAACCATTAACAGCCCAACTCTTTTCCATTTATAAATCAACCAAAACTTTATTGCCTCACTTTCCTACACTTGTATGCTATGAAAATTAAAAAATTCAAAAACCAACATCAATTATAATTAAATGTTTATCCGATTTTTTGAATATTTTCATCCTTTAAACCTAATATCTTTTATCAATTAAAGTTACACACTCTATATGTTAAAATCCCGGGTTTTTAATGTTGTCTCCTTAGTTTGATTCTTTTTTAGGTGACGCATTGTGTGGTTTGTTTAGGAGGGGACGTGAATTTGTGATCGACTTCCGAAGGCTCTATTGCAAGCGCAAATCTGAGGTGTTCACGGTTGTTCCTCAGGCTTCATTCCTGTGTACTTTCTTCGAAGATGAACTTTGTGCTCACCGCTTTCGTTGAGTTGAATCATACTACTTTCACTTGTTGGCTTCTTTGTTGTCGGTATTTCTTGATGTATTTTTTTTGTGTTTCTTTTTCTTCTGTTGTTGTTCCTCATGACGGTTAGTCCGTCTGCCGATCTTTTTCGGTCTTTCGACCCACTAGACAACTTGTCGTCTAGTGCAACGAACCGCTTTCCTTTATAAAAAAAAAGAAGCCTCTTTTCCACATTTTTTTTTCCAATTGAAAGATGACATGTGTACATGAATGGGTATTTATATTTAAAAACTTTTAACTCACAAAGAAAATGTAAATGTAATAATATTATATTATCGTTTATGTAATATAAAATAATTCTTTTATGTATTATAGAATTCCATTATATTATTGTTTAAAAAGTTTTCAAAATAGGGTGCAGAAGCAAGCGGGTCGGTGGAATATGGTTAACACATAATATAAGTCGTGGCCCTGTGTCTCTAAGTTGGTGGCCGGTTACCTTGCCCCCGCGGTTTACAAATATTTATAATTGGTTCAGCTGGTGGTTGGGTTCTAACCTCTAAAGTAGATAAATAATACAACGCAAAATTTCAAAACTAAATAAATAGTAAAGATATTGTGGGATATGTCGGCATCCATAATCACCAATTTGCTAACTATCGTATTAATATATTAGATTAATATGAGTCGTTTAGTCAATCAAATTTTAATTAATCTGATTTTATGTATTTATTTAGATGTCTCCTTATATAATTTTGGAAGATTTTACAGGATATTTCAATATTTTACATATTTTATATATTTTAAGCATTTTATTCTGAATGGCCCCGTCCTTGTTTTGTAGCCCGTTGGCTGCATGACGTGACACATATATGTATATAATTATTATAAATTAAAGTTGTTTGTCTATTTTTATTTTAATTTAGTTACGTTTTTGAGAAGAATAGGAAAGATTTTCCATGAATAGTATCACTCTAATATTTTTTGGAGTAATTTTTACATTGTGATGTACGAATAATTGGATTGTAATTTTTTTGTAGTTTGTTTTTCATGTGTTTATGTCTTCATAGGATGGAAATGTGGGACTATTACAAGTTTTGTATGGACAACTCATAACTTAACTACATTAGGGCTCTCACTTAGATTTACTTTAGATCTCTCAATTTTGTGGTTATGCAATATGTTGCAATTCGTACACCTATTTATAGTGGGACCAAATCGATGTTTTAACTAAACAGAAAAAAAAAATTAAAATTATCAAAGTGACACCTCAATAAAATATATTTACCAATATAGCAAATTTTCTGACACATGTTTTTAAATTAGTTATAAGTATGATTAACACATTTTTTCTTTTATAAATAATAGATTAATACTAATCCTAATTTTATAACTAACAACCCAACAACTTTTTCTCCAAAAATTTTGATGATCGTTTTTTTTTTTCCTTCTTTTTCTTTTTCAACTTCAATTTCCTTTTCCAACATAGTAAAATATCAATTTTGTCTTCACATTATTTATTTTTTTTCAACATAGCAAAATATCAAAAAAAAAATTCACAAGTTAGGCACAACATACTAACTTGTAATTCGGGAGTTGGATCCTCACGTCAAAATGATGATATGTAATTGTGTTAGTCTTGCGGTAGACTTATTTATTGTTTTTATGATATGTATTTTCATGTTGGAGTTATGATATAATATTTAGATATTGATTCGGATGATTAATTTTCGTGTATACAAATTCTTACGACTTTATTAATAAAAACTATATTAATAATAATTTATTTTTCTAAGTTAAAAATTGTTTTTTCAAATTATATAGTAAATTAAAAAAAACATTTACAAATGAGAAATCACGTAAACCTCTCTTGGAAAGGATATAACCGCAATTAGCTTTCCGTCAACATGTTTTTGATTTTTTTAAAAACTAAAATAAAAATGAAGAAAAATGTTGTTTATGTTGGAAAATAAAAACATTAAAAAAAAAAGAAAAAAAGAAAAAACCTAGCGGTAGAATCTTATGTAACACTATTAAATTAAAAAAATAAAAAGAAAAAACGTTAACAAGAAATTAAAAAAAAGCAACACATTTATAGGAAACAAAAACAAACCTAGTTGAAAAATGGGAAAAAAAAAATTTATGAAAATATAAATTGTGTTTAGCCTTAATTCATGTTTTATAAACACAAAAAAATTGTCATAACCATACTTATAATTAATCCTATAAAATATGTCAGAAAATTTACTATATTGGTAAATATGTTTTATGAGGTGTCACTTTGGTAATTTTTTTTTTTTTTAGGTAAAAGATCCGACCAAATCACCCTCCTACACATTAATTTATAAAAATATTTCAATTATACAAAAGAAAAAGGAAGGTATTTCAATAGAGCATTCTAGGAAACTATTATACTAGAAAGAACTACTCGGGAAGAAAATACACGATTAATCCTAACTTTAAACTACAAAAGGGTCAAAAAAAAAAAAAAAAAAGTCTATAAACCTTTAAAGATAGTCCATCAACATGTTATAAATGCTAAATGATCCCTAACGAATTTGAAAGTGTTCCGAACTTTCAAACTCACGTAGAAACTTTAAGGAAAGCTTTAAAAGCAAACTAGCTAAGTGCACTACTTTGACCTTAGATATATAACTTCAAACAACTCCTAAAAATTCCAAGATAATCCTAAGAATACTAGGCCATACTTATTGTAAGGTAGAGGAAAAAAACACATAAATACATCTCCAATAATTTTATACAAATTCACAAAGTTGCCCTCACAATTGTCATTCCATACTTAGAAATATTTGGGCGCTTTTCTCTTCCAAAACAAATTTATGCCTAACTTTCACAAAGCTATATCTTTCAATCTAACTGTTGAATTTCTACCAAAATTAAACATGTTATACTAAAATATACTAACTATGGCATATCAAAAATCCAACTGTAAAACATAAGTTTATCATACATAGATCTGGCCTTAAAGAGAGTATCAAGAGAGATAAAAGATAAAAATCTAGGGAAAAAAATTAGAGTCTCTTGTATTGGATTTAGGTATACCTGTGTGAGTAGGGAATGGATAATTTCATCCATAAGCATATCGGCTTCAAGAGAAAGGAAGGGAAATGAGGGGAAACTCACGGATCCGAGACAAGATGCAACATGGAGGGAGGAGAAACATGATTGTTCAACCCACAAGGATATGTTTTGCTTGTACAAATGAGATGGCCTTTTGGCCATCTTGCTCTTCATTATTCGATATTGTTGATGCCTGAGCTCGACGTGGAGGATCGGCTTTGAGCAAACAAGGGAGTGAGATCGCTCTTTTGAAGGCAGTTCTGACTCAGAAGGTGATTTATGCATGTGTATCTCTTGGAGGAGGGAGGGACTCAGCGACTTTTGTTTTGCTCGATGGTGAGGAGCTTCTGACTGTTGTTGGTGTTGGAGCGATGGGCTATTTTGGCTTCCCTTATGCGCGAAAGAAAGGGAGTAGACGAGGAAGAAGATATGCTCTTATTACTGCTTATGAGTACAAAGAAGAGAGAGAGAGAGAGAGAGACCGAGGTTGTGTGAGGAGGAGAAATGCACTTTTGTGTTGTGTGAGTAGGAGGAGGCTTCGTTGTTGATGTGTAAAAGGGTATATAATGTTCTTTATTTCTTGCAAATGGGTATCGTTCTGCTGCCTCAAAGGAGGAGAGGATGAGCTGTCACATGTACTTATTTGTTTTCATATGACAACTCAAGTAAGGTGTAAAAGAGAGTGTGCTTGAAGATGCATGTGATGCTATTTGTTTTTCCATCATCTTTTGGCCTTTTTCTAATGCCTCAACTTTTCAAAAGAGTTTTTTCATCATTTGCTTCATCTCAACCTCCTTACTTGACCTATTTTCTTGTTTTCTTGGTGGAGGTACATAAGCTTGTTGTTGCTTCCTTTGGTACAACTATTGTTGTCTTTGGTTGTATTGTGACCTTCTCTCATATTCTCCATTGTTGGCATAGCAAGCTTGTTCTTCATTGCCTTCCAAACTCGTAAGATAAAACTCACAATTAGAAATAGTATGATCAACACTACGGAAATATTGACAAGATATATTCTTAGAAAAAGCAACATCACTTTTGGTTCTAAGAGTTTTTTTTTTTTCAGGCACTTGTACTTGAAGAGCATCCATCTTGGCATCTTGTGCACCTCTTCATTCACCTTGTAGAGTTTTCATTGGCTTGAGTATCTCTCATAATGCTTAGCTTGCTTCTCAATGAACTCCCGATCTTGCCTTTTGTTTGTTGTCAAACCCATTGTAGAACAACTCTCGTAGCACCGACATCAGCTCTCTATGATGAGGATACTCCAAGAAAAGGTCCTTGAATTTCTCCCATGTTTGGTGTAGGCTATCTCCACCTTCCATCTTAAAGCTTGTAATTTTCCCTATCATCTCAGCCGTTCGGGGGTGGTATAGCCTGATACCATATTTAGGCCTTACCCCTAAGAGAAAAAGAGAATGATCTTAGTTTAAGCTCGAATTGTTCAATACCTATAATCTTTACAGTTTCAGGCAATTCGTTGAAGATTAAGAGATGTAGATGTGGGTTTTCACTCGGTCCTCCACCAAACTGATTTTGCATGATCATTTGGATCATGGCTAACTTGAGATCGAAGTTTTGAGGAACATTGTTCCCAAAAACTACTCCGGATGGTGTGATATGTTTTGCCGGATCCATTCTCTCCCCTAAAGTCCTATGTGCATAAACTCGCTCTCGGCCATGTGCTCTCCTTGACACTTCTCTAAACATTTATTCATGGTGCATGACATCTCTTGCTTTTTGAGCAAGCAAACGAGCTTCAAGCTCCACTATTTTTTGCCTTTGTTGAGCATCCCGGGCTTTAAATTTAGCCATCTCTTCTTCTTGATCCATGGCTAATCTCTTTTCTTTTCTCCACTTGGTAAGCTCCCTCTCTATCTCCAAGTCAATTGTCACTAGACTTTGGCTTCTTGAACTTCTTAGGTGCACAATCTTGGCAACCTATAAGCACCAGATACAAAAGTACAATCAAATGTAACAAAATAACACTTGCCCTCCTTGAGGAAACTTCACACAAGTAAGGTTCATCTTCAATAGTCCCCGGCAATGGCACAAAAAACTTGTTATAGGCCGGCCCTTATGATAATTACAAATGTGTGACAATTGTACTCACTAAAAGAACGCTATATAACCCCAAGAGAAAGGGTCGTTTCAATGTAAATATACTACTACCAGCTAAAGTCGTCTCATTGAGTGTTATCTTCACCTTACTCTAAGAAGCTTTCTAGGAAAGTAAGCAAGTGTTGTAAAAGAAATCAAAAGGTGCGATCAAGTGATCGACTTAGAGACACTTCAAGAGTGATGGTTAAGTGTTCTCAATCGAGTTTTTTAGTAATTTCAATCGAGTTCCAGTTTAACGTCGACCGAGTCAGATTCTTGTAGCTTCTGACTTGGATTGAGTAAAAAATAAATGATGTAAAAGCGTAAACAAATATGGGAAACGACTAGGGGTTGGAAACTAATTTTCCCAATCCTTGTTAATACATTGTTCATACACATTATAATTTTATAGAGTGAGAACTATTTGCCCAAGTGCTCAAGTTAATGATGACTAAATGGTTGTATATATGGATAGGCAAATGTAAATCTAAGCATTCTAGTCTATCCAACATAGTAACTCACATGGTGTTTGCTATTGGTAAAATGCTAGTCAAGTACGGTCTCACACTAGTGATAGATCAATACAAGATACATAAGTCTTACATGGTGTTTGTTGTTGGCTTGTATAAATCATAAGGATCTAGAGTGGATTTACACTTCAGAAACTAGCAATCAATTATTCCTCACATCGTCTTTGCTATTAGAATAATTGAAGTATTAATTCTAGCATAATAGGCATCTATAAATGCATCACTAAAATATGAAATTACCTATGGGTCTAATTCATACTAGCCGGCCAATTATGAGCACATAGGATCATACTCAAGAACTAAACAAAGTGCATAAAGAAACAATCTAAGCTAGGCTTAACGTCCGACTTTCATATTAGCTTAAACATGAATCATAGTGTTCTAGTCGGTTTTTATCCTTTTATATCCTCACTATCATTCTTTGATACTCACATAAATTATAAGCAGTATAACAGATCTAAACATTACGTAGCTTTGGATTGAGATTTTCACCCCAATACCTAGTATAGAACTACTAACTCATGTTGAGTGAACATGCAATCAATGCAATCAACGCAATCAAACACACAATCAAACAATCCATACAATCGAGAGAGAGAGAGAGAGAGAGATGATTATCAAAGAAATAAGAGAAACGATATTACAAAACGCAAATTGGAAAGTAGCAATTGATCTAGCTTTTACTCAACTCGGCACAATCTTCTCTTACAACTCGGACAAACTCGGAATTAAAAATACACTAAGAAGACTCGGCTCCAAACTAAGAGAGAAATCTAAGAGACATAATTGTGGAGTGGTGAATTCGTAGCAAATACATGCAGCTAAACCCCTTCATATAAACTGAAAATAGAGGGAAATCGGCACGGATCATGGCACGATTTTCCAGCCGTAGAAATAAAGAATCTTGTAACCGTCATCATGTGGCGAGTAGTTGTAACGAAATTTTCCTTCGATCAACTCGACCCCAAAGTGACTCAAATGTCGTTGAAAAGTTAGTCGGTGAAACTGTTTGTAACAGCCTTGACCTTTAGGAGCTGAGCCGCCCCTGCGGGTGCTTTGTGCCGCCCCAACGGGTTTCCGCCCCTGCGGCTCAGGGAACCGCCCCTGCGGTTTCTTGCAGCTACAGCCGGCTTTGTTGACCGGCTGGACCTTGCTTTACCTTTCCTTCCTTCCTTCTTAAGTCTCGTCCTTGGCTTTTGATCAAGGGTTTCTCACTTCCTTTCCAGCTTCTTCACGTTCTTCTTCTCTCTTCTCCTTCTCCTTGATCTTATGCTTGAGTTCTTCTTGGTTTGGAAGAGGTTTTGTGTGGATTTGGTGGAGGTTGATGTTGTGCATTGTTGCTGAGCTTTGGAGCCAACTGAGAGGGTGCTTTATGATCATTTCCTTGCTTATGCCACAACTATTGGTAAGCTCCTTGCTTCTTCTTCATTCCTTCTTTCTTGAATTCCACCTTCCTTAGCTTAGGATTAGATGTATATTGATGTTAGAATGTGTATGTATATGTATATGTTTGGCTTTGGAATGATGAAGACGTGAGTTCTTCACATGGAGAGTCGAAGAGAAGTCGGGGAAGGCCGTTCTGCACTGTCGCTGCCCCCGCGCCTGGAAGCCGCCGCCCCGCGGGACTTTGTCACCGCACCCGCGACCGGAAGCTGCCGCCCCTGCGGCCACGGTCACCGCGCCTGCGGTTTGCCTTGCTTCACCCATGCCTCCCTCTTTTCACGCAGGTGCGTCTTGTCCCGGATCTACTAGAGTAGTATGGATCATTTCCTTTCCTAGTATGAGCGGTTTAGTAGCATGCTAGGTATGTGTATGAGGATAGAATGATGATGAGTATGATATCGATAGGTGCCGGTTATGGCCTTGAGTTTTATAAGTTGGATATGATCCTTATGGATCCCTTGGGTCTAGGTGTGACCCCTTTGATTGATAGGAGATTTAATATCTCTATATGCCTTATTATTAGGCAGTGTTGTCCTCCAGATTGGAGTGGATCTTGTTTGAGAGTACTCGTGGTTGAGGTTATTCCGAGATTTAGGTAAGTCCATAGGACTTACTTAGCTACCATCCTTATATTGGATGTATGCATGAGTGGTGTGTGGTATATGCTTGATAGCATGCGTTATTGATTATTACCGACCTATAGTATATTGATTTCCCATTGTAGGGCCGTGATAACTTGCCCTTTCATCCCGCTGGGAGTCTGGGAGGTTCTCTGTAGGCAGGCCAGACCTGGTAAACGGTTCGGGCACTCTCCATTCTCATAGGGTACACGGGGAGGTGTTCCAGGCACCACTCCAGCTGGCTATTGGACCCAGAGGCGGGGATTATATATTCCTCGTGTCACATATGTTCATATTCATATATATATGATTTGAGTGTTGGACGTTATAAAGATAATTAACCGGGTAAATGTGTGACAACATGTTTATATGTTATGATTCCTGAAGTGTGTTTGTGCTCTTGCATCTTCTATATATATGTGTATGGTTAGCTAACGGTTTTATACCGCATTGTAGATCCTTTGCAGGTTAGGAGAGCTGCAGAGTGATCTAAAGTGGGTGATCCGCTGAGGGCTCTATACACTAGGATATTACGTGGGATATGGGATCTTGTGTTATGTACAGTTATATGTTTATTTTGTACTCAGCGGTTCTTCTGTAAACCTTTTGATTTATATATTTATATACAGTTTGATGTTTTGTTTTAATCTATCTATGCCTTGTTGTAAGATCTAGTGAACTTGTTGTCAGGCTAGGGTCAGGATCCATTGTGAGATCCTAGCCTAGTAGCGTCTCGAGTCCTACGGATTTGGGGTGTTACACTGTTGTCTTCCTTGATTGAGTGGGTTGTCAAACACGACTGTCACTTGAGTGGCCTTGTCATGTCTTCTACCCAGCTCACTCGGCGGCCGAGTCACTCATTGTTTTTCAGTTGAGTGGCTCTTCTGAGGTCGAGTTGCTTCTCATCTTTGCTTAATTTCTTTTGTGGGAGAGCGTAAGTCTTCAGGCCCGAGTTTAATCCTCCTTTGTGTTAGTGAAGGGAGCCTTGCTTTAGTAGAGTTGCACGGGTAAGTTGGCTTTCTAGACATTCATCTCCAAATGATATTTGCAAATCCTCATGAATTGCTTACTTAGCCTTCTTCCACGTTTATGCTCCGGAGCTTTCCTTTGTTTCTTCTTTCCTTGCTTCCAGCTTTGTAGATGATGTGGTTGTTTTCTTGAGTCATTAATAGTCCATTTACTCTCCATTTTGACCTAAAATTACCTAAGCACAAGAGACAAATGGGAGTAGACATTATTTGATGCAAATAAGCTCTACGAAATAAGTAAATACCTAAACCCATGCAAAACTACTAAAAACACATGAGAACAACACTACAAAAAATAGCATAAAATATGCTATCAATTGTGCAGTGTTTTATGCCTATAATGCTTGAGTGATATTAGCTAGGGCCGAAAGGATGTCTAGTTCACTTATCATGTGGATGTCCAAACTATGGTTGTGTTAAATTATGTAAGAAAATAGCAAACACCATGTGATGCTTGCATAGTTTAATATAGTCATAAGTTGTAGAAAAGATTATCAACTAATGAGTAAATAGCAAACAACATGTGATACTCATTAGTTGAAACAAATCAAATGCCTTGACAAAGCATAACTATACCGTGCTTCATTAGTATTAATTTGTAACTTAAACTCTTCTATTTTATTAAATACAACATACCTAAGCATGTACCTAGTTATGGTTTGGAGGAATATCCCCAATTCCTAGTGTTTTCTCTTATTGATATTTGACTCTTGCTACTTGACTTTCCTCAAATCCAAGATTTTGATCACTTGAGCACCCCTTTTTCCTTTCATTTTACATACTCTTACTTTACTAGTTGAATTTGAGACAAAGTTGGGATATACATAGTCTCTTGGGATTTTGACCTTGATGCAATATCATATACTTACATTAAAACGACAGTGTACTTGCGGTACTATGTGATTTTCGCGCCATTTCGGGGACTATTGATTGTTTGACTTTGTTTTTGAAGAATTCTTATGTAGTATAGAGGTGTTTTGTTACTTTTGGTGCACTTGTGTTTGTGTCTTTGTTTCTAGGTTATTACTTGTTTGTTAGGAAGTGCAAACTAGGAAGTCACACCATTTGATCCGGAACTTGAAAGAACCTTGAGGAAGATAAGAATGCAAAAGAAAGAAAGGGTTGATATGGATCAAGAAGTCAAAGTTGAGAGAAATATGGCTCAAGTCAAAGTTGGCATGAAATTATGCCTTCCAAAGATTGAAGATCATCCCACAATTTCTTCAGTTGACTATTATAAACAACAATGTTATGATTATATTGCTTATTGTTATCAAATTTGTGTGATTATGATAGATTAAAGGTGCATTCGATCCTCAGATCTTTCAAAAATTTCATTCTATAATTCTTGTACAAATTATGTAAAAACTTCAACAATTAATATCCTGCTTTATAGAGTGGATAATCCAACAACTTATCATAATCCGCCCAAATCCAGCGAACAATCTTATCTTCATCCTCTTTAGCTCTAGAACATGATCAATCTACAAATCCAAGCTTAGTTTGGCACCTAAGACGATTTTGATGCTTCTTTTCCAAGAAGAAAAATTCTTGTCATCAAACAACATCAATACTAGTTGCATACCTGGATTGTTTGTGGCATATAAGTACAATGGATCTTTTTGTTACCTCCATTGATCTTCTCAACAATAGAAGATCGCAAAGCATTCTCGCGCGAATTTTGGGATATATTCTCTTTCGAATTTTGTGAGTTTGCTCCATCCCCTCTTGTCCCCATCGTTGGTCAAGGAATTTAGCACATGAAACCCTTAGTGTTAACACTCGAAAGATCAAATTTTTAATCGAGCTTGATTACAGAAGAAAAAACACAATAAACTCTGTATTCGAGCTTGATTACACAAGAAAAAACAAATATGTAACCGAATTTGATTAGAGAAGCAAAAACAATATCATATTTGTAATCGATCTTGATTACAAAAGCAAAGAAGGTGAAATCATTGCTTTGATACCATTTTAAGAGTGTTAGATTATTGGGTCATACACTAAGCCGTATTTTGGGCTTATCCCTTTATTTGTTTGTTTATCTTTATATTTGGGTGCTTTATTTGTTATTTTATATGTATCTTATTTTATTATTATAATGCCCTTGTTATAAATATTTTGTTCGATCAATGAATAAACCAAAGCCTTCAGTTCACAAATCTCTACATGGTATTAGAGCATACGATCTCTAATCACGTTTTCTCCTAAAAATCCCTAATACAAACCCTAGCCGCGCCGCCATCATCGTCACCGATGATGGCATCGCCGGCAGCTATCCCACCAACTTACCGGCACTCTGCAACCGATTTTTACCATCAAAGAAGGGAGAGAGCTCAATCAAGTCCTTCTAGTATCTCTTCGATCAAACACATATCGATGTGTTATTATCGCCAACAAAACAAGAAGCAAAGAAGAGAGGGAGGTCCATCAAGACCTCATAGCATGTTTTCGCTGATAACTATCCTAGGACGCTAATCAACCCGTGTCATAGGGCCCAAAAACTTACTCTAGGATGCTAATCAACATGCGTTATAGGTCCTAAACTTACTCTAAGACGCTAATCAATTTGCGTTTGAGGTCCCAAACTTACCCTATGACGCTAATCAACTTGCATCCTAGAGCCTAAAACATACCCTAGGAGGCTATTCAACCTGCGTTATAAGTCCCGAACTTACCCTAAGATGCTAATCAACCTGCGTCTAGGGCCCAAAACTTACCCTAGGATGCTAATCCACCTGCGTCCTATGGCCAAAAACTTATCCTAAAATGCTAATCAACCTGCGTTCTAGGACCCAAAACTTACCTTAAGATGCTAATCCGGGCCCAATTAACCTACTGACGCCATATTGACTCCAACATTTAAAGACCAATGAAGGGAGGAGGTACATCAAGTCCTTATTCCATCTCTTCGAGTTTCCATTGTTCAAGCTTGGAGTCACACCTCTAACTTAAGGGAGACGGCTAGATTATTGGGTCATACACGTATTAGGCCGTATCTTTAGATTTATTCCTTTATTTGTTAGTTTATTTTTATAATTGAATTTATCTTTAATTTTTTTTAGTTTATCTTTATCTTAATTTTTTATTAAAGAGCAAAAATAAAAGGCGAAGTATGTGCCCTCTTATACTATATATTTAAATTTATGTCCACAACTTCTTCACCGTCGTTGCCTTCATTGAAATGGGAAACTCCAAAGATAATTCGGATAGTTCCGACCAAAAAGAAAATTTGGACAGTATTTTAAATTTTATATACAAATAACATACATTTACTATGAAACCTATTCTAAAATTCGAATTTATCACCAAAACATCAATGCAATGTTTTTGAATAATTAATTTTAAAACTAGCTGTGAACATCACACACGTACTTATTTTATTTTGTATGATCGATGATTTGTAAAAATGGTTTGTCACATCTAGAGCTATTTTCTAAAAAATTAATCATATCATTTTTGATAAATAAGTAAATTTTTTGCATTTATAATTTAAAATTGTTAGTATTTTTAGTTTAATATTAACTAGTGTATTACTCGTGCACTGTACGGGGCGTAATATAATATTTATTCCAAATATTTGAATAAAAATGATCTTCTTTAGAACCTAATATAATTTATTCACTATAAATTTAACTATCTTTTATTATACATATAGTATGAATAAATTGAAGTTATATTTATAATATGGTAACAAATTCAATTTATATTAATATAATATAAAACAAATCTTGTCGAAAACTATAATTATAATTTAATTAGTGCGTAAAAGATTATCCTCAACCTAAGGTTGTTTAAGAAGATCTGTAAATTAAAATATGTGATATAAGATCGGAATGATAAGATATTATTTACGGATCAACAAATTATTAATATTTGAATTTGTAAATACTCTTATTAATTATTGATTTTTGTGATTTCAGATTTTATTTATGGATTAACAAATTATTAAGATTTAGATTTATAAAATTAAAATTATTAATTTTTTAAAATGATTTTGGAAACTGTGTGAATTGTGACGTTGACACGTGACAAGGATGGTCTCTTCATAGATAATAGATATAAGATGGTTCAAAACTTTCATATAAACGGATCACAACAGAAAGAATTAATGTCGATGAAATAAAAAAAATCGAGGAAATGAGAGGAAGAAGATGAGTATTCCAAATGTGTGTATTGTTTCTTGTATATGAAAATAACAAAGAGGCAAAAATATGTATACCATACATGTGTGGTGTTTAGTGTGACAGTTGTCCAGAGTAGTAACCAACTACTAACTAATTACCTGATGCTTATTATATCATATATCTTATTAAAAGTTGATATTATTATTGGTTAAGTAGTAACGACTAATCTGTACTAACTAACTAATTAATTACATGATGCTTATTATATCATATATCTTATTAAAAGTTGATATTATTATGGGTTCATTTCCTTTACACACATTGCGGGGTAGGGTTGGATATCTTCGACTCGCATACATATGTTATATGTACAAAGTTAGATTCACATAAATTAATTGAAATAGTCATCTAATCTCATACACCGTAATCAGGTTTTAAAGTTCATATTGTTTGGAAAAAACTATATATATATATATATTATATATATATATATATATATATATATATATATATATATATATATATACTACGATTCACGGACACTTCTAGAAGGCGGCGTGTCCCGTGTCCTACCGTGTCGGACACGGTCAAGACACGTTTCAAAGGTAGGACACGGCGAGGATGACAAATTGTGTCCGGTCAAAACACGGTCGACGAAAATTTTTCCTATTTTTTAATGCTAAAAGTAACAATTTTAAAAAAAATTAAAGAAAAGTTGATTTACCGTTATATTTCTTCTTCTCTCCTTTTTTTCTCGACTAAACATATCCCCATATGACCACTTGCGATATTGTAGTTGCTGGAAACAGGATGCTAATCTTCTTCTTTGATTTCAATGTTAAAATATTATTGTTCCGCCGGCCGACTCTTCTCTCCATTCTTCTTATGATTTTATAAATTGATGTTGAACCTTTGATCACTAATATATTACGTAATCTTTCTTTGTTGAATGTTGAGTGTGTTCACTTTTTCTAAATAATAAATTTTTATTATTGTTTTGCTTAGTTGATTATGTTGTTGATTTGCAAAATGAATGGTTCATTTTTAAATTTTGAAACTAAGTATGTTTATTTGAGATTATACGACTAAATATGTTTATTTTTATGTTTTGTAAGATTGAAAATGTTTTTTTATAAGCTTATATTTCAGTTATTATGTCGTTATATTGATATTTTTATCAACTCATGAATCATTGGTTTTTCATATATATATCATTATGATATATGAATTATACATTTCTATAGCTTTAAAATGATATATTAATTTTTTCCTCGTCGTGTCACCGTTTCTCGCCGTGTCCGTGTCTGTGCATCTAGTATATATATATATATATAACATTTTCCAGATTAGACTAATCTATATTGTACGAAAACGGGAATGAGAAACAGAAAAACATAAATATTAAAAATCATTAGAAACGGGACCCAACGAAGAAAATATAAGTAATAAGGGTTGCTAGTTGTGATTGATTCGAGAATTAGATAGATTAAGGGTTCTTCTTCCTTACTTCTTCGCGTTCATTGCATTCAGACTGATTTGTAATAGACCTGACATAAGTTGGCTAGATCAGCTATAGCTAACTATCGTGTTTGGTACGACGAGTTTCCGTATCATGTTTCTCAACATGTAGCTTCAAAGTCAAAGAAGCAATAACAACGCCGAAATGGGAATCTCCAACGAAAATTAGGACCGTTCCGACCAAATAAAAAATAAAAAAAAATTCGGACTGTATTTCAAATTTAATATACAAAATAGTAGTATACATTTACGACAAAACCTATTTAAAGATAGTTCAATAAACTCGCCCCACATTCATTGTGGATCAGCTCTATATTAGTAGTAACCTTTTTTTTGTTTATAAAAAAGTGATTATAATAGATTAGTTACGATAATTAACCTAGAACCTTCCTGTTGTTGAGAACAAAATATGAAGGAGAAAAATGACTTCTTTTTTTTTTTTATAATTATTGTAATATTTCAGGTACAAATATGCAAACATTTTGTATATATTTATAATTTTAGGTATCATGTTTCATCATCAGATCTTTATAAATTATGTTCAGATATCCACGTAATCACATACTCAACCTTATATATATATTCCCAGGACCCAAGCCCTTTCATATCATATGCATTCTGTCATCTTTGCATATGAGCATATCTTTATAGCATTTGAATCTCCCTTCGATTTCTCTCTCCGATCTGATTCTCAAATCTAACGATCATTTTTCCATTTGCAATTTACTTTCAAAAAGATCAATGGAGTTGGAAAGCATTCTCGAGTTTCTTGAGAACAAGACCCTTTTGGTGACTGGTGCTACTGGCTTCTTATCAAAGAGTACGTATTCAATATTTTTGTTCAAGTTTTTTTAGAAGAAGATCGATCCTTTATATATATTAACAAGCTTTGTTTCATTTGGATGCCATTTTCTTTGTGTATAGTTTTGGTCGAAAAAATACTAAGGACCCAACCAAATGTGAAGAAGCTTTACCTTCTTGTAAGGGCAGAAGATTCTGAATCGGCCAACCTACGCCTACAAAATGAGGTGCTCATAGTTTTTTTAAATATTGCTAACGATGAATCTTCTTCTTCTTCAATGATCGTTTGTTGTTTGTTGGTTCAGATTATAAAGAAAGAGCTTTTTAAGGTTATGAAGCAAAAAATGGGAGGAAATTTTGAAAGCTTCATAGCAGAGAAGGTGAAAATGGTAGCAGGCGACATCAGTCGCCAAGACTTAAACATACAGCAAGCCTCATTGAAAGATGAAATGTTCAATAATTTGGACGTTATCATAAACTTAGCTGCAACTACCAACTTTGATGAAAGGTATATATACTAACTTAAGTCCTAGACTCGTAACTTATCAAACAAAGGTCTTAAGATAACATAACATTTTTCAGGTACGACGTTTCATTGTTTCTCAACACTTACGGAGCAAAGAATGTTTTGGACTTCGCTAAGAAATGTACTAATTTAAAGGTTCTTGTTCACGTATCCACAGGTTAGTACTTCAAATTCTTCACATGAAATATCATTTTATTTGTTTTAAACGAAACGAGTCAAAAATTCATTTTGTTACGAATTTCAGCATACGTGTCGGGTGAAAGAGGCGGGTTGATATTAGAGAACACCTACAAGATGGGAGAAACATTGAATGGGACAAACGGACTCGACATTGACGAAGAAAAGAGGGTTTTGGAACGTAAGCTTGTTGAACTACAAGCTGTAAGAGCTGATCCTGAAGAAGTCAAGTTGGCTATGAAGGATTTAGGGCATGAGAGGTAATTTCCAGTCACCTAATTTTCTCTTCAATTGATAAACTCTTACATGACACTTTAATGCAATGAATTTTGTAAGAAGTACGTATAACATTTAAGAAGAAGCATTGTGACAGATCAATAATTCATCATTTAGTAACACAAATAGCTACACGTTGCTGTTAGGGAACAGGTTAATTATTATCGTCACATGTTTAGTTTACTTATATATAGTGATACACAACATAAAGAAATATCTTCACCAAATTTAAATTTCATAGTATAACATTTATTATTGCATCACCGTTCACATGTGTCAAACACTGTTCAAACTTTTAGGTGACCTAAGGTTTTATATTTGTTTTCAGTTAGGTGATCTAAGATTTGACATGACAAACCCAACTCTTTAAGACTTATATTTCGTTGAAATTTTTAACCATCTAAAGTTACAGCTACCATGATAATGTCTTTCCATAAGTGAAAGCAGGTTTACTAATCCTGTTGGTAAAAATAGTGAAGTCCTGCTGCAACCAAACCATAAATGCTCAAAATTTAATTTACTGTTACTGCCAAGCAGAGTAAACTATTATCCAAAATACGT
Organism: Fagopyrum tataricum; assembly: GCA_002319775.1. Classification (NCBI taxonomy): domain Eukaryota; kingdom Viridiplantae; phylum Streptophyta; class Magnoliopsida; order Caryophyllales; family Polygonaceae; genus Fagopyrum; species Fagopyrum tataricum. The sequence continues at coordinate 26,072,168 of CM008286.1, forward strand.
GAAGAGTACAGAAGATTTTTATTGTATCTACTGCTTAAGATTACCCAAAAAATCTAGGTATAAATTGTTGAGTAGATATGGGCACTATTAAGAGAGGTGGATACATATGTGAACAATATGAAAAACTGGAACAGTTTTTTATGTTCTCATATGTATATATATTTCCAAGTTTAAAATGGAAACAGAATATTTTATCCCTTATGAGTTTTCGTGCTACATAGATGAATAGTGATTATCATTTCCGGCTCATCTAGCATTTATCAGTAAAAACAATTTTGAAGAACAATAAGAAAGACTATTGCCCTAAATGTAATCAATAAAAACAATTTTGAAGAACAACTCTTATAATTACTATCCAGCTATTGACCTAGAATACTTAAAACAACAAATAATTGTGATTAAATTTATAATGTTAAAACAACATTTATTTATGAGCTAAGGGACTAACATTTATCAGAAGAAATTTGTCCGCGAACTTAATGCACGTAATTTTGGGTAAGATATGATAAAAGGGTAAGCAGAATTACCAAATGTAACTTCTTTTTCATTAAGTAGACTGAGAATACTTGCAGTATACAGTGGTATTTCATTTACAACAAACAAAAGAAAGAAAAATAATATTGAGTAGTAATTTATGAGTTATGGAAAACAGTAGGAATGTTGTTGAACTTATTTCATGCAAAAGAAGGCAACTTTTACTTGCCATGAATGGCTATTGGCTAGGCTTTCCTCAGTAGCATACAATGCAAGGCAGTGCTCTCATGTAGTTAGAACTGCTCCTCTATCAACTTGAACATAGCCGCTGCTAGCTAGCTGCTTTTAATTTTGCTGCAGCTACAGATAATTAATTTTGACAATATTAAACAACTTTTTAGCAATATTAGATTTGAATCAAGATCGTGTGGTTCACGGGTAATACTCTTATGGACTAATTTGCTTTGAAAAAACCCTAATTATTTTTCTAGAGCAAGAAAGTATGGATGGCCAAATGTATATGTATTCACAAAGGCACTTGGGGAGATGATTATAATGGAACACAAAGAAAATCTTCCTCTCGTCATCATCCGTCCGACCATCGTCACGAGTACTTACAAAGAACCCTTTCCTGGTTGGGTTGAAGGAATCAGAACCATTGACAGCATAGCTGTCGGATATGGTAAAGGGAGATTAACATTTTTCGCAGGCGATCCAAATTCCATCCTTGATGTGGTAACTGATTAAATTTTCTTCAAAGTATATTAAAAAATCATCACACAATAAATACATTATTACAAGAATAAGTTTTGTTGTAGATTCCGGGAGATATGGTGGTGAATGCAACTCTAGCTGCAATGGTTGCACACGCGAGTCAACTCGGTGAGTGTGGTGTTTACCAAGTAGGTTCGTCCATGAGGAATCCTCTAAAACTTTCGAGCTTTCACAAGACAGCTTGTAGTTACTTCATAACCAATCCATGGATCAACAAAGAAGGTAAACCGGTTATAGTCGGTTATTGTAAGGTTCTTGACTCAATGGATAGCTTCTACAGATATCTTTCCATTCATTACATGCTACCATTGAAGGGACTTCAACTAGTCAACACGGCTTTCTGCCAATACTTTGCTGGGACGTATTTTGACCTAAAGAGAAAAATAAACCTAGTACTAAGATATATCGACATCTACAGACCTTACTTGTTCTTCAAGGGAATGTAAGTTTCTACATAACAGAAAATAACTTTCACTAAGGGAAAAATGTGTAACATTTGATTTGGTTTTGCAGTTTCGACGACATCAACACCGAGAAGCTGAGATTGAAAACGAGAGAGGGCAATGTCGAAAGCGATATTTTTTACTTTGATCCAAAGGGAATTGACTGGGAAGAATACTTCATCCGTACACATCTTCCTGGTGTTGTCAAATATGTGCTCAAATAGAAGTGCTTCAGTTGTTTAACATATTCTCGTCACTCTCGGGGGTTTTTTTTTATAAAAATTATTGATTCCATCTTTGATTCGTTACTATGGTGTGTATGAGTGTATTTTATGACATATGTATTCGATCAGCTATTGTTATCATATTATAAGCTAATTATAAGCTATTGCAAAGACTCTTCAAGTTCTCAGTATTTTTCTTCAATACAAATGAGTATATCATAATTTTACTAGCAGCAAACTATATTTTACAACTCGGGCACGTACAATAACATATTAAGGGCTTGTTTGGGATCGATATTACTAGTCATGCAGGATGATAACACCTTCAACAACACTGTTTATGAATTGGAAATAAACAGTTTATAATTTTAGTCTTCCTCATGCTTGTTGGATCGAATCAATCTCCATCATAGAGATTTGTGAGAACTAATATTAATGTAGAACGAGTAACATAAATCGATGGGAACAATCAAACTTATCCTTGAACGGCACCAGACTAGAGGAATTCTTACACCTAGAGAGCGTCATAGGGATATTGGATCGATATGCTTCATTAATTAACATAACTAATTTATATTTAAGAAAGATACAAGGAGAAATAGAAAGATAAGTATTCTAAACTGTGATGCAAAACCCCAAACGGTTGACCCGATTAAACACGATGGATATATTGACTGGTGTTGGTACAAAATGTATCATCTGGAATAAGTGGTCACATGCTTCGATCCTCACATAACCATTAGTCGAATCGGTCGATATGATGGGTCGATTGCTTGTATTCTTTCAAGGGCTTCTTTGTTTCTTAGCATTCAATCGATTTAGTCTTATCCTAAACATCCTCAACATCGGAGAGAGAAACTTAGCCAATAGCAGACGATCTTCCAAATATGCTTTATATACGATTCACATGGCTTAGAATGTCGGCATTTTCATAAAAGTATGAGTAGATATCATAAACCAAAAAAATGAAGGAAAACTACCATAAAACTGATAAGAGATCGATAAGAGTGAGGGTTAAAAAAACATGTTAAAATACTTGTATCATTGGTGAGAAAATAAATATTCAGCATTTTCATATAATGTATAACTAGTGCAAAGATTCAACACAAATGACAGCTAGTCTTCATAAATAAACAATGTTGGTGTGAGAGGGGATAGAACTTTCCCATTATGCTCTCCTCCCCTAAACTACGCGCTCCACGCGCCTCCGCTCCATAACCGAACCTGTTACCGCCCGGCCTTCCCTCTTCCTGCTGCCAAACACTGCCTCCATGGGGAGATCCACCAAGTCTGCCACCATCCCTGCGCCGAAAACTTCCGCTCTCAACCCTAAAAGACCCTCCGCTCCCCACACACAAAAAAAGAAATCCCTAAACTCTCTGAACTTACCAAACCCTCTTCTTCCCCCCCCCCCCCCCCTACTCAAGCTCGGATAGCCCAATCGATTCCGTTCCCTCGGAACTAATAGTTTTCAATAACTCTCGCCTCCTACGCACCACCACCCAATCCCACTCTTCCCCCTCCGCGAAGACAACCCCTATCGGCTCTTTGCTCCAATCTCCTAAGAAGGCTCACATGGAGACTGAAATCGCTATCCTGAGTGTTGCCTCTCCCAACCCAAACCAACTCTCCCCCATCGAGGTCCCTCAACTCCATGAACACACTATCCGGGACAACTCTCCAACTTTGACGAATGACAAGAACACACCCCCTCGAGTTACCTCTACTCCCCCTCTTGTCTCGTACAAGGCCATTGTTAATTCAAGGAACCCCACCGCCACTTCTATCCCACTGCAGTTTGTCCCTGGTATCACTAACGGGATTGTTCCCTTTACTGAAACGGACATCTCCGGCATGGTAGACAAGTGGAACCTCTCCCTTGTTGGATGTCCATTTGGAAGCAAAGTATCCTATAAAGCCATGGAGTGTTTTGTCAACAAATCCTGGACTAACATCAGCTCTCCCAAGATCCTCCTTAACAAGCATGAAATCTTTGTTTTTTAATTCAATAACGAGGTTGATCTAACCCACATTCTCCAAACCGGCCCCTGGATGTTTAACAGCACCATCCCGCTTATTCTCAAGAGATGGGTGCCGGGTATGGTTCTTGATATTAGTTGCCTGGATGACATCCCCATTTGGGTCAACCTGCCGGACCTTGATGTTAGGTTCTGGTCCGATCGAATGCTTGGCCGAATTGCTTCGGCTATAGGTAAACCTATCCTCACGGACACTCTCTCAGCCAACCAAGTCCGTATTTCTTTTGCTAGAATCCTCGTCGAAATCTCGGCCGCCAAGGAGCTGCTCAAGGAAATCACGCTCCAAGGTAGCAATGGTGAAACCATCCGTCAGGAACTGGTTTACCCTTGGCTGCCAGTTCATTGCCCCACATGCAAAAAATTCGGGCATGCGTGCCCAAAAATCGGCTCCTTTACTCCTGCCCCTGCTATTACGGCGCAAGCCTCCTTTACCCACTCTTCTCCCAAAAAAACCTACGTAACTACCCAATCCCCTCAAATCGGGGACCACTCCTCCCCACTCCTCCTCAATCCCTAAAAATCCTCCCTCCTTCCCAACCTTCCACAGTTACAAATGTTAACCTTATCCCCAACACAGTAATTGAAGATTTGGCTTCCAACGTCATTTCTTCGTTCCCTAAGATAATTCAAAACCAATCTGACCAACCCCCCGTTGCCCAATCTCTTCGTCTACCCCACCCGGCCCTAGCAACAACACTGTGGCCGCCACTAAATTATGAATTTATTTGTTTTCCGTATTGCGGGCTGAGATAAATTGACCTTAGGATTGTCGGAATGGATGAATGGAAATTCCATTGTGTTCGAATAATTATTTTGATGATCTTAGGCTATTTGGATGTTGAGATCTGTTGACAGGTGGTTTAGAAATTTGCCTGCGGGCAAAACGTTATTCCGGCTAAATTTAATTAATTAAATTAAGACTACGAGATTTATCGAAAGGTAATTAAATTCTAAAGAAATAATTTAATTAATTTTGGAACGAGAAGTTTAACAAGGAATATGATATTCCTTACACGTACGGCTGAAGGCAGTAGACTAACTATAGATTGATTTGGCTGTTAGCAAATACTCAGGTAAGTCTTCGTACTTAGTTTTGATCTGCAGAAATTACTACCTGAGAGATTTGAATTGTGTCGTATTATTGTTCCTATGAAAGCATGATTTTGTGATATCATGATGATTGATATTTGCATGGCACGTTGAATGTGCATTGACAAGCATGCTCATATATTGTTATATATATACTCATATATATGTTTGTGTATATATATGATACTTGCATTAGCTATGATGTGTGGTATTGTGAAAATGTTATATTATTCAAGTGGAATTAATAATATGTGTGGCATATAGCTAACGGACAAGATCTGTGAACACATGTGATATGTGTATGTGAGGACGAGCCTATAATCATATGGTCATAACCCATATGGGGCTAGGCACATAAGTGCACCGGCTATACCCATGGACTTGGGTAAAAATGCCGTATTAGCATATAATAGCGAGTCTGGACTGGCGATAGCCTAGATTGGCATTATCCTAAATTGACATGAGCATGGATTGGTGTTAGTTAGATTGGAGATAAGACTCTATGAGTCGCAGCCGGGATTCCCTCAATACTAGGAGTGGAGCGTGCGACCGTTGGGAATAGGATATGCCTTCTATCATGGGGTACAGACATAGGGGCTTGCTCCATGGGGCGATCAGAGTGCAAATGAATTAATAAGATGGTATCACCGACCTATAATAAGCATGTAAATGAATGTTCCGGCCATAAGTGCATTGCATATAGTATGGCTAGGTTGATGTGGTGCATATACTATAGATATGTGTTTAGTAGAATCTCTCATGGACAGAGTTATGACCTTGAACTAACGGTTTATACCGACATCTTTTTAGGCATTCCTGCTCATACGGACACTGCAGGGACGTCGGCTGTTGGAAGTGGTCCGCCGGGACAGTGATCTCACAAGGGTTGGTTTGTTTTATTTTGAATTTCCCGCTTGTTAGCGGAGGTGCACACTTGTCGGTGTGCAGCGTTGTTAGGTGTTGTTTTTGCAGGAACGGCGGTTGTGTTTTTACAGTTATAATGCTTGTGGTCGTTTTGGGGTACATTGCATGTGCATAGTTTTGTTGTGTAAACTTTTATACAACAGGTTGAATGTTTTTACTATTTGTCCGTGCATCTTGTTGCAAGGTCCTATAAGTGATGTTGTTGTCAGGCTAACTGATGGGACCCACTGTGTGGTCCCTAGCCAAGTGGCGACTTGGGTTTTTAAAAACCCGGGTCGTTACATCAGTAGTGTAAGGATATGAAATAACATCAGTAGTGATAAGAGCATATTCAACAACATTAGCAGATTGATACTTTCTATTTGGTATAATAGCTCTAGGCAACCTATCTCTTGTTAATTGATAATCAATAACATTTTTAGATATGTCATTATCAGGGACAATAAAATGTCTCCTGATGTCAGCCACTTGACAGAAGGAGTTAAAATCATTATTACAAAACTCAAGACCATTGTATGTTCTAAGACATTTGAGTTTGTATGTAGTTTGATTTTCAGCTAAGGTTTTCCAGTTTTTAAAAGTTTCAAACGATTCATCTTTAGTTTTTAAAAAATATATCCAGACTTTTATGGAGTAATAATCTATGAAAGAGAAAATATCTCTTTCCACCTATAGTGTCAACTTGTGCAGGTCCCCAAAGGTCAAAGTGAACATACTCTAAAGGGTGATTAGCTTTTTAACTCTATGTGGAAAAGCTATGTTTAGATTTTTTTTACCCATTATGCAACATTCACATAATTTTATAGTTGCAGGTTCTTGATCTAGTAAGCCTTGTTTGTAAAGGCTTTGTAAACCCCTATTTCCAATATGTCCTAATCTATTATGTAAAAGGACAGTTTGTTCTATAGTCATAGGGTTCTTGGATTTGGTTATATTTATTTCAGGTGAGGTAACTACATGGTATAGCCCTCCCTTTTTAACACTTTTAACCAAGACAGTCCCATTTCTACTAACTTGTCTAATACCATTGCTAGTGTGTATAGTGCAGCCTAGGTCATCAAAAACATATTCAGAAAGCAAGTGTCTTCTAAGCTTAGGCACCCCCCCCATCATGCATAATCATAGAAATATTTCCTATGCCTTTAACAGCTAAAGAGGAATTATCTCCTATCATAACATCACCACCATCATATAAGTGCAGATTTTTAAACAAATGTTTATATGGGGTAGCATGCATTGTACATCTTGAATCTAAAATCCAAGATTCATTATCATGAGCAGTGTTTATAGAATCACACATGAGCAGATCATTATTGCAATGATAATCACAAGAGAAATCTATTAACATGTTGTCATTATTATCAGTAGGTAAACTTGAGCAAAGTAAGAGTTCACATGGATAGTCATACTCATAAATAGAAGTAATATGTACATTTTTATTTCTATTTTCAGACTCATCCTTCTTTTTCTTCCTACATTCATCTATAAAATGTCTCAGTTTACTACAATAAAAGCATTTCTTGTTAGATTTATCCCTATGATCCTTATTATCAGATTTAACCTTGTTAAAGTTCTTCTTCCTATCATTATCCTTTTTGAAATTCTTTTTACCTTTAAACATGAGAGCCTCAGATTGACTATCAGTTTTATTTCCACCTTTAGATTTAATAACTTTCATGCTTTCATTTTTCTGTACAATGGATTCACGTATTTTTTCCCTTAGATATTTCATCTTGACTATATTGAATCACATCTTTGAAATTATCAAACTTGTTAGGCAAAGAATTTAACAACAGAATAGCAGCATGATCATCAAAAATTTGATCATTGCATCTCTCTAAATTCTGAGTTAACTTTAAAAATATATCTAGATTATCTTGTAAGGAAATATGAATATCCATTCTAAAATTAAACAATTTACATAATAGAGATATACAACTAGGTAAAGACTTCTTAAGGTATAAATCTTCTAATTTCTTCCATAGAAGTGAAGGATTAGTGATACTTACAACCTGTCGAGCTACATCATCAGATAGCCTTATGAATATTTCAGAGTGAGCCTGCTCCTCCAAATCAATATTTCTGTCAGGTGAAGTATCAACTAGAAACTTTCCTTAGACAGTATTCCAGCATTTTTCTCTTATCAAGATAGCCCTCAACTTCAGTTGCCAAATAGCAAAGTCTGAAGTGGCATCAAATGGCTCTATACGGACTGTATTCTTTTACATAGTCCCTTGTTCACAAGAACAAGATCCCAGATGTCAGATACTCACTTTGTTGGTAACAAAGAAAGTTGAGAACACGTACTCACAGTTTCTCAACCTCAGGTTAGGAGAAGAAATTTTAAAAGCAAAGACTTATAAAAAAAAACCTTTTTAAATCCAAAGCAAGATTATAAGCGGAAGCATAGACAAAATCAAAGCTTATTAACTTTAAGAACATAAAAACTAGGGTTTCAACGTTCTTGAAAGTTCCAGAAAGTTCTGATACCAAATTGATAAAACTAGATTTGAAGATTATTTGCTAAAAAGCAATCAGATCTAGAGTGATCTTGCTAAAAAAACGACTTAAAGACTAACAACACAAAAATTTGGTGACGCAGTTCGGGTATAAACCCTACTCTGCGTGATTTCATGAGGGGAAATCCGTCTCAATCCACTAGGTAGATATAACGTAGAAGTACAAGTTACAACAACTCAAAAACACGATAAAAAAAACAAACCCTAAATATGAGAAACATACAAGAACAGTAAGAAACAAGAAGGAAAGATGATGCCAGCGAAACTAGAACCAAGCTTCCAGTGAAGCTGGTGTTCGATAACTTTCTTCTCTCAGGATATATCACACAAGATCTCACTAACTCTCACTCAAGAACTCTCTTCGTCTCTCTTTTCTTCTCTCGCTTTCTCTGTGGAGAGGATCTCAAACATTGGGCCAGCTTCTACAGTACCCAGGAAGCTGAACAACAGACCTTAAGTACCTAGGGTTAGGAGGAGACGTTGTTAGCCACGTGAGAGTCACATGTCTTCATTAAACCAAACCTAGACGGATCTTGCAAAGCCCAGACACAAGATTAGGCCCAACAAGCAAACATATCATCAACAACATAAGACACAAACATATTTAAAAATATAAACCCACAACTTATTAAGTTTCCCATAATGGCACAATACACATGAACACTATATATATTAGGACATCTTAGGTTATGTTGGAATCACATCAGGATTTCACTTAACAACTTAAGTGCCCTTACATGTTATCCAACAAGTCCTAAGTCACCATCCAATATATGTGCATTCATAAGTATGTGTATAAGGGTAAGAATAAAACATGTTTAAAGAGATTAATATAACACTAATTACAATGATTTATTGTTTATTAGACATAACAATAAGGACCTTATATGCGAATAATTAAATCCAAAGACCTTCAATGCAGTTAGAGTTTCACACATGGAAAGGTGTCAACTAAGACAGCTTAATTTTTTGTTGTTCACTTTGTTGGAAGGAGATAAAAAAAAATGAAGTTCGTGGACAAGATAGAACTCAACAAGAAATTTGACCATTTAAAAGAGGAATTTTAGTAATTAGCTTACATCTGCTATAGTTTGGCTTCAATTCACTAAAAAAAATATTAAAAAAATATTTATTACATATCAATCATCAATATTTCTCTTCAATACAAATTAGCTCTCTCATTATTTACCAGATTTTTTTTTCAAATCAACTTTCATTAATTGACAGAATTTTTTTTCATAAAAATTACTAATTAAACTTTACAAAATCAAATATATTGGAGAGACCGTTCAAGTTCTCAATATTTCTCTTCAATACAAACGAAGGGTTGGGCTCCGATGAAGTGTACAAACAAAACTTCACAGTGAAGTTTAAGAGATTTACACCACTAATTTAAATCAAAGGTTGAGATCTCTTACTAATTAAGGCTAGTATCTAAAATATTAATTTTGATAAAAAAAATAGAAGAAAACTAATACTATCAAAATAATCTTAAGTTGATTTATTCATTATTTTAAATAGATATTTTTTAATTAAATTCTTAAACAGCTGACTACCCATCTAATAATATTATTGTATATTAATTATATTAATTCTCTCTTTCTAATCTTGTGATTTATTTTTTATTAAATTACTTTGATTAAATCAACTTAAGATTACTTCGCTTTCTTAAATAAAATAATATCATGAATATTGTTGAAAACCCTTTTACATTTTGCTCAAGAAATTAATAAGCCCTTGATTGAGAATTAGCTATATGAGATACGAGTAGAACGTATTTTTTTTAAATTAAATATTTAATTAATATGCAATTAGATTAATTAAAAAATATCCACCTAAAACGTTTATAAATATAAAGGAGGAAAGATAAGACGTTTGATGAGATTGTTTTATTTTATAAATTATTTCTTCTATTTACTTAAAAGATTATGTCACTTTTTTTTGAAAAACAAAAAGATTATGCCATTTCCTGTACATTCATTCTTTTTTTTAAAAAAAAGAATATAATTAATGAGATTAATTTTATTAAATGTAATAACAATTAATCTAATTGGAAAATATTCCCCTAAAAGTTTATGTTATTTATTGTCCTTCATTTATAATATTAACTTTCCTATTTTATAGCATAATTTTTGTAAAGTATCTGTTTTAATTCATGTTCCTTAATTAGTGAGAAGATCTACACCTTTAATTTTACACATGTTAAGGGCTTGTTTGGGATCGATATTACTGGTCAATTAGTCATGCAGGATGATAACACCTTCCACAACACTGTTTATGAATTGGAAATAAACAGTTTATAAATGTGAATGGGATGAATGCCTGATTTCTTTAATTCTTGTCGCTTAACTTCTATGGATGGGTTTTCCTACAGGGCATCTTTCTTGTCCACAAATGGGCCATTTCAAAAGATGTTTTGGGCCTCACAATTTTGGCCCATTGAAACGATAGATGGTTCGGCCCATGTAAAGGTTGTTCAACTACTAACCATTTTAGTTTGATATATAACAACTTGTAACAAATTAAAATTGAATAATCTGAATGATAACTAAACTATATTAAAGGCAAGTTTAAAGAAGCGTTAGAAAAACCAAATAGTTTCAAAGTCCTATTTAGGTGAGTTTTAATGGATGAACTGATCAAGTTAACAGATAGATCTATATTCATTAATATGTATTTTTTTATATTAGTGTATTATTTATTTCTTATCTTATAGATCTATATTTATTAATATATATTTTTTATATTAGTTCTTATCTTCTAATTAAATTAGGTTGTTTATCGTGTATAAACGATTCAAATCAATAAAATAAAATGGACTTTAATTCTCTTATTTTCTACATGCTATCAAAGTCATCCTTACTCTGTTCGAAGTACCTTGTGTAGCTATATCTGGGTTTGGGCTTTGTGTTGTTCGATTTGGGCTTGGGCTTTGTGTAGCTTGATTTGGGTATGGGATTTTTGTAGCTCGATTTGGGTATGGGCTTTGTGTAGCTCGATTTGGACCTGGGCTTTTTGCAGCTCGATTTGGGTCTGAGCTTTGTCTAGCTCGATTTTGTCATCCATGAATTCAAAACACACTAACTACAAGATTTTTTTTTATTTTAGACGTACCTTGTGTAGCTCGATTTGTGCTTGGGCTTTGTGTAGCTCAATTTGGGCCCGAACTTTGTGTAGCTCGATTTGGGCTTGGGCTTTGTGTAGCTGGATTTGGGCTTGAGCTTTGTGTATCTCGATTTTGGGCTTGGGCTTTGTGTAGCTCAATTTGGTCCTGAACTTTGTGTAGCTCGAATTGTATCTGGACTTTGTGTAGCTCCATTTGGGCTTGGGCTTTATGTAGCTCCATTTGGGCTTGAGCTTTGTGTATCTCGATTTTGGGCTTGGGCTTTGTGTAGCTCGATTTGTGCCTGAGCTTTATTAAAAAGATTGGGCTTTGACTTCTGAAAATTGAAAATACTAATTAGCCATTTTAATTTATCTTTATAAATAAATAATAGGGGTCTAGTTTGTTACCCAAGTTAATTAAGAGCCTATTTACTACACTAGTTTGCAAAAAAAAAGTCTACTAACCCATTTCTTCCTTGGATATACTCGCAAAAATTGGTACTCTTGGGTCCCGGCCAGCTAGCTTCCTCATCGAACCAGGGCATGCACTAGCTAAAACAACTGCACATTAGTTCTCATATCCAAAACGGTATAGAAGGTTGTTGGGTCGTCTAATATACATCACATTAACCCGACCGCTTTTAACATACTCAATACACTTTTTGCCACAATTTATGCAAAATCCATCTATTCAACATTGGAATGCTAGACTACGAGTATTTCGCTACCTAAAAATGAATCCGGGTTCGAGGCATTCTCTTATCCAATTCTAGTACTTTGTAAATAAATGCATTGTAACACCCCAAATCCGTAGGAATCAGAGTGCTACTGGGCTAGGATCTCACAATGGATCCTGACCCTAGCTTGACAACAACTTCACTGAATCTTACAACAAGGCACTAATAGATTAAAACAAAACATAAAAACTGTTATATATATATATACATGTCAAAAGGGTGATACAAAATACTGCTGAGTACAAAGTCAAGCTGAAATCCGTACAATAATGATAAACCCAAAATCCCACGAATACGCCCAGTGTACGGAACCCTCAGCAAATCACCCCTCTGGATCACTCTGCAGCTCTCCTAACCTGCAAAGGATCTACAACACGGTATAAAAGCGTTAGCTAACTATACACATATATAAGAAGATACTAGAGCACAAACACACATCAATAATATTAACACATCATCATGATATCACACATTTACCCGGTTTATTATCTTTAATAAGTTAAATCACTCAATCGTATCAATAGATGTATATGAAGATATGTAACACGAGGAATATAATCCCCGCCTCTGAGTGCTCTAGCCAGCTGGAGTAGTATCAGCACACCTCCCGTGTACCCTATGGGAGTGGTGAGGGTCCTTCCCGTATACCAGATCTGGCCTGACTACAAAGAACCTCTCAGACTCCACTACGGGATGAAAGAGAAAGGTTATCACGGCCACTACAATGGGCGGTCAATATAACATAGGTCGGTGACCATAATAACACATGCTATAAAGCATATAACACACCCACCACTCAAGCATACATCCAATATAAGGATAGTAGCTAAGTAAGTCCTATGGACTTACCTCAATCTCAGAAGTAACTCAAGTACGATCAACTCTCCGACTGGTCCACTCCAAACTGGGGGACAACACGGCCTATACAAGGCATACATATATATATATATATATTTATTTATTATATTATATATTATATATATATATATATATATATCAAACTCCTATCACACAAAGGGTCACACCTAGACCCAAGGATCCATAAGGATCAAGTCCAACTCGTAACCTCAAAGCCGTAACCGGCATATCTATATCATACTCATCATAAACCGCTACCTAGCATGATACTAGTTCCTTCATACTAGGAAAGGAAAAGAGCTACCCAACTATGGGTAGTCCAGGGATAAGATGCACCTGCGTGATCAAGGGACGCAGGGGCGGAACGCAGGAAACCGCGGGCGCGGTGACACTCAACCGCGGGGGCGGTGACAACGGTCGCTGGCAACGCAGGCACGGCGCTGGCACGGCGCGGGCGCTGCTGCACAAGGTCCGCAGGGGCGGTGACTTCTGGCCGCGGGGGCGGCAACACTGTAGAGGGCGATTCCGCAGTTTCTCCTCGGCTCTTCCCGTGATCAAATCCCGCCCTTTTCTCTTCCAAATCCACACACAAACATGTCCATACACATACTAACATCAATACCCTTAGCATACATCTAATCCTAAGCTAGAAAGATTGAATCAAAGAAGAAGAGAAGGAGAAGAAGCAAGAACTCACCACTACTGAAGATCCTAGGCTGCAGGGAGGATCAACACACACCAAAGCTGGCTTCCAAGCTCAGCAACACACACTAGCATCATCATCAACCACAAAGTACAACAACTCTCTTCCAAACAAAAGGAAACCAAGACAAGATCAAGGTGAAGCAAGGGAGAAGCAAGAAGAACGTGGGAAGCTGAAGAAAAGGAGTGAGGATGGAAACCCTTGATCAGCCAAGAGCAAGGAACGACATAAGCAAAGGTAAAGCACGGGTCAACGAAGTCAACAAAGCCGGCTGCAGCCGCCAGAATCCGCAGGCGCGGTCTTCTGAGCCGCAGAGGCGGATACCCACAGGGGCGGAACCTGGTGCCCGCGGGTGCGGCTAGGCCAATCTCGGCTATGGTCCGATCTCGGTCCGAAAGAATAGGGGTCTCACATCTCACCCCCTAAAAACAAGTTTCGGGACACCACTCGGACTCACAAGCCGAGGTACACTCTCTCTATAGCCTCAAACACAAGCATGGAGGAAAACATCAACTCCAGCAATCAATTTCATTACTTCCTTTACAAGTTGGGCGTTCGGGACATCCATGCTCTAACTTAAGGGGGAGTATTAAGATTATATTACCATCTTCATCTATGTGTATAGTATCACTTTATCTCCTCATGTGTATATTAGCTTAACTTGCTTACTCCTTTCTTTTGTCAGCTTATTTCATTTCCTTACACCACCCATCTCTTATATATATGTAACATGTAACATTATTAGCATAATACATAGACTTTTTATCCTCAAACTCTGTATCTAAGTCCTTATATCAAATCAATTATGATACATGAGTTTCGATCCTCAAACTCTTTCTCTAATTCCTTGTATCAAATCAATGGTATGATATGTTTTTATCATTATTTTACTAGTTTTTCAAAGAACGATAAACAAAATATCCGGTCCCTTTGTGTTTATCATTATTTTCTTTCATCCCATTATAAGAACAATATGGAAGATGTAACCCTTGGATTAGGAGTCATCAAAGCCACTGTTACCTCGTCGTCGGTTGCCTACTCTCCACTTCCTCTCTTCTAAGCCTGCAATTGGATTACTCTCATTATAGTTCATCTTTTGTTTCCTTTTTGAAACGACATATCTCGTCAACCATCTACCATCTCCGCTCATTACAATTTATCTTTCTTTATATTTTAAAGAAAAAATATCATCTTACCTCATTTTGTGTGTATTAACGGTTCATTTTATATTCATTTAAAAAAAACATTTATTCACATTTTATCAACTAATAGTTTATATTTTATTAACATACAATTTATCACTTCGAAATTCCGTACATGAAAAACTGTTTATTTTTTTAATAATTATTTTACATGAATCACTTAAAGATAAAACATGAAAGATAGTTTATTTGTAAAGCATATTTTAATATTATAATGATATTTATATCAGATTAATATGAAGCTTGACATAACTTTTTTGGTACAATTATATCGGTGGTGTAGTACGTTTAATCCCCTTCTATTTGCGTTCTTTGGTACAATTACATTGGTGTTGTAGTACGTCTAATCCCCTTCCATTTTGAGTAATGGGTGATGATTATATTATGTGTTGTTGGTCAGATTCAATTAAGACAAATTAATTGGCCACTTAGTGAAAGCACCATGTTTTGTTTATTTATCCAAATTCACTATCAATGACAAGTTGCAAAGCCATGCACAAGTATTGCACCATATACATGTGATTGATCATTATCTTTCACTAATGGTACACTAGTACTAGTATATACCACTTCCTCACCCCCTCTTCCTAACCACCGCAGGTAGCCCACCATTCAAGGTGGCCGTCAGGCCCGGCACGAACCGCGGTGGGCCGGAGCGCCCAACTAGTCGTACATCAAAAGATCTTACAATCGATAGACACACCATCTTTGTCGTTACGAGAGCCATTTCCTTTCCAAGACAAACCCTTAACCCGGCTTGAAAAACCGGATACTTAAACAGGTTAACCGGACAAAAAACCCCGTCGTTGTCCAACCATCTTTCCGGTCGAAATTCAAGACAATCGGGTCCCCATATTTGAGGCATACGTCCCATTGCATATGGATGAAACGAGACCTTGTCTCCCTTACGAATCCACGTGCCATCCGGCAAGACATCGTCCACCTCAGCATACTTGGAGTCGATTTGAACCGGTGGGAATAATCTTAAGACCTCGTGTACGACGGCTTGCAAGTAATGCAAATCTTTAAGCTGGTCAAAAGTAGGTAATTGATTCGACTCTCCTTGACCCATGACCCGATCACTCTCTTCTCTAATCTTAGACTCGACTTCCGGGTTTTGTGCCACCAAAAGAAAGAACACGGTAATGGCGGAGGCCACGGTGTCCCGACCGGCCAATAGAAAGCTTATGACAATGTCGCGTAGATATTTCTCGTCCGTAATAGAAGCCATGAACCTACAAACACAAGATATTTTACACATATTAATGACAAATACATTAATAGTTTCTACTAATGGGAAAGTCTTTTGATTGACCAACATATAAATCAAAAGATATGAATTGATGCATCATGTGATATGTTTTCTTTGTTTTTGGCTGAATATAACAATTCAACAAGTGACATGTTGCGGAATCATTTAGTGTTAAGAATGATGTGTGGATCCTAGTACTACTCTTTTGGGTGACAGTAAGAGCATCGAATTTCCATTCTTATCGAACCTCGAAAGTGGAAACTGACTCAGTTTATGTGGACGACAATATTGTTGGCCATATGTACAATATTCAATAATGTAAGGGTCCACATCTACATATGGATTGGTATGCCGATATTTTATGCAGGTTAATACACTTGTTACATCACAATATAAATATTTAAAAAAAACGTTACTTCTTGGATTATCTCCTTTGGAATGTCCTAGAGTTTCATTTCGAAATTTATTTTTTAGTTTTTGACATAGAACCCATCCTATTTTTGACCTAGTCTCATCAAAGATAAGGATTTCTTCTAGACCTTATATACATTTGTGCATAAGGATATACTTCACCATTTTTATAACATTTTCATTTATATTTTATTGACCCATTTTACATTGTCACTTTTTATGCCTATAAAATATTTGTCACATGTTCTAAAAGTATTTTATTTAATAAAGAATTGAACTTCACGGTATTGGTCGATTAAGTATATTTGCAAGACGTATATTTACACTTACAGAAAATAATATTTGTAATCCCACAGTTTGATTAGCAGAAATTATTTTATGTATATTTTAGCATTTATATGCTAATAATTAAAAAATTATCATTTATTGTACGTCAATAATACTAATAATTAATCTACATACATATGCATATGCATATGCTAAGATAGAAAATGAAAGGTAAATAAGCCACATCAGAAAATATAAATAGAATAATCTTGAAAATTGTATAGAGAATTCTATAATGAAATAAAAGATAATTAGAAAATATTAAAATTACGTCTATGAAAAAATGATATACAACCACGCATATCTGTGATTTATGTTTAAAAGATTATTTTTTATCATCTATATATATGTTTATTGAAGTAGAATTATCGTTACAAAATTATTTCTTTTTTTAAAAATATCATAAAAATTTAAATACTATATTACTAGAGTTGCTATTCATGCACTAGATGAAGAGTAACAAAAAACATTAAATATTTATACATTCAATCAATGTTCTAAAAATCGTGCAACGCATGGAACATTTATTAATTATTATGTGCAAGAATCATAAAGTAATATAAGTGATTTTTAAAAGCAAAATTTAGAGTTATTAGTTAATATAATTTTATTGTATATAGCTTATGTGATTTTTAAAAAAAAATGTTGAATGATTCTTAAGTTTAATATGAATTATTAAGAAATTAATTATAAATGTTTCAACAACAAAATTATATCGAGCGTGGTCGACCTATATATATCCAACACATAGTTAGTATTGTGCTAAATTTCACGTTTTTCAGCACAATTACATTGCATTAATAGTATTTAGTTGATTGTGTAAATAAAAACCAGTATATATATATATATATATATATATATATATATATATATATATATATATATATATATATATATATATATATATATATTCTACTTGATGTTCATAGTATTTTAAAATTTCGGTAAAATATTTTTTCATCAAAAATTTATTGAGTGTTAGATGAATTGAACCTATATATGTTATCACAAAAAACTGTATTGGATTGTCTGAATCTATATTTTTTGGTAGAAATAAACTGAATTCATATGCAGATTAATGAATCATAATCCACATAATTATATATAGTCCTATCTTTTTTATTTAAAATCACAGCTGTCATTTGTCAAAATGACAAAGAATCAAACTAAAAAAGAAGGATTACAAAACATTGATTTTGAACATAAAAATAATATTTTTACACGAAAAAAGTTTTAAGAATCAGTACAAAATGAATCAAATCTTAATAAAAAAATAAAAAGAAGAAAAGAAATACCAACCTAGAGAGTAAATCTTTGCGAGTGGAGAACCCAACTTTCCTCCTCTCACGAATGATAGTCTGAGCCAAGACGTTGATCTTAGTAAGAGCCTCCTTCAACCTTCTCTCTGATCCCAAATTCAGAGCTCTCTTCAGCTTCCACACCACCGGTGACGGCTCAAGTGCCCTCTCCGCCGACAGCTTTGACGCCAGGTCAAACGCCTCTGCAAACTCCGACACAGGCAATCCCAATCTCAGACAAGCCGGGTCCACCCCGAAAGAAAACCGACAAATGTTGTCAAATGAGAATCTTCTGAACACATCTTGCAAGTCCACCGCCGGAGATCGGGATACTCCTTCGCCGGCGAGGTGGGTAAAGAGGGGAAGTAGTCGGAGACGAATCTCCGACGAGAGTATATCCAAAGCAAAGGATCGGACCGAGACGGAACCGAGTTCGAGAGAGGCGAGTTTACGTTGGAACTTCCAGTGGTCGCCGTCGACGACGAAGATTCCTTTACCAAGTAGATCGCCGAGGATGACCGAGTGAGGTTTTCCTTTTGGGTAGTTATGGAATTTGGTCTTGAGAATATACTCAACGTTTTCAGGGTTGGCGGTGACAGTGTTGCGTAGGACATGGATTTGAATAGTGGATGTCGGAGAACGACGGAGGAGGTGGGTGTACCAGTCAGGGAGGCTTTGGAACGACGGCCACCAAGTGCGGCTTACAAAGCAGCGACACGTGTCGCATTTGCAAGATAACCGACGGTTGTAACGGAGAAGAAGGGTTAGGAATAGAAGGAAGAGAGTGATGAAGAGAAAATGTAACGCATCCATTTGATCTTAAAATAAGGAGTAATTTTTGATACTGCTATCGAAAATAGGTGCATGTTTTATAGTGGAAATTGTATCCGAGGGTATAATGGTCATTTCAATATTTTATTACTACCAAATCAAGACATTTTCTAATCTCTATCAAGATACATATTAAGTAAATTAAATATATTTTCAATTCAGACTATATATTAACTGTCTTGCTTAAGTGCATCTGGATTTACATTAATGAAAATAAATGTTTGTATTGTGAATGTTATCATTTATATTAATTTATGTAGATGTAACATTTGTATTATATATCTACCATTCCTAAACTTGCTGATATTACATGTTGAGTATGAGGATTGAGCGTGGAGGATTAAGGATCTCGTATTGTCTGGGATTATAGTATATAAAGTTGGTGGGCTTATTCCTCCTATTGTCAATTAGTTTTAGAATGAAATCTCATCGGATTTATGTGATGGATTTGGGCCTAACGCGCATGTGCGCTCGTATGTACACGACCCCCGTTTTACCCGGTTCGTCTGTATCGGACTTTAACATGGTACAGAGCAACACGACCTCGCTCTACCTGATCCGTCTGTATCGGACTTTTACTTGAGGAAGGTGACGTATTTAAAAAATCATTTGGTCAATTAAAGTGTATGAGATATGACCAAAAGAAATGTATTATATACACATTATATTATAATATAAAAAATGAAGAGTGATAAATAAACAAAGGGAGAACGATGTTTGTGTGATATGCAATAATAATTGTGTGGAATCTCTTATCCGTTTGTTGTGAGATTGGCTTAGGCCATAGATGTGTAGAATTTGTTCCCGATAATGATCGTAGGGTAGCTTTCTTTTATACTATAATGTTTTTGTAGGCAAGAACAGGTTGTCCACAAAAACATTAAAGGATACAAGATCGATCTTACCATCTAGTCGTTGTCTACTGACTACGTAACTTTTTTTTTTACTTTGCTTTTTCTTTATTAGATTGTTTGTTTTATGAGTTGATAATTCGTAGAAGTATTCTTCTTATTTTTTATTGTCAGTTAGTTTATGATTAAATATTCTCGGATTTATATGTGGGGTTCAAACCCAACACGTATATATATATATATATATATATATTAAGGATAGTAATCAAGCAATTTTCCGTAAAACTATCATCCTTTTATCCTATCATTAATATATCACAAAATGTGGCATTTCTTAAAATACGATAGTTTTCAAAAATGTAAATAGTATTGAAAAGGGGGTGAATTCATAAAATTCTACAAACAATAGACTGAGTTATCCACCAAGTTACAAGCAAGAGTTTTTCCTCTTAATGCCCTCAAGGTTTGGACTTTTTCTCTTGGTATCCACCAAGTTTCAAAACTAATCTATTATAAATTTATTAGTTTTAATATTTAATGAAGTTTTTAAATTTATTTTTATGATTTTTTTATTATTTTATAATGATTTTTTAATGTAATATATTAAGAATGGGTATAAGGAAGAAACAAGTAAAACCTTGAGAGTACTAAGAGAAATTTTAAAATTTGGTGGATACCAAAAGAAAAAATCCAAACCTTGAGGATTCCAAGAGAAAAAACTCAATCTTCAAATATAAGATGTGATTTTTGCAAAATTGCAGAAATAAATTGTGGTTTATAAGGGTGATTACATGCAAAGCAATCACATATTATCTACAAATAGGTGCGATTTTGTGAATGTTGTAAGAAATAAGAAACCTTTGTACAATACCAGAAATAAATATTACTGTTCTTGAAGTTTTTCGTTTAAATTTTAAATTATATATCTTCAATACCAGAAATAAACCGGCGGTTTAGGTTTGGTCCAAGACCAAACCTAAACCCAAACCGGAAAGCCCAAAACCGGCAAACCGCCGGTTTGCTGGTTTAGCGACGTTTTTTTTTTTTTTAAAAAAAAATTTGAAAAACCGGCCTGAAGCTTAAAACCGACGGTTTAACCAACCAAACCGTCGGTTTTAACGTTTTTTTTAAAAAAATAAAAAATAAAACTTATCGAAACCGTCGGTTTGAACCGACGGTTGGGCTGGTTCAAACTGGTGATTTAGGTTTTTTATTTTCATAAACCTAAACCTAAACCTTGAACCGGCCCAAACCTAAACCGGCGGTTTAGACTGGTTTGAAAACCGCCGGTTCGCCGGTTTGAACCAAACCGAGCCCATGCCTACTCACTAGTGGAATCTCAAATAAACAACTAATTAACAGAACAAAGATGGTATTTGTCTATTTGATTACAACAGTACAAGTTAGTGGGTAATTTTCCATAATTTATCCATTTATAAGGCTAGAACATGTAAAAATCTACGGGTCTTCAAAGGTAATTAATATAAAAATAAATTAGTTGAAGTAAAACACCTCACTTATGCGTTGAAACTTGAGGAAAAGGAGGGCGGATGAAGTCAGCATTCTGTAGCGTTTGGTCATGACTTCTATGAACAGAACTGGAGAATAGAATATATCCGCACGTTACACACGTGGTTAAATTAATAAACATGAATTTTTTATTCTTTCTAGCACGTGCTGCTATTTCAATTCAGTTCGTAGTGTAGACAGGTGCCATATACGCACACCATTAGGTTAGGTTATGTACAGTGAACACCAACTGCTGACGTCACCTATGTGGATTGTGGATGTAGATGGGGATCCACCTGTCACTCCTTTATAGACAGCCGTTCATTATTTTATACTCCATTTTGAAAGGCTGCTATAAATTGACTGCATATTCATATTTTTTTTTATGTTTTCCTGATTTTATTTTTAGCTCTATCTTTTGCTGGTAAGTATTTTGATTTATTTTCTAAATAACATTACCAAAAATAGAATTAAAAAGATTTCGCTGGATATGACGGGTCCATCATATGTCCGAACATATATCCATCACATAAGTTTTGCGGGCGTTGGAAAATGTTGAAGACATTTCGAATCTAGTATATAAGGTATGTGGATTACTATTTCTATTATCAATTGGTTTTAAGATAAAACTTCATTGGGTTCATACATTGGGTTTGGCCCTAACGTTTATGTACACAACCCTCACTCTACGATCCGTCTGTATATGACTTTGACAGTGATTTTCCATCTCAAATCAATTGACGATATGAGGCATGTATGATCTATGGCATATGTTATGCTAGAACGTTTAATAAGACCATATACGTTGTGTTATATTTGGCTAGTTATGAAATATATTTGTGTGAGATGATTACGGCGATGATCATTAGAGTGTGTCATCGCTACGGTGGCACAAACCCCCTATTTTTTGAACCTAGAGTTTGTTCGGAAAGTCCAACAGATTATTCAAAGCCAAAATGTTATGAGTAAGGTACTCACAATGAGTCTCAAATCTAATTGGACGGCATATTATTAGATAATGCAACAAAGAACACGTGATAAAACCAAAACAATTCTCTACATAAAAACTTAAAGTCATGATATGAATACGTTCATCCCATATATCAAATCATCTCTAACATCGTAACATCATGATAGTCCTTAATGAAATGTGATGAATAAATAGAATTAATCATCCGATCCTAATATCCGATCCTAATAGAATACGTCTTGTCCGACCACCCACTCCGGGTAACTACATAGCTAATTACCACTTAAGCAACCTACAAAAAAACAATTGGTAAAATTGCTAGTTAACAATCCTAAATCGCATTACACGTTTAGTTTTAGTAACCAAACACACATAAGAACATCATAAACAATTAATAACCTTGCAATTTGTGATGACATGCTATATTCATCTATCATGTGACACGAAGGGACTATTTCCCTTTACCGCTATCCGCATATACTTGTGTAGGAGTAGATCGATGCATCTCTCCTATACATATTTCGGATTGACTCAAGAATTCTCCATAAATACCCATCCGGAGTATGTTAGGTGTCATGATCCATCTTGTCCTACACCTAACTCTTATTAAGACACAACAAGATTCTCCTATTTACTTCCTTCCGTTATTACTTAGATGTCATTCCTTTGAAATGAGTCAGTAATATGTTTAGCGGTGACAGGGTTGTGAGCATCATTCCTTTGTTTTAAAATTTTCCGTAGAATGATTTATCGGACATCGAATGAAATGATGATAGTGCTCTATGGTATGTGAACTTAGTTTGATCTAGTTTGACCTATTATGAGTAATGTAATGCTACAAGTTCAAATAAGGGCCATATGTATTGTGCATGTGACATGCATGTTTACTAGTAAGAAAAATGCATTGAAAACGTTTTTCATGTGAGATGAAATAGGGATGCATAATGAGATTTTAATCTTATAGATTATAAAAAGTAAAAAGTTAAACGTATGAGTTTGTGCTTTACTGTGATCAGAGGAAGTATGAGTTTGTACGAAATAACACGAAAAATGACAACTTGTATGAAAATCGGGTAATTAGATAAAGGTTAGATGTTAGGCAGTACAAAGCATATTATAACGATAATATACAAGGTCGGTGAACTACTTCTATAAACACATGGATTGAGAAACTCCATTAAATTTATGTTGTGGGCTTGTACGCTTGTATGTGCATGACTTTCGTTCTATAATCTGTCTTTATCGAACTTTGACATGATCAATATCATTGTCACGCGGGACGGGAGGTCATGGTCCATGTTAAGATGCGTACATTAGTCTATGGACGAATGCTAGGATATAATGTTCAAAATGCTTAGTTGGCCTCTTTGGATATTTCCCATTGGAAATGAGATGGACGTGGAGACCCATGTAATGTTCAAGACCTCCTCCCCTGTTATTTGGGTTGAGTAAAAATATCTCCGTCTAATTCGATTCATTAATTCGAAGATTTGATCCGAAAGTTCGAAAAAACCCCCCGGTAATTGGTTAGCCTATACCTATTCAATCGGAGAATATTTTCGAATCATCGGATATAGATCGATGTTTTAAGCAAAAAAGCGGATATAGATATATCCTGCTACTCTAAAAATAAATCGGATCAGATTTTGGGTCAAATATCTATCCGGATAAAAGCGTCAGATATCTGAATACTCTCGGATCGGACTTTATAAAATTATGGGATATCCGAATCCTCAGATCGGATATCCAAAAATGCTAATCTAGCTCCAATTGTTATTGTTTTTTGAAAAAAAATAGTTGTAACTAACTCGGTTGCTTCTAGTGTCTAACTTTAATCTATCTAAAAACCGGATATCATTATTATATTTTGTAATTTTTTAAATAGTCATTTTTTTTAAATAAAAAATTTACGCTTTTATTTTATCATGATTAGTTTACAAAAATATGTCTAAATAAAATGATTTTGGGATACTAAAACTCATTGAATTAATATCATTCAATTTATAATTTAGAAAACTATTTTACAGTAATAAACTCTAATTTATATTATAAAATTGTATTGTCTCCGTTTTCAAATTATTATAAATGGACTTTAATCTTAATTAAGTTTAAGAGAACATACAAAATGACTTGTAGAAATTTTCTTCCATCCCGTTGAGAAATCTCGCCGGCGCCATCACCGATAACGGGCACTGTAAAGAGGAGGGTAGTTGAATTGTGAGCCCGGCCGCAATTGACATGATGGCCCGCCGCCTGCTTGTCGACACAACTACAAAGAGACGTCCCATTTCCAAATTGCTTTACTGTATGGGGCTATAAAGTGTGTTTTTAATGAACAGCCCATTCAATTATAAACATCGCATAGAGTTTTTTGTTGGATGGAAAGTTGAAACGTGATTTTATCCGAAAGTTAGTTAGCTAGGCTTAAACAAAGTAAGTATGCCTGCAGCCGCAGCACTGCTTCTCCGCCGAAACGGTGAGCACAATAAGGCGCCGCCGGGCAACCTTGGAAA
Source organism: Fagopyrum tataricum (assembly GCA_002319775.1). Taxonomy (NCBI): domain Eukaryota; kingdom Viridiplantae; phylum Streptophyta; class Magnoliopsida; order Caryophyllales; family Polygonaceae; genus Fagopyrum; species Fagopyrum tataricum. Next base: position 26,097,221 of record CM008286.1, read on the forward strand.
CAAATATTCCTCTCCTCCGATTAAATAATTGTGATAATATTCACTTACCAGATTTTATTTATTTATTTTTTGTTAAAGGAGACGGGGAGAACAAGTTCTCACCCGTGTATTATTATACGATAAAGATGAAAGAGTTTAACGGATTACAAGTCTAGGTGTTGAAACATTGTGAGCATCATTTTTCAAAATAGTAATCAAAATAGGTGGAGGGTTGTTAGCTAGTTTTGCACCCTAGAATCCATGTCAAAAGTGAAAGAAACTCAGAAGTTGACAAAAAAAAGAAGAAGGGATAGTCTTAATTTATAACTTGTAAATAGTTCCGACAACCTTGTCCATGCAAAGATGGAACGCATGTTGTCATTATATGGGTTGAAATTGCACGTCCAAAGACATACGTACGGTGATATAAGGACCAAAAATCTCCCACGAACCTTCCGTATGAACCCTTAGAAAATCTTCTTCATTATTTAAACGCACATCATAGTATCCATTCGGTAGATCCAGAATTGTCATCAACCTCACCGGCCACCACAGTTGGTAAACTATGTGTTCCAGATGACGAAAGGCCACATTTTGCCTAAGCACTTTGATAATCACGGCTTGTTTCTATTTTTTCGATACAGATTCGATCACATTCGGATCAATTTCGGCGATCGGTAGCCCTTTCACCCCTGCAGGGAAAGAGATCCTCATTTTCCGTGATTCTATTATCGCATCACAACAAAGTGGAGCAATAATAGCTTTCTTGGCCCAACAACTTCCTCATTGGACCCTCATTTGGGAATCCGGAGTTTTATCTGGAGGAATTGGATTAACCGAAATGGGAGGGTTGAGGCATTAAAATGTGCTTTTGTTAAGTAGAAGTTGGTAAAGTATGCCCCTAATTTGAAGTATATGTTTTGGGTATTAAAACTTGGATATAGTTTTAGGGTTTGGTTCATGCACATAGTGATCTTGTGGTAGCATGACTATATGACTTTGGATATACATATTGAATTATAAATTGAGTTTTTATTATGTGTGGTAAAACCTTTATAAATCATCTATGTTGTCGTTTTATTTTACGGTTGTGTGTGACTAGAACAACTTACTCCCTTATTCCTCTTTGATCGAGTCGACCGATTCTATATTTGTAATTTGTGCAATTGTTGGTGGATCGGATATACATCAGTTGTTTTGGTTGAATTGCTCGAGTGTTGTTTGTTGAACTTTTACCCCTTTTTTTGTATTTTGAAGTCCTCTATGTTAAAAGAATAGTAGACAACGATGTGGATTGCCAGCAATTGACATAGCTGTTAGGGATTAAGATATACGAACGTACTCTTTGCATTAATAAACTTCATTTTAATTGTTAAGTCTTTGTGTGGATTCATTTTGTTATATCCACTAATTAAATAGTTTTAATAATCCGATCTCGTTGTAAACTGGTTGAAGATGATAATAGGGATTGATAGATATCATCATGGGTGAGGTAAGCACCACATTCCGTGATCGATAATCTAAGCAACTCTCTTCTGAAAATGATATGTACTTAGGATCTTTAAAATGTATAATGTAATGCAACATAGATCTAAATTGTCGATACATATCATCTTTAAAATATCTTCTATTCCTTAACATTTATATTTGTTAATTATGAGTTAGAGGCTGTAATGAATACACGTGAACATCAATACCAACCCTCAAAACTGAGTTTTTAATTTAATTCTTTGGTTAATTTGGATTCAAATAAATAGATAAAAATAAATCCTATATTTAGGTAAGTGTTTTTATAATCAAGATATAATTATAATTTTTCAAAAGAATGTACAAATTATGAAATTTAATTTGTTTAACTTGTAATGAGGTGAAAAAAAAGATATCTCAACCAAGATTTAAAACTCGTAAACTACTTAATTTTTAGTTTTTATACCCACATCACGTATCTAAAACCTAAGACCCTACTTATAACACGTATGTCTAATTTTTGGAGAATAAAATATTTCCAAATTATATGTAAACATAAGCAGTGTCTAGTACTCTAGCTAGTGTATATGTTATTGAACTATGACATCCATATTGTTAACTAGTTTAGAAACGAAATATCAATGTACTTATGTGTTAAACTCGTACTTAATTTTCATATGCATTTAATCTACGAAATCCATGATATCTTGGTCCAATGAAATTTAATATGGCATCAGGTTAGTTTTACCTCGTCTCCCGAACACAAACAATGATAATCCGTCCAATTAGATTTGTTGATTAAAAACATATTGTCTACGTGAACTGAAGCAAACAATTATATTTAATGCATGACGAGTGTAGAACTGTAAAATTAAATGTTTCAGCATCGATTATAAACAAAATCATAACCATATATAATATAATGTTCATAATCTGCCCACTAAACTCACGTTAACCCACTTAAATTTAACAAAAGCATAGCCATATATGTTAACGTTGTTCTACTCTTGGGATATTCTTTTATTTTATTTTAGAAAACTTGTACGCAAATTTTAATTTTCAAGTAGTTTTGTGTTTGCATGTTCGGATTTTATCTAAATAAAAATATTATATTATAATCAAAATTAATATAAATAAAATTTAATTATATAATAAATAAACTTTTAAATATAAAAATTGATATTTTAATATCTTCTAGAAAAAAAGACCGTAATAAAATACCTATACTCTAGAAGAACCAAATAATATTTATGTTAAAAACAAATTACGTTAGAAAATTTTATTTCAAATTTGGTATTTGTAGTAACCCAAAATTCTTTTCTGTTTTGATAATAATTTATTTTAGATTAATTATATGACATGTCATGGGTATATATTTAATGGAAATTGATGTGGTAAGTTAACTGATTAGTAATTTTAATGACAATTTTTTTAAAAAAAAATTAATGACAAATCCGTAAATATAATGTGACAAATTTGTAAGTAATTCGAAAAAAAATCTCATATAACATGTCTTAAAATACGACACATAAGTAAAATGTGGCATGTTATATATATATATATATATATATATAGGTCGGGATACATTTGAATTGTATGGCTACTATAACACTATGTTATGGTGATACGGCTCGGAAATCGACAAGGAAAATTAATAGATTACAAAACGTGCAAATAATAGTGCAATCAAGGAGTTGGACCAAAATATAATTGGATAAACTTTGCGTATCGTTGTTCTCATATCAACCTTGAATTCTACATACTATCTTAAATGTAATGCTACAATTGTAGACTTTTAAAATATAATAACTAGACTACAAACCTATAACCCCTACTCACAAATCTCAAAATTTGAAACGTAACCCCAAGAAATGCATAAGGTAAAGTACAAAAAACATAGTCAATGGTAAGATAAGAATAGAGTATTGTACTAGCCTAAATTTAAGGTGCTACGCTTATTGGCACTAACCTAAATTTAAGGTGTGTTTTAGTGTATAATAAAGTAATTATATAACACTATTGTACTACCCTTATTTGCAAGGTATTGAAATACAGTTTTTATATAAAAAAAAATGTACCGTTAATCATGGTAATTGTTTTTTAAACCGAAAAGCTAACCACGTGAAGTTCGTTTTACGTTTTGTACATCGCAACGTAGGTCAACTGTGTTGAAAACTACTTTTTTTAATATTTTTATCTTACTTGATATATAAATTTTCAGCATCGTCATAAACACTGTAGTTTCAACATCAGCACATGCCAACTATATTAAAAATTGTTTCTTTCCAACGCGATCGATTTGTAGTGAAGTTGGTATACGTTATTCAACGTACTTAATTTTCTTGATTTAAAAATGTTATTAGCAAATATGGCACCATACGAACAATAAAACTCTTTTGAAACATACCTCAAATGTGAGTAAATATAAAATCTTAAATTATATATAATTAAATTTTTTATTTTGAACGTGAGTAGAAGTGTTTGCTGCAAAGGTTCGGGGTGAGTGTAATATCCATCCCTATTCCCATTTAACAAAACGTCTCATCTCATTCACTTTTTTAAGGATTGAAAGTTGTCCTTATAAGATAATCCCCATCTCTTGTTTTTCCGTGAATTTTCTCAAATAAATATCGTCAACTTACTCAATAGCTCATAGTATGATACCTCAGATACTATCTAGTCATTTGGTCAATCGTACCCATTTTATGATAATATTTTTTCCTGCTTAGTTTTGTCCATTATATGATTCTCAACCGGCCTTTCTCGATAGGTTTCTTAGTTAGGTCATGTGAAATGTCATATTTAACGTGCAGGGTTTGTTGCATGTCTAAGTGGACAAGCGTGTTGGACTCAAGTCCAATAGATAAACCTAGTGAGGTTTCATCCTAAAGCCCATTGATTTTAGGATAGAACCCCGCTAAGCTTAGTGTTGTGTTTGAGATTAACGCGCATGTGCGCTCATAATACACGATTCCCGCTCTACAGTCCGTCTAATGTGGTTTTTGACATATTCTCTTGATTGGACAAGAGCGGAGAACAAAATGGAAAAGTCCATTACCATTCCTATTCCCTTGTAAAAATATGTTTTCAGTTATTCTCGTCTTCATTCCCATTTCAAATCTGCATTCATTTCCATGCAGAAAATATGCAAAGATAACAAGACATTCCTACCTATTAATAAAACGAAACATAAGAAAAAGAAACTCACCTTTCTAGAAGTAAATATCGAACTCGTGAACCAGATGAGATGGTGCATGTGAAGTTTCGGCAGGTCGCGTATAATGTGGAGTTATGTCGTCGAGTGCATAACTAGACCCCAAACCCAACACTCAAATATGATTGGTTGATTGATGTAATTTCTTTCTAAAATCAACTAATAAAAGAAAAATTAGTTCAGTGAAAATATATATTATTTAAGTTATGGATTTGCTTACTCTCGATGCGGGACAAACAAGCTACATGCATGCACCATAAAATGGACTTGTTTGAACCTACTCGGTCCAGTAGTATGGAGGATAGTGAGATAGTCTAGGGGCGTACAATTGCATGTGCAAATCGGTATGTTAGAAGAGGCCCCGAATATATACTTGAAGTATTGTAATTTGGACATATTAGACCACTTGGCCTATTGGTATGAACTTTTTTTAAATATTTTTTAGACCATGTGCAATACTATTGGATATTACATGAGAGGAGCTATCCGGGATCGTTTCGGGCTCATTCACTTTTACAAACGAGTTAAATACGAGCACATTTTAAAGCTCATTTAAATTTTAGGTCCGGTTGGACTCGTCTCGTTTTTAAACGAGTTGAGTTTGAACATGTCAAAGCTCGGCTCGTTTGGAAAAAATAAGACTATAAAGTTGGTATACTAGCCGGGCTACTCGGGATCGACTTGAAAAAATCTCGGATTGGGCTCGTTAATATTCAAAACGAGCCGAATATGAACACATTTTAGAGCTGGCTTAAATTTTAGGCTCGGATCGTTTATAAACGAGCCGAGTTTGAACATGTCAATGTTCGGCTCATATAACAACCATAATCAGTTACAAACCCTTTTCCTTCTTTAAATTTTTAGACTTTCGTGCCCGTCTTCTAATACTCTTTTTAATAAAGGAAAGAAATTTAATACACTAGATGACACACCGTCTAATTGATTAATATAAATGTCGAAATAATTGGTTGAACAAAAATTACGTCGTGAAGATCTGAACAAAAGAAAATCACTAAAGTACGTACATTAAGTAGATTCGGAATCAAAAATGTCTCCAAGGTAAAGGATAATGAGTCAATCACTAGAGAAAAGATAGTGCAACATTTGTTGTCGAGTTAAGTGCACAAGGAGGCATGAGAATAAATATAGACACCTTAGATTTGACATCGAAGCAAAACCTTCACGATTCAATCACAAATCCACGTCTCTGAAAATACTCCTTGTTTTAGTAACCTATTATTTACATACAAGTTTTCTTTTCTTTTTTTCTTTTTTTTTTTCCGGGGGTGTGAATTTGATTATTTCAGTTATAATATTGTTAAATAGTTTAATGATAATTGTATATTTATATGAAATAAACCGGACAACCTTGAATATATATATATATTATCTTGACTTTTTATAGACAAAAGGGTCCAAATTAGCCACAACACAAGATCTCGGACAATAAAAATGACCCTGAAAATAGTAAATCGTATTTTTTTTAACATAAAGGAGCAAGGTAAGGATTGAAGGCATGACCTCTCGGGCTCTCGATCACCCCCTACCATCTTACCACTAAATTTGGATCATGAATAACATTATAAACATTAGTTATTTAAAATATAAAGTAAATATTCATAAATATAGCTTTTTGGAGAGGAAGTTATTCATATTATTAAATCATGTTAATAGTCGCAAGATTTATCAAGAATTGCGGGAATTGAGAGTGCCAAATACATGTAATACCATAGGGGTTCTAAAGATGCGCATCTATATGGGCTACAACATTCCCACCTCTACCAAATGATTATAAGAGTAACGAACATCAAAAGGGAGCAGCGACACGTCATCACAAACAAGATCTTCATAATTAGCAAAAGAGAATTGGCTAGTGAGGCGTGAAATAAGAGGAAGATAGTCACTCTCAAGAACAATCAAGCTCCAGGCAATCCCGTTGAGACATTGGATGCCGAGAAGTAATGCGCATGCTTCAACAAGCTCAACATTCATTGTTCCAAATATGTGCTCTGTAGCCACCATAAGAATGGAACCCACATCATTATGTAGGCAAACTCTGTAATGCACAACACCGTTGAGCATATCCGTATCCGTGTTGAGCTTGAGAGAACCCCATCTAAGCAACGGCTTGGAGCCTGAAGTTATAGTCATTATAGAGCATGTTCTCCTCTGATACGGGGTTAGCCGTGAGGTTGCCCGATCTTTCAACACCAAGAACGTAGGATAGAGATTGATATGGATGGGACGTGAGAATGGTAGAAAAACGTTGAGATGATGGTTGAATGATCCGATGATTGGGGTTGGCTCGTTGCTCGATAGACTGGTTCAATTCCTAGAAGGAATTCTTCCGCTATAACGAATGCTTAAGAGAAAGAGCGATTGTTCTCAAAAACACTAGAAGTCGCTTAAAGATCAAAGAGATTCCAATCTTAGAATTTGCACCAAGATGGACGGCTCTTTGATGGCTCCAAACCAGGGTTTTGGACACGAATCCACTCGTCCAGGGTTTGAATAGGAATCTGCCTACTCGTTCTCGAATCCACAAGAGAATTAAATACTAAAGAGTATTCAAAATGTATATTCAAAGTCAGATGCTTCCAAAATACACGTCCAACCATGCCTTATATAGTCATAGGGGACGTCCAACTGGGTCTAACATGGGCTATGAGCTGGATCTAATATCGAGCCCAAGATAAATAAAAGAAAAGAATAAAATACGAAAAGATAAGATCAAATCTTTAAGAGATAAAATCTTCTAAGAAAAGGATATGATCAAATCTCTAAGAGATAAGATCATCTAGAAAATAAAATAACAAATTAAAGGTTTGAAACTTAAACAAGTGAAAGCCCAATACAATAAAGTAAAGCAAGCCCATCTTTAATTAAAAGATGTCCAAGAATGGGATGAAATAAAATATAAAACTGGGCCTAGTTTAATCACTTAAATTAGCCCGAAGTCTTCTTCCTTCAAAGGCAGCCCGACGCACATTTTCTTCATGTGAATCTCGTGCACTGCTTAGTCTCTCCACGTCACAATTGTCCTTCACGTCATGGCCGCTCTCTTCACTTGTTCTCTTCTCTTGTAGCTCGTGGTCTCTAGCAATTCGTCTCTTCTTGACTGGTCTCGTCATCCGGGGTGTGAATCTTGTGAACTGCTAAGTCGCAGCTACCATTCGGGTAAGGGGTGAAACTAACATTTCCCTGCGATGAATACTATGATCATAGGGTGTGGGAATGAGGCCTAGAAGATCAACTTGCACAATGGTCTTTAAGCGAATGTCCTCAAAGAGAGTGACAATACTCAAAGAAGGGTATGGAGGAGCTATGTTTCTCCAGTTGTAGACCACTATCGACTCGTGTATGTCCTTGAGAGATCCAGTGAGATTCTCCAACATACCTATCTTGAATGTAGAGGATAAGAACTCCTTGTAAATAAAACTGAAAACAGGAAATGAGAATGGATCTGCACGTGGTTGTCCTGTCCTTTCTACTCTCCGGGTCATCAAGGTTTTCTTCTTAGCATTATCCTCTTTGCTCTTCTTCTTCTCATAGTACTCAGTGACTTTCGTGGGTGTCATGGGATTGAGTATGAAATACTTGCCCTGAAAGGTAAAACAAAAACGATTTGTCTTCCCTTTATGCGTGACATCTCGATCGTATTCCCAAGGTCACCCAAGTAGGATGTGGCATGCGTGCATAGGAGCATAGCACTGTGTCCTCATACGTTCCAATCTTGAACGTGATGTTAGCCTGCTTGTCGATCTTGATTTCTCCACAATCGTTCATACAACTTATAAGGGCGTGGGTGTTGAACGATTCCTAGCTGCAACTTTTCAACAACTTCATTACTCACCAAGTTGCTACAACTTCCACTATCAATGATCATGTTGCATACTCTTCCCTGGACCAACATCTCGTATGGAACAAATTCTCCCTTTGATTGTCTTCATTCTTAGAAGGTAAGATGCTCAAAGCTCTTCTAATGATAAAGTGATCAAATAACTCAACAGTTAAGGGATGAGGAGAGCAAACATAACTCATCATTTCAGCTCCTTGTAGGCCGTGAGATGTAGGAGTAATCTCGGCCTCCCTTGTATCTACTAGAACCGTCTCATCTATGGCTATTTCAAACGTGTGCTCAACAATTTCAGCACTCATATGATCACCTAAAAGAAGGTGAGATTCAGGGACGATCGTACTCGTGAGTAGACATAATCCCTCAGCAAAGGGAAGCTCATTCAGGTCCTCTTCGACCTATCTTTCAACTATGAGGGCCGACTTTCCTTCTTCAATCTCCTCATTGTCGGAATCTGACTCAAAGAGACCTTTGTCATTGATGATCAATGTCCTCTTGTTGGGACATTCCCGAGCAATATGTCCTCTTCCATGACATTTAAAACAAGTGATGTCTCTAGCTCGAGTAGAACTAGCATCACTTCCCTGAGATGTCGAGGCAGGGGTCTTGTTGGGTGTAGATGCAGCTGCAGAACTCGTGGGAACTGAAGTGTCTCGGTTGTTGCTTCCCTGATCTCGGCCGATGCTGCCTTGATCTCGGCCGGAACTTCCTTTCCACGTTTGAGGAGTTCGTCGGACTTGGATGCATATTTTCATCTTCTTCTCAACTCTCACAACGAGATGTAGTAAATCTGTCAAGTTAGTATAGGCATATAACTCGATCTCGTGTGCTAAGTGAGGGTGCAAAATCCTGAGGTATCTAGCCATAGTAGCTTCTTCATCCTCTTGCACATCAGCTCAAACTATAACCATTTCCATGGCTGCATAGACCTCTTCTGCACTCATAGAACCTTGCTTCAGGTTCTCTAGCCTTTGACGTAGATCTCTCCCATGATAAGGTGGAACGAATTGGGCTCTCATGATAGCCTTCATCTGATCCCACGTGGTGATTTCGGTGTCTAGACATCGTCTTCTCTCTTTCAACAAGTTATTCCACTACATTAATGTGTAGCCAGTAAACTCAAGTGCAACATATTGTACCTTCTTAAGTTCTGAAATATTATGACAACTCTAGATTTGCTCTACTTTTGCCTCCCAGACGAGGTACAAATCAACATCATACTTTCCCTCATATGGTGGTGGTATCTTTACTTTAGCCTTAGAGTAGACCTCAGTTTCTAGCACGGGATTCTCGTCTTCTCTATCCTCAAAATTCAATTCCCTTCGAACGAATCTTCTAGGCTGCATGAATCCTGGATTAGCTCAAAACGGAGGATGTCTAGGTGGAGGAGGAGGATTCGGTTGTGGAGGTGTATATTCATCGAGCCGGGTCTCCAAAACATCAATCTTGTCCATAATCCTCACAAGCATGGTTTCGATGTCGGTACCTCTAGGTACGTCTTCCCTGTGCTCGTTATCTCTCCATGAAGTAGACATATCAAATAATCTAGACTCGCCTGCAATTTCTCAACTAAAATCAATTAATCTTGAGAAAAGAAAAATTAAATGTAGCTTGAAAAAAATAAAAGGTTGGGCTCAAGGGTATTAAACAAGGGAATTTAGTTAGTGCCTGCAGGGAACCCAAAATGGGAAAGGAGATATCAAAAAATAAGGCAAGGGAATAAATAATCAAATGGCTCTCTTTCTTTGAAACAAAAAGGGTATTTTGCGTAGGAACTCAAAAAGACCAAAAGATGATCGAAGCTCCGTTTCCGTTCTCTTTCCCGTTTCTTCTTCTTCTTCTTCTTCTTCTTTTTTTTTTTTGAATTGCCGAACCCTAGAAGGGTGGAAAGAGGCTGCTGCTCCTGGGAGGCGGCCGCTCGTGGTGGTTCTGCAGCGGCGGGAAGGCGGCAGAATGGCCGAAAAGGCCGGCGGCGGAGTCAGGCGGCGGAAACTAGCGGCTTCAAGGGAGAACCGAGGGTTTCTAGGGTGGAGAAGGCGGTTGTGGCTGGTGGTGGTGGGGTGGTGTTGTAGTGGCCGAAACCAGCGGTCGACGGTGATAGGGGGTGGCAGCTGGGCGGCGGAAAACTGGCGGAGAAAAGGGGAAAGCCGAGGGCTTCCGGTGGTGGGTGGTGGTTGTTGGGGTGGTGGACGGCCAATGACGGCCAGCAGGGGCGGTGGGTGGTGTAGTGGCGCTGGGCGGTGGGTGGTGTAGTGGCGTTGGGCGGTGGCCGGCGGAGGTGTGGCGGGCGGCTGGCCGCGAAAAGGGTTTCCGGCGCCGATTTTTTTTTTTTTTGTAGTGCAGCGGCTGCTGCGGGTATGGGATGTTGATCCAAGGGTGAACCGTGGCTAAAAGGATCATCTTGGTTGGTTTTTCATCGATCTAGCTCGAATAGGTTTGCACAAAGTGAATTAAAGAGATGGCAAGAAAAAGATTGGATCTTGGCTGAGTTATGGTGAGATAATTCAGGCCACAATTAATCTTTTTCAAAAAAATTGAATTTAGATTGTGAAAAGCAGTAGGTCAACGAGAATAGATTACTAACCGTTACAGTTCCTGCCCCAATCGCTTGTTTTTGTTGAAACCTTCTTGACAAGTCTTGAAAGCTTCGATTTTTTTTTCTTCTTGTAGAAGCCGCGGATGGTGTTGATAAACCTTAGCTCTGATGCCAATTTGATACGGGGTTAGCCGTGAGGTTACCCGATCTTTCAACACCAAGAACATAGAATAGAGATTGATATGGATGGGACGTGAGAATGGTAGAAAAACGTGGAGATGATGGTTGAATGATCCGATGATTGGGGATGGATCGTTGCCGGATAGACTGGTTGAGTTCCTAGAAGAAATTCTTCCCCTATAATCGAATGATTAGGAGAAAGAGCGATTTTTCTCAAAAACATAAGAAGTCGCTTGAAGATAAAAGAGATTCCAATCTTAGAATCGGCACCTAGATGGACGGCTCTTTGACGGCTCCAAACTAGGGTTTTGGACGTGAATCCACTCGTCCAGGGTTTGAATAGGAATCCACCTACTCGTTCTCGAATCCACGAGAGAAGTAAATACTAAAGAGTATTCAAAATGTATATTCAAAGTCAGATGTTTCCAAAATACACGTCCAACCATGCCTTATATAGGCCTTGAGGACGTCCAACTGGGTCTAACATGGGCTATGGGCTGGATCTAATATCGACCCCAAGATAAATAAAAGAAAAGAATAAAATACGAAAAGATAAGATCAAATCTTTTAAGAGATAAGATCTTCTAAGAAAAGGATATGATCAAATCTCTAAGAGATAAGATCATCTAGAAAATAAAATAACAAATTAAAGGGCTGAAAATTAAACAAGTCTAAAGCCCAAAACAATAAAATAAAAAAAAGCCCATCTTTAATTAAAAGATGTCTAAGAATGGGCTGAAATAAAATATAAAACTAGGCCTAATTAAATCAATTAAATTAGCCCGAAGTCTTCTTCCTTCAAAGGCAGTCCGACGCACCATTTTTCTTCATGTGAATCTCGTGGACTGCTTACTCTCTCCACGTCACATATGTCCTTCACATCATGGTCGCTCTCTTCACTTGGTCTCTTCTCTCCTTGCTCGTGGTCTCTAGAAATCCGTCTCTTCTTGACTGGTCTCGTCATCCGGGGTGTTGAGGTTAAGCTTCCAGATGCTCCTGCATCACCCTCGAAGCAACCTACATTGTGTCTTAGACAAGTTGATGATAGTTGTCATGCAACAAACCCGAATTAAATGTTTTAGTAGAAAAGAATGTCTTGTTTCTCGAAGTCTAAGCTATCCAACAATTAGTCAGAAATTCAATCACCCATGGGCACCACAAGACTGTGATATGGATGAAAGAGCCTCTAGAGGAGTCAACTGTAAAAGTTCCTAGACAACATCACATAAAATATTAGAGCAATTATTCCATGCAAAAGTAGAAAGAACAAAAGAAACCAAAGGATGTCATATGGTTTCATCTTCCCCAAAGCAACGGTCACAAGTGGGCACATCAACAATGCGTTTATGGAAAAAGCACCACAAAAAGTTCAATAATGCCACTTGGCAAAAATTATGTTGGTTGCTTGTTTTTCATTTTATTTTGTTTTATGCAAATGAGGCAAAATATTGCACATCAATTTATAAATATAAGTGAATGTATTACCATACCAAAAAGAAGCATGAAAATTTTTATTTGTTAGGTCAAGTCCAAGGAGAAATGAATTATAAAGGACACGATCATGCATGCCTAAGTGTACTTAAACTTGTGTGAGCCTTTAACTACTTTTTGCATCATACAGAAACACAATACAAGTCATATTTAAGCATCATATAAAACCGAAAAATAGCATGATTAAGTTGTGAAACTTAGGATTCTTGACTATAGGTTTTATGATAGATTAGTTAGCATATATTCTTGCTTATTGATTTCTATTCTCCTTATTTTCTTACTTATCCAAAATGTCTTGCCATGACAATGAATAAACTGAAAAGTGATCCAATAAAAGAAGTATGCACCAAAAAGATTTTCTTTTCTTTCTTTATTTTCACTTTGTGTTTATATGTTTACTTGGGGACAAGTAAAGGTCTAAGTATGGGGTATTTTGATAGCATGTTCTTATGTTATCTTTTGTATAGTTGTTTTCATGTGTTTTTAGTAGAATTGCATAGGTTTAAGCATTTACTTCTTTGCTAGAGCTTATTTGTATCAAAGAATATCTACTCTCATTTGTCTCTTGTGCTTAGGTGAGTATAGGTCAAAAGAAGCATCAATGGACAAGAAAGACTCAAGAAAGCAACCCTCTCCTCAACATCATTGGAAGCAAAGAAAAAAAGAAGCAAAGAGAAGCTCTGGCCCAATAAAGAAGAAGAAGAAGAAGAAGAAGAAGGAATGGCTAAAGATCAACCGGAGATGCATGTCCCAGAGGCCGAGTCATCCGTGCAACCCTACTCAAGGTTCCCCTTCACTCACCTCAAGGTTCCCCTTCACTCACACAAAGAAGGAGGAAGCGACTCAGACTCAAAGACTTAGGCTCTCCTAGGACAAAGACATCGAGCCAAGGCGGAAGACGTGTCATGCGTCGCTCAAGTGGTAGTCGAGTCAAGGGACCCACTTGATTCAAGAAGACAGAATTGTCAGCAACATACTTTTAAACGTGAGTCGAGTCACTTCTTGGTCGACTCGATGCATGTGTTGTGCGGATGTAACCAACTCGCCAAGTGACGACGGTTACAATGGAATCTTGGTGTTGATGTTGGAAATCCTTGCCAAGATAGGGGCGATCCGTGCCACTTTCCTCACTTTCTCAGCCTAATTAAAGGGGTATAGCTTCATGGAAGAAGATACCAATTTAACACTCCATAAATCTATCTAGTTTCTCTCGTTTTCGGAGTCGAGTATCCTTTGTTTAGGGTCAAGTTGGACGAGTTGAGTCCGGGTTTGTCCGAGTTGTAAGGAATTTTTGTCGAGCTATGGTTCATTTGTGTCGATTTAACTTGGATCCATTGCAACTTACCTTTGTTATTTGGTAATTCAATTCTCTTTTAGTTGTTTTTATCATCCATCTCTCTTGATTTCATGGATTGCGTGAGTTCTTGTTTCATTGTTGTGTTTTCTTCACTCAACATGAGTAGTTCCATACTAGGGATTGGGGTGAAAATCCCAATCCGAAGCTATATATGTAGTATTGCATCGTTATAATGCCTATAATTTATGTGAGTATCAAATCATGATTGTAAGCATATAGGATGTTAAAATAAATTAGAACACTAGGGTTCATGCTTAGACTAATATGAATGTTGGATGCTAAGCTTGCTTAGATTGTTCTTTTATGCACTTTTTTTAGCTTTAAACATGATCAATGTGTTGATAATTGGCCGGTTAATATGAATGAGACTTATAATTAATTTCATATTCTAGTGATGAATTCTTGCAGACCTATATTGTTATTAGTACTTCAATTATTCCAATAGCAAACACCATGTGAGGAATAATTGAATGCTAATTTATGTAGTGCAAGTCCACTCTAGATCCTTATGATTTAATCAAGTCAATAACAAACAACATGTGAGGTTTGATTACTTTGTATTGATCACTAGTTTGAGACCTTAGTTGACTAGCATTTTACCAATAGCAAACACCATGTGAGGTACTGTGTTGGATTGACTAGCATGTTTAAACTTGCATTCATCTATTACATGCATACAACCGTTTAGTCATCATTTTTATGAGCACTCAAGCAAATAGTTCTCACTCTATGGCATTATAGTGTGTATAAATACTACACTAGCAAGGATTGGGAGAATTAATACCAACCCCTAGTAGTTTTCTCATTTGATTTCACTTTTTACCATTTCTTTGTTTTTGACTCGACTGAGTTCAAAAGCTACAGGAAAGCCACTTGATCTAAGTTGTCAAGGTGACTCGACTGGAGTTGTCTGGGTGACTCGATTGAGGGTACTTAACCCAAACCACTCTTGAAGTGTCTTAAGTCTACCACTTGGTCACACCTTTTTGATTTTTTACAAGACTTGCATCTTCTTATAAGTCTTCTTAGTGGAAGGAGGGGATAATATAGTCCTCATGGAGACGACTTGGCCGGGATACTATATATTTACGCTGACGTGACCCTTCTCTTGGGGTTTATATAGTCTTCTTCTAGTGGGTACACATGTCATTCATGTGTATTGACTAGTTAACACCGGACTGATACAATAAAAGGGCAACATGAATTGATGGGTATCATTAAGATTTGTGAAACCGTGGATTGCGAGAAGCAAGAATGGAGAGTATTAAGGTGTCAGGTGGACGTTGACTCATCAATAAAGTCCGGAACAATAAATGTAGATGGAACCCCAAGAAACAACGGCAGGGATATGAAATTCTCTCCATCCGGAACTAGGAATGGAAACGGGTCGGTTGATGGATGGATGTACCAATTCCGTCAACCACCCATCTTACTCAGGTTGTCACCCACCCCGCCCATCACCACCTAACACTTTACCCATATTCCACCCACCCATCGCCCACCGGGTGATCGGGTGGTTCGGGTGAAGTAGTCGGGTGTGAGGTAATTTGTTTTGTTTTTAGAATTTTTAAAGTTATGACAATTTTCAATTTAAAAATAACACAAATCAAAATTTACTAAATCACGAAATATTGTGAAACATAATAAACCAACAACAAAAAGATTTTCAAGTAATACAAACCAAAATGATGCAAAAAAACACAGCTTTTTATGGATACAATAAAAGTAAATTAACATAAATCAAATGAAACTCTTCTAAAGCTCGATATAATGATACACTTCAACAACCTAAAATAATAAAAAAGTCAAAAAAAACAATAATTAGAAAATCAAACTTAACCATTAATTAAAATTTGAATGTCAAAAGTATACATATTGGGTACACGCCTTCATGGCGGAATCTTCAACATCAACATCCTTTAATATAATATCAACCTACTTGTGAATCGAGTGAAAAACCTAAATTATAATTAAAAATCATGAAAAGGGGATATCCTAAGAAAAAGAAGAAGAAGAGGTTATTAGTATAATTAGATATGCTCACCAACATAATTGCTCCCAATTCAATATTGCAAAAACATTAATGTCTCTACAATATCTCCATGAAGTCTAGAGCGATGAGGACTCACCACTCGCCCACCCATGCTAAAAGCATTTTTAGAAGTCACGGTAGATACGAGAATTGCCAAAATATCTTTTTGCAATCTTTCGCAAATTTGGACACTTTATATCAATTTTTCATAAGATAAGAACATCAAAATCTTTAATATTAGGTAATACAATTTCTTAAAGATAACATACCAACTCATGACTTGCACTAGCCTTCTTCTTCAAAATTTTCTTATAATGACCAAAATCATCATCATCAGAAATTACATGTCTCTTGCCAATTAATCTAGAGGTTGAACTTACATATTCTTGATCGTCAATATCATCACCTAAGTCTTGATACTCATAAAAAAACCAACATCAAAGATCATCGTATATCTTGTTAAAATACCATTCAACGCATTTAAGTTTGTCTCTTGGGTCTAAGATTGTTTCTATTGCAAAAACTCCACTTATAATCGGCCAATACTTATCAAATTTCTCAAGCATGTTTCTATCCATCTCATTGATCATCAAGTCATCAATAGAGCCCCATTTCAGTAAAGAAACTTTAACCAGACAAACCCTTCAAAAGAACAAAGTACTTGTTGGGTAGTTTCTCCCAGAAAAAAATGTTTGTCGCCTTGTGGCGAATGTTAAATCAGTGAGAATGTCGATGAATGCGTCGGTGGAGCAGTGAGAACGTCAAAGACGGCATCGGCAGAGTAGTGGCGACTCCGGAGAAGGTCGAAGACGGCGTCGGCAAAGTAGTGGCGACTCCGGAGAAGATCGAGACAGAGCCGGCGAGAAGTGATGGGAGAACACTCGTCGGTACCAGGGCCGACCCTGAGGGTGTGCGAGGTGAGCCACCGCTTAGGGCCTCAAATTTATAAAGGGCCTCATTCGGTTTTCTGGTCTATGTATAATAAATATTTACGTTTGGTTTACTGAACATTAAAATTTGTGTAGCCCAGTGGTTGAGTCTTCTTGTGAAAACTTATATTTCCCTGAGGTCTTGTGTTCGAACCTCGACGGTAACAATTTATTATATGACTACCTCATTTTTTTTCAAATATTTTAGTGAGGCCCTTTAGTTTCTTTACGGCTTTACCTATCCGCCTAACACCATTTTTTTACCATGAATTGAACTTTACAAATAATTAAGGCCCCTATTTATCTTTCTTTTTTTTTTGTTAATTTTAATTTTAATTTTAATTTTAGAAATAGTGGGTTGAGCTTAAAGTGATTTTTTTGCTAGTTAAAAAACAATCTTATAATAAAAATAAATATTTTTAGTGAGGCCCGTTCTTATTTTTTGGGTTAGTTTTAATTTTAATTTAGAAATAGTGGTGTTGAGCTTAAAGTTATTTCTTTGTTATTTTATTTATTTATTCGATTAAATGCATAAATTGTAGATAATTTTAATTTTTTAATTTGTTAATAGATATTTTAAAATTTTAACAATCTAAAATAAAATTCTAAAATTTATTTTTAAAAAATTCATAACACTTTATCTTTTATCACCTACATTTATATCTTCTAAAATAACAATTATGTGGAAGGTTTTTTTTCTTTAAATCGATTTTTTGCACAATAATATCAACGTGAAGGCAACATGTCAAATTTATGCCTTCTACTCTGGTTGATATAATATACACTTATGTGATTAATTTAGTAGATTAAAATATTTGATAAACGATAAAGTTAAGGCTTTAATTTTATTTCAAAATTAATTTAATATTTTTAATATATAAAAATATACACAGGACCTCCGTAATTCATTGGCCGGCCCTGGTCGGTACAGACGGCAAATGCGACTGCAAGGTGAAGGCGAAGACTCGAAGGGCTAGAGAGACACGAGATCGGGACTCAAAACGGTTGTTTGCTTGTCAATTCTCTCCCATATTAGATATTAGGGGTTTAGTGTCTTATATATATATATATATATATATATATATATATATATATATATATATATATATATATATATATATATATATATATATTTAAACGGGTGAAACGGGGCGGGTGGGTGACGGGGCGAGTGGTGGGTGGTTGTACCTCCACCCATACCCGTGTTGTGTTGAGTGTGGGCATGTGTACCACATCGACAATATGAAACCCGTGAACTTGACATATAAGTAAAAGGGCTCCTCCTATTGCCAATTGGTTTTAGGATGGAACCCCAAAGGTTAATGTGTAGGGGTTCACTTGTGACGTGCATCCCCTCCACGTCTTAGACCCGACGGATATAAAAGTTAAATTAACATGGTATCAGAGCAGGTCTGATCCGGGTCCATTCTCCTGAGTTTGGGTTGTGATTAGCGAAAAATATGCTATCCGCCCGTTTGGCTAAGCCGGCCTTAAGGCTTTGTGTCAAGTGTCAACTAGTCAAGATAGTTGCACTTGAGGGGGAGTGTTGAGTGTGGGTATGTGTACCACATCGACAATATGAAACCCGTGAACCTAACATATAAGTACAAGGGCTACTTCTCCTATTGCCAATTGGTTTTAGGATGGAACCCCGAAGGTTAATGTGTAGAGGTTCACTTGTGACGTGCATCCCCTCCACGTCTTAGACCCGACGGATATAAAAAGATAAATTTAACAACTCGCCCCACCACCCATCAATTTCATCCACCAACCGTCCACCAACCGGAATTCTTCGGGTTTTCACCCATATATTCGGGTTGGGCGTTCGGTTGGATCGGATGGTTGTGCACCCATTTCCATCTCTATCCGGAACCCAACTATCGGTAATTGATGGAAAGAGTTATGCAACGGCAAAGGGGAGCCCAAATATCTAGAGTGATTCGAAGCCTCAAACTTCCAATTGTGTTCCCAATGGTTGTTGCAACAGACTTGGTATTGTAACCAAAGGAAATATCATTGATAAGGACCCAAAATGAGGCATGAGGAAACTGTAATTCAGATATTCGTGTTGAAGAATTGAAACACAAAGATGTCACTAACATTATCACGAACTATCATACCCGATTTTGGAGACCAAATAGACTACATTGTGTTCTTGAAAGCACTTGCATTAAATATAGCTAAATTATAAATTAAATAATATGAGATGATGAACAATATATTTTTGTTGTAAGATATGAATTATTAGTGTGAGAAAATAGAAGTGTAGGTTATTCTTTAAACATGAATTTTTTGAGATTCGAGATCATTATCACTTACCTCAAGTCAATCATGTTTATGAGGACTTTTCAAGAGGCTATCTACCCTAATACATCTCACTTATAACCTTCTTCACTTAATCATAGTTGTGTTGTTGTGTAGTGTTGTCTGATCCACAGCAGACAGACAACTTGGTCGATGAGTTGGATGATACTTCATCCATACTCTATTATTTTACACTATGCATATGCATAATTTAAGGAAGAAGGAAATATTCATTTTAATTCAGTGGGAAATCAAATATTTTATAAATTTCCTCACTCAAATCCAAATCGATATTTAAAAATAAATTTTAATAGGTCAAAGGTGGGCGATTATGTGTTTAATTATTGGGATAGTGAAGCAGATTAAAATAATCTCAAAGATCCTGACCAAATAAAGTATAAAAGATGTGATATTATCATCATTGGTGCAGAAGAAGTGATTGTGTTTGACAAAATTGATTTTATCCATTATGTATGATGTTTCACTTAATTAGATCGTTGACAACAAGCATAATATATACAGATTTCAAGCTCATTGTTGATATTAATTTCATAATTAAATCCATAGTGGAATTGGAAGGCTCTCAAAGCTTTGAATAAATACATTGATTTTGTATTTGACTATAAAAAGATTTCAATATTTCTCCTTTCTATTTAAAATAATCAAATATGTTAATTGGAAATGTACAAATACGCTATAATGATATCCTTTATATATTATAAGTGAGAATTTGCTCACTACAAAGGTTTTACCCCTCTTATTTTTGATAATTAATTGCAGGAATGTCATTTACCTTTTTTTGAATTTTTTTATTTTTGTTTGTTTTGTCCATCGATTTTTAATGTTTGTCCTCCTTCTTCAACATATATTGATGTAGTATTGTGAAACCATCCACACCTGTCGTCGTCGTTCTTCCTCTAGTCTATGTATGTATGATATGGGAGTTAGGCTCACACAAAGTTAGAACACGCGTATGGACCTAAACAATCGAATAAATGAGCCAATAAATTTGCACCATGTCTAAGATGGTGATGAAGTTGAGGTTGATGGTGTACGTTATGTTAGCCGTTTAGCTTTTGGGTTTGATAGTATATTTCAAAGAGATGTATTGTTTATCTCTTTGCAAGTCAATGGTGTGGTTGAATCTGTATGAGACGTCTCTACCGTTCAAGAGTGACATTTAACAATAAAATATTTTTAACATAAGTCGGATCCGTTTGTGTAACTTGGATAAACCGATGGATATTTATAAATCAAGTTTGTTGAGTTTGAATAGGCATGTTGTTTGTCCAAGTTATGATATTTGCATTTTAAACATCCATCGGTTTATCTCTTTACAAGTCAAGATATTTGCATTTTAAACAAAAACTTAATTTATAAATAAATCGATGGATATTTTTAACATAAGTCGGATCCGTCAAGTCATGATAAATAAACTGATGGATATTTATCATGACTTGAACATAAATATGTATAAGATCTGGAATGAATACAAATTCCATGGAACATTACATTATTTAGATTTGTTAATATATATTTTTACAAATATTAGTACGGTTTTATTGATTTTTCAATAACAAAGAGGTTTTGATGGTGTGGCTAAATCCGAATAAAAAATGGTTTGGACAAACCCTGTTGCCCGAGACCTAAAAATGTCCCGAATCCAACCTGTTGGAGATAATTAGTTCCTACATTGGGACTTCATAGCCTAGTATATAAAGTCAATGGGTTACTCCTCTTATTGCCAATTCGTTTTAGGATGGAATCCCGTCGGATTTATGTGTTGGGCTTGGGCCTAACGTGCATGTGTGCTCGGACGACCTCCGCTCTACCCAGTCCGTCTGTATCGGACTTTGACATGGTATCAGAGGGGTTAGCCTCTATGTAGCTCGCGATCCTAACCTGTGGGCAAGTGCAACTCGGTCTATATCCTCTAGTTGCACTTGTGGGGGAGTGTTGGAGATAACTAGTTCCCACGTCGAAAGATTGAGGTATAAGGTCGGTGGGCTACTCCTCCTATTGTCAATTGGTTTTAGGATGGAACCCATCGACTTTATGTGTTGGACTTGGGCCTAACACGCATGTGCGCTCGTATGCACACGGTTCCCGCTCTACCCGATCCGTCTTTATTGGACTTTGACACAACCCAAATAGTGTAAATTTTGCCTAAAATTTTACTTGTATCCAACCCAAGTCTAACAATTCGCATTGCAGGGCAAATTTTAGGTTAAACTCGTTTGCACAAATAAAGCGTTTTTTTTTAAAGAGTTTTTAATTGTAATAATATAAAATGATATTATCTTCACGGTCTACCATTATTTTATACAATTTTTTATACACAATAAATGTCATTATAAGTGTTATTATACTTAAACTTTCAAAAAAAAATCTTATTATTTCTAATTTCAAAACGCTATTTACTATATTCTAATATAACTCTTCACATTATATCATTATTTTATACAAAATTTTGAAATTACTGTACATCAATATATATTACATCTTTACTTTTAGTCTTAGTTTTCTAGTATGATTTTTTTTTTTTTTTTTGCTACAACGACAACACGAAAACATCATGGACCAAAGGAGTACTACCTTAATTGATAACTCAAAGAGATGTCAAAGTTGGCAATTAAAAAGGTTTAAAAAGTTGCTGAAACCGTGAAATTGGCGAGCCCCATTGAGGTCACTTGTCTGTACCACAACACACATTGTAGCATTGTGACATTCGTTTGACACGAACATGCACTATTCAATACAACCATACAGTAATACTCAAATCTCTGTCAAAAATCTCAATGGACCCCATTCACATCCGTCTTACTTCACCTCACTTATTTCATTTATTAGTGTCTGTTTAGTTAGAGTAAAGAAATGAAAACGAAATAAAATCGGTTAAAGAAAATGAATGAAAATGGAAATGGAAATGGAAATGATTAGGTTAGTTTTATGGGTAAAAAGACCTCTAAACATATATAATTTTTTATTGATTCAGAATCATTCCGTTACCGAGAATGATTTCTAGCGATACCAAACGAGCCCTTAGTGGTTTAACTCAAACAAGCATTTGTAATATATAGTATATAGTATGTATTTGTAAAGTAAAACTCGTAATATCTTTTTATAAAGTAACGTTTGTAATTTATATAGTATGTACTTATAAAGTTTGCGTCACCAAACAACGGTGTAAGGCCTTCTAAGTTTTTTTTTTTTTTTTTTTATCAATTTTATAAACTTACAACTATCAAGTAATGTTATCTTTTAAAAAGAATATTTCTACATCAATCGGATCTAGTATAATGTTAGCCAATTACTTACTCGTTAATTTTGCGATAAAATCTCACCAGAAACATGCGTATGTGTCTGAATTGTTGATTTATGGAGTTTGAAATGTGTTATCACATATTGTTAGTTTTCGACCCATGTATTTTTAGGTTTGTACATTTTATTTTTAGGGTTTCTATATTTTTATATATTATTAGTCTATTTAAATTTACGTTAATTATTATAATCAATATTGTAAAACAAAACGCCGCAAACATAGTCACAATTCGTGACGAACTGGATAATGTGTTATATTTCTACATCAATCGGATCTAGTATAATGTTAGCCAATTACTTACTCGTTAATTTTGCGATAAAATCTCACCAGAAACATGCGTATGTGTCTGAATTGTTGATTTATGGAGTTTGAAATGTGTTATCACATATTGTTAGTTTTCGACCCATGTATTTTTAGGTTTGTACATTTTATTTTTAGGGTTTCTATATTTTTATATATTATTAGTCTATTTAAATTTACGTTAATTATTATAATCAATATTGTAAAACAAAACGCCGCAAACATAGTCACAATTCGTGACGAACTGGATAATGTGTTATATTTCTACATCAATCGGATCTAGTATAATGTTAGCCAATTACTTACTCGTTAATTTTGCGATAAAATCTCACCAGAAACATGCGTATGTGTCTGAATTGTTGATTTATGGAGTTTGAAATGTGTTATCACATATTGTTAGTTTTCGACCCATGTATTTTTAGGTTTGTACATTTTATTTTTAGGGTTTCTATATTTTTATATATTATTAGTCTATTTAAATTTACGTTAATTATTATAATCAATATTGTAAAACAAAACGCCGCAAACATAGTCACAATTCGTGACGAACTGGATAATGTGTTATATTTCTACATCAATCGGATCTAGTATAATGTTAGCCAATTACTTACTCGTTAATTTTGCGATAAAATCTCACCAGAAACATGCGTATGTGTCTGAATTGTTGATTTATGGAGTTTGAAATGTGTTATCACATATTGTTAGTTTTCGACCCATGTATTTTTAGGTTTGTACATTTTATTTTTAGGGTTTCTATATTTTTATATATTATTAGTCTATTTAAATTCACGTTAATTATTATAATCAATATTGTAAAACAAAACGCCGCAAACATAGTCACAATTCGTGACGAACTGGATAATGTGTTATATTTCTCTCATGATTACATATTAATTCTAACATGAATTTATAATTAAACCCCAAACATGGTCACAATTCATTTGAAACAAGTATTACTCTTTTTTGTCGCACTTATTCCTACACTCCCTTCTTATTTTTCTTTATTTTTTTTTCTTTCAAAAACAAAACAAATTTTAGCCAAAAGGTCAAAACACAAAGAAATTCATTCTCAAATGCGGAATGTCAAGATTATCTAACATGTTTTAGTCTTGGTAGTGATTCTTTCGATATTTTGGATTGGTGGAATAAACTATCCCCGAAATATCCAACATTAGTGAAAATTGTACAACAACTCATGGTCGTGCCCGCATCAACGGTTGTCGTGAAACAAGCATTTAACCAAGGAGAGAACATGCTCAATTACAAGAGAACCCAATTGAAACCCGAAAAATTAGAGGTGCAAATTTGTATTCAAGATTGGATAAGGGTGGAGAAGCGGAAATAACGGAAATGACCCGGTGTATGACTCGAAATCGGATTTCAATACTGATGACAACGGCACTACTTCCGAGTATGAAGCCGATAGGTAAGCGGGGTAATGAAAATAACTCGGAAGTCCGAAAAGGTGAATAAAGGTAAGAGAACAATGTGCGCTTTTATTCATCTTAATCCCGAGAGAATACGTAAGCAACCAGATAACCAGTTCAAACCCTTTTTTTAATTACATTATAATATTACATGGTTATTTTCTTTTTAATTACATTAACATTACAGTACTTTTCTTCCTTCTTTATTTTTTTTAATAATATTACAATTTATTATCTTTTTTATTTAACAAACCGGTGTTAAACCGACGATTTAGGTTAAACCTAAACCGTCGATTTTTACTCCACGATTTAGGTTTAGGTTTGGCTTAAACCTAAACCTTAAACAACGGTTTGTAAAGATTTGCATTGCAACCCAAGTCTAGTTATATTCGAGCCCCCAAATTACCACAATATTTGCAACAAGACGTTATATGTTCGGAGCTTTATTGTCTCTAAAATTGACCCAAGTTCCTGATGTATGAAAAGTTAGAGCATAGTTTCGTGACTATAAAAGGTCGGATCATGGCACGAGAATATGATATTTAACCAAAGTTGTTAGATAATCATTACCCAAAGTATATTATAAAATTCAAATGTCCCCAATACTAAGCATAAAATCTTAAAATTAGGCAAATATTATAATTAATGTGAACACCTTCAGTTTATCATACATTTTAAAATGTTGGGCCTCGGTCCATATTGTACGACCCAAAAGAGTTCCGGTAGAAATATTTTGTACAATCGCGTGGGCTAAAAATTCTGCAGTTGGTATCCCAACTCACAACTTATGAACTCAACTCACAACTCAGCAGATCAATCTTCAAGAGTTTTGACATACCATATTATTTTCATTTATATGATCAAATCTGAATTACATTCATAATTTTACTTGCAACTGTGTTCTTCCACAGTCTTCAATAGCACAATCGTATCACAACACACAAACCAAACGAAGGAAGAGAAAAAAAATGAAAGATTTCAAAATAATCAACGTAAGAATTGAAAAGTACTTAAGAGAGTAATTGTCACTGCTAATAGTTCGCCGGGGCACTTAGCGTTTGCAAACAACTCCTTGACCATCGGTTAAGCTAGTGGCACAGCTGACGTCAGCAGATTCGTAGGTTTTCTCAGAGGACGTGCTGTTGCCGGAGAACCTAGCAACAACACAATCGGTTGAGAAGAGGGAGGAAGAAGAGAAGAGGTCGTCACCACCCAAGACGGGCATGGACACGCCCATCTTGACGCGGCTGACATAGTTGGAGGCGTAGGTTTGGCCCAAGACGCCGTTGACATCACCGCTCAGGGAGTAGAACTTGAAGCTCAGGTCTAGGTGAGCAAAGGAGTCTTCTTCTTCATTGATTCCATAGTTGTGTAGGAGTGATTCTTTATTGGTGATCGGGACTACTACCGCCTTGATCTTCAACTTCCCCTTCGCCTCAATCTCCACCCCATTTGCACTCTGGGTCCTGATAACCAATCAATCATATATATATGTTTATAAAAAGTCAGGGATCTCATAACGTACAAATGAAAATAACGTTTTATTTCATTTCTTTCTCCTTAATCGTTTTATCATTCAGTTTCCTTTTCAACCCTCGAACTAAATGGTTACTTAGTTCATACCTAGTGATGGTGATTGCACCATTGGAAGAGTTCCAAGTAGCACCACGTTCATCGGGCAAGAAGATGGGCTTGCCATCGAAGGAGAGAGCGAGCCTATCAACTGCATCGTTCCAAGTGGCAGTCTTTTGGGCTCCAATGTAGACCTTGTGGTGGTCAAACATGATGCCAAGAGATTGCACCCAAGTGAAATCCCTCTTCATTTCGTTGTTCCTCTTCCCGATGAAATGGCCGTTGATGTGGAGGTTGGAGTCGGCCACCAGGCAAAAGTCATGGTCTTTCTTACCATGGAAGTAGAATGTGATCCCGTCCGCTCCTATGAACCTCGGATCTTGACAAACTGCTCCTGGCTTATCACAGTCTACAACCAATCGACAATAGAAGGAGTAATTCATCAAATTATTTCCACATTTGACTCGCTATATATAAATATATGAACCAAAACATAACGATGAACTTACTACAAACGGGGCTGCAAGTGACACAATCGACCTCACAACTTCCCGGACAAGAGGCGGGGCAAGTGTGTTCCTTGTAGTAGCATAGAGGATACTTCCTGTTCATGCATCTAACTTTCTTTGGCCCGGTTGAGCCGGCAGGTGGGGACACTTTATCACCTCCGGGAGCTGGGGTGGTGATGGGAGGTGTTGGAGAAGGTGGATACGGGTGAGCTGGGGTGGTGATGGGAGGTGTTGGAGAAGGTGGGTGCGGGTGAGTTGGGGTGGCCGGTGGATAGGGTTTCTTGGGTGGTGGAGATTTCGGCTTTGTTGTCTTGGGTGGTGGAGGAGAGCCTGGGAGGCAAACAAGTTTGCAAGTTTTACAGTCAACTTGGCAGCTTGTTGGACAATGCATAGGACAGTAGGGCTTGAAATGAAAACATGGAGATTTCTTGTCACTACACTTGATTGCATGCTTAGGCTTGATTGGCTTCTTTGTAGAATATGGAGCCTTTATAGCGGCCTCGGCTAGTACCAACCCTAAAAGGAGGAAAACGACGATTAACCCGCCAATGCGACCCATTTCTTCGATCAAGGGGTTATGAGATTCTATAAAATGAATGATATTATGGTTTGATGTGATGAGAAAGAATGGAGTTTCTAGGGTTTATATAGATAAGGATATGCTATGACCGATTGTGGATGTTTGATTGTACTTTTATGAATAATTTGAGAGGTTTTCATGGGTTTCTGCCCAACTTTTGGTGAGATCTAAGTAGAGTGTTCTTTAGTTGAAGTTGGAACCGCGAGTTTTGAATAAACGATGCAACTCACGAACCCTAATATTTTCTAAAAAGAATATTGGACTTACTTTCATGCTCGTGACTTGTAAGAATATTACAACCAACGTATTTTAAATATTCAATTTCTACAAAGATTGGGCAGTATTCCATTATATTAAAAAGAGGGTTATAAAATGTCCAGCTTGGACGTACTTTCAATCCAATCATCGGACCTATACATTGTACTTATTTGTTTAGCTATATTTTGTTGAAATGTAAATCGTATGTATGTCAATGCCAAATAAAAAAAAAGTTGGTAGTTATTGGGGAAAAAAGAAAGTCGTAGTTATTACTTCTTATTAGGTAGATGTACATGACTACATCCAAACTAGTTAGTGATATATAATCTGCAAAACATTTAGTCAATGACCTAAAGTTAGGCCTACCAACATGATGACTAAATATGTACAGCCTACTAACAATTGGCCACATTTTTTAGTGTAAATTAAGTCGTATTCACGTTGATTTGAGATTTTCTTGCTTTAGAAACCAAGAAGAATATGTATACATCTACATTATCAAAAGATTTGGATAAAAAAAAAATATTATTTTCATCCCTAAGTATACTACAATGTTGATTGTGAATTTAAGTGCTATCTAACGAGTTTCAAAACTAGGAATGATTGATATTGGAATTAGGGGTGGGCACGAATTCCGGTCCCATCCAAATTCCGGTGGAATTTCATTCAAAATTAGAAATCTCGACGCGAACCCGTCTTGCCAAAAATTTATTGGGACAGGATATGGATCTTCACTTCTTCATACCGCTAGGTCCGTCCCGTCCAATATATAATAAAGTTTTAACAAATATGAATAAAATCCTAGGCAATAGTGATATACTCGTATAGTTATTATATGGTTATGCTTATATATATTAATAAATAAAGTATGTTGGTCAAAACGTCAAAATTGACAAATGACCCAAATTCATTTAGATGTGTTTTATTATGAATATTTTAAAACTTTATGATATTTGAAAATTTTAGTGTTTTTTGCGTTTTGAATACGATATATACGGATTTTTGTGTGGATAAAACGTAAAATTTAAACACAGTAAATAAATAAAAAAAACAAGCGAGATTGGGCTCGTACTATCCCGATCCCAACCGGGATAGTACCCGGTGGGATTCAATCTAATATATCCAAGGCATGTCCCGATCCCGTCCCATTTAAAATAGATGGGACGGGACTAAGATTACCTCAATCCCGTCCCATCCCGTCCCATGTCCACTCCTAATTGAAACTTCGAATCAGCTAAACTCGGGTACTCCTTAAGACTTGTACAATGATACGACGTCATGGGTGACATTTTGGATGGAATTGATCATTCCTTATTTCAACCCACTTCATTCCCTTAAATTTTGGAACAAATTGCATCACTCTCGTACCCTTTCGTTATCTTCAATCCAATAAACCTCATTTTAACCCTTCTACCGAACGGACCCCATATAGCCCTTACGTTTACCTACACATTGTTAGCTAGAGTTATGATATTAGGATCTAAGGTAGTGCTTGTCATGTATGTTATAATCATAGATTTATGGACAGTTTTTGTTTAAAAAGGTTGGAAAGTTTTTTATTGGCACACTCTTGTAAAAAGATTCGTATTAAATTTGTCGTCATACCGACTATAGTAGATTGTTGTGAGGCCTACAACCTACACAACCCTATAAAACGCACACATGCACCTTCAAAACACATACATATACACGCCTTCTTAAACACATACATACTCAATGCATGAGCGCCTTGTAAAACACATGTGTAGGCCCTACGAAGCTTGTTGAAATATATGTACTCATAGATATTTATTAAATTGGGTTCAATAATAGACAAGTATAAATATTGTCTTGTAATAGTGTTAACAATCCGCCGAGTGAATAACCAAACCTTAATTTCAGTCTTCCATCATCTTCTTGATTCTCTTCCTATTGTGATGAAGATTCCAATCGTAATCTTAAAATGGTATCAAAACATCATCTTCTTGATTCTCTTCCTATTGTGATGAAGATTCCAATCGTAATCTTAAAATGGTATCAAAACAAGTGATAAGTTAATTTTTGAATTGTTGTATGATCTTGCTTCTCTTTTGCTTTCGTTGAATATAGCTTTATTCGATCTCTTCGGTTTCAATGGTGACTAGTCCTTCAAATTTTCATTCGAATCCAAATGAATTTCCTCCACTTGGCAATGGATCAAAAGAAGGTCATCATGTTTGTTGTTAGTTCGGTATCAACTAGTCAGTGCACATGAATCACATGAGCATCCACTAGGAGAAGATTATACAATACACAGGAGAAGGTCGCGTTACCGTAAACATATAGCAATCCCGGTAAAGTCGTCTCCCTGATGACTATGTTATCCTCTTCTTACTCTAGGAAGACGTATAAGAAGGTGTGAGTGTTGTAAAATAAAAACAAAATTTGCGACCATGTGATCGACTTACAAACATTTCAAGAGTGAAAAGGTGTCAAGTAACCTTAATTGAGTCACCCGGGCAACTCCAGTCGAGTCACCCTGATAACTTGGATTGAGTTGAATTTATGTACCTTTTGACCCAGTCGAGTAAAAAACAGAGGAACAAGAAAATGTAAAATCAAGTATGAAAACGACTAGGGGTTGGGATTCATTCTCTCAATCCTTGCTAATGCAGAAATTATACACGTTATAATGCCAAAGAGTGAGATTTATTTGCTCAAGTAATCATGGAAATGATACTAAACGGTTGTATGTGTGTGATAGATGAATGCAAGCCTACGCATGCTAGTCAATCCAACATAGTACCTCACATGGTGTTTGCTATTGGTAAAATGCTGGTCAACTACGGTCTCAAACTAGTGGTCAATACAAAGGAATCAAACCTCACATAGTGTTTGCTATTGGTTTGATTAAATCATAAGGACCTAGAGTGGACTTACACTTTATAAATTAGCATCCAATTATTCCTCACATGGTGTTTGCTATTGGAATAATTGAAATGTCAATCCTTGCAATATAGACGTCTACAAAAATACATCACTAGATTATGAAATTATTTATGAGTCTCATTCATACTAACCGGCCAATTATCAACACATAGAATCATACTTAGAAGCTAAACAAAGTGCTAAAGGAACAATCTAAGCAAGCTTAGCATCCGACTTTCAAATTAGTCTAAGCATGGATCTAGTTTTCTCATCGTCTTTGCCTTTCTATATGCTTACTATCATGCGGCTTTGATACTCACATAAAATCTTGGCATTATAACGAGACAAATATTCATAGCTTTGGATTGGGTTTTTCACCCCAATCCTTAGTATGGGACTACTCACTCATGTTGAGTGATAAAAACACAACATTAATGCAAATAATCACGCAGTCCATGAGATCAAGAGAGAGAGATAAATATATGACCTAAAAGTGATTAAGAATTACCAAAGTACAAAGGAAAGTGACAATCCAACTCTAATCAACTCAACTCAGCCACAAATCAGCACAATCTTCCTACAACTCGGACGGACTCGGCCAACTCGGCCCTAGACTATGCAGACTCGGCTCCAAAAATGAGAGAAATAAGAGAGAATTGTGTAAAATGTGACTTCTTCAATGAGATTGTGTTTGATTATGTAGTTATGCTTCTTTATATAGGCTGAGAAGGGGTAGAATTTGACACGGATCGCCCCAAGAATGGAAAGGATTTCCAACACTAGCACCAAGATTCTCTTGTAATTGTCGTCACGTGGTAAGTTTGTTACAACCGCACAACACATGCATCGAGTCGGCCCAGATGTAACTCGATCCACATTGAAAAATAGGTTGGTGACACTATCGTCTTCATGAGTCGAGTGGATTGGCTGAATCGATCGCCACTTGAGCAACGCTCACTACAAAAAGAAAAGATTTGCGTTGGCACAAACCCGACGCAAATGGGCAATCTGCCATAGTAAAAGGACGTTTACGACGGCATTGCGTCGCCAGCAACGCCGACGCACATGTGGGTGTCGCAAAAGACATTTTGTGATGGTAGTTCCCGGGGCAAGGTTATTTCCGTCGGAATTGGCGTCAACAAAAGCCGACGCAAAAAAGCCTCCGTGTTTAGCAAAAAAAGACTTTATAACTCAGACGTATATGATATGGGTTATAAAGTCTACTTCATATATAAAAGAAATATTAATAGAATTCAAAAAATCCTACTTGCTACCAAACACAAGCAACAAGATAACTCGTAACTCATTGGAATCAGTACAAGTAAGGAAAATTCAATGTTAGGATCTAGATTTAGCAATCACACACTACATAAATATGAAAAACTGAACGGGAAATATCAAGAATGGAACATGTTAGAATTGATTTCAGAATAGACAAGGTTTATATGCAAATGTCACGATGGATAAAGATTTAATTTTAACAATTGGAAGTAGTGCCTCTACAATGGCGGATCTGCAAAAAAAAATCAATTATTACAACTTAAATTCCTTATTTATTTGCACAAAAAAAAAACTCATTTTAACGTTTGGAAGTTGTTTTCCCATGACAAGTAATTTAAGGTAGGTGAAATTCCAAAGTAACATAAGGTGGAAGGCGAAGCAGAGGCAAGACCAAGGGTTGAAAGACAACAAAGAATGGATCTTTCTCCTCTATTTGTTCCATTCTCAATGGTTGGTCGGTTATACCAACCGTGGTTTGGTTGCTTTAGTGATAAGGGGATTGGCCCCTTGATTGGAACTTTTTCGATTCTGAATTGTGGGATCGAATGTAACCTTCAAAATTTAGGTTGCCCCAAGTGGAAGGGGGAAGAGGAGTGGTTCATAACCAAATTATATGATAAGAAATCTTGATGCGCCCTTGGATGTTCCTTTTACGTTGACCGTAGACGATGAGGACGAGGCATTGAGGGTTCGCTCAGATGCACCGCTCACCCGATCCCGAGCCAAGGCCATTGCCCGAGCCACCGGATCCATCATCGCCCGCACCACTTCGTCACTTGGACTAGTCGCCGACATGCCGTGTCTCTACGCCACCATGGCATAGGCTACCGGTCCCGTCCACGCCATTTACTTTCGGACTATATTTTTTGCATGTTTTCCTTTTAGGGATATTCCTTATAGAATATTCCCTTTGACCTTATCTTTTAGAGTTTTGCCCTTGTTGGGCTTTTCGTATTTATGTTTGTTTGGTCCGTTGGCCCATAGGTAGGCAAGACTCTCTATATAAGGGATATTTTCCCTCACTTATTTTCCATGTTCAATTTTACTAAGTTTTTGAGAAGATTTTCCTCTTACTTAGCTTGGGCATCAAACCTCCCGTCTATCTCTCAAATTTCTTCCTTGGATCTCGTCTTTGATCCAAGAAAACCATATTCGAGGATTCTTCTTTAGAATCAACTTTCGATCTCCATCTAACGGTTTATCGATCTCTCTAGATCGAATCAACCCCTTGTTTCTTCATCGCTTCCGCCCCTTTGGATCTGAATCGAAACAACGCTGCACAAAGAATCAAGGAGTAGTTGGAGCTTTGTTGGATCTAGATCCGGAAGTTATCCTTGGTTAACTCCAAGGATGCATCAAATTGGCATCAGAGCAAAGGGATCAAAGCTAAGTTCTCTTTACTCTTGTTTTTGTGCGTTATTATCTTCAACCTATTTGGTCTTTTGTTCATGATGTTCTTCGTTTGTTCATGATGTTCTTCATTTGTTCTTCATGATCTTCATGTTGCTTCATCATGTTCATCCATTTTTCCTGAATTTTTTTTCTTTTGATCAATTTGAAAAACAAAAAAAATAGGAGATATTTGGTTTGCCATCAAACCAATTATCAAAACCGTCTTTTTCTTAAACCGATCCAATCCGACAATTTTGTTAATTAATTTCACCAAATTTCTTGGGGTATTTTTGTTAACGAAAATTCGGATATCTCACATTTGATATTCCAAGAAAAGCAAAAAAAACTCTTCATCAATACGGATTTGTGTTCAAAAAAAAATACAAAAGTGTTGCTCAAAACGTTTCAAAGAAACGAAACACAAAAGTGAAAAGACGTCCGGCAAAACGGTCCATCCGAAAAATCGGATTTTGCAATACGGTCAAAGACCGAAAGCAAGCAAAGCTTGCCGACTGCACAATCCGTCCATCTTCCGCCTCTCCATTTTCTTACATACGTTTGCAAAATATCACTTGTTTATTTGTGTGTAATTGGTTCAATTTTGTTGGATTTGCCTTACTTGCCTAACCGCCAAATGGCCTTCCCCAAAGTAGAACCCGATAACGCACTTGAACTTGGGTAAAGTTGACTTAACTTGTCACCTTGCTCAATTGATTGCTTGCAATTGTGTGCTGATTTTTTTGGAGCAATGACTAACTTTGAATTGGAAACTTCTCAGGATTCTGGTCCGCAAGAGTCCAATGAACCTTTGGCTCAAGAAAATGCTTCGTTGTCCCTCGAAAATGACTCCATAAGGCAGGAATTGGAAGCTTTGAAGGCACAACAAAAGTTTGATGCCTTGACCCGAGAAAACATTGCCTTGAAGCAAGAGTTGGAAGCTATTAAGGCTCTACGGCTTGACCAACGTCCCACCCCAACAATTCCGATTGAGACCTTGGTCAATGCTTCCACATCCGATGCACAACGGAAAGGAAAGGGAATTTTAGGAGCCGGACCATCAAACGGTCCCCGGCTTGCGTCCGTTGTTGAATGCCAACGCCCCTTACCTCTTGACGGAAATGAGTCTCATGAAGAGGACGAAGAATTCCCCGACCCGACTCAAGATGACTTTCTCATGGTCGATAAGGAAAATCGGCACAAGCATTATGAGCCTCAACACCAACGGTATGTCCCTTCTCCACCTCCACCTAGTGTGCCCCGCACCGACCGTCGAGCCCGGGAAGAGCCCCGGTACCGTCCCGACTCGACCAACAATCATGGTCGTGAGAATGATCGTTATGAGAACCAAGACCGAGGTGAAGAATGGTTGCCTCCCCCAAACCCACCTAGGCATGAACCACCCGTTCATGGGCGCCACCGGCGTCAAGGCGGCCACTGGCGAGCCCGTGCCGATGATGCCTACATTCCACCGCCCCGCCCGGACCCCTACCGAGCTCGTATGGAAGGTAAGGTTAAATTCCCTATCTTTCATGGTAAATATGATCCGTGTGTTTTTCTTGTTTGGGCGCAGGACATGAAACGAGCCTTGAAACATTGTCATTATGAGGATGAATACGAGAAAATCGAGGCGGCAACTCTTTACTTTGAAGGGGATGTCAAGTCTTGGTGGAACCGGTATGATCGAGATCACCCGTGAAAGGCGAGGATGGGCACCGATTGCGACCTTTGAGCAATTGATCTATGTCATGACCAAGAAATATGTGCCCGAGGACTTCAAGAATGATATGCGGTTGCAAATTGCCGAGTTCAAACAAGGCAACCTCACCCCGGTGGCTTACTTGGCCAAACTCGAGGACATGCACATTAAGGCCGGCGTCTCGGCCTCTCCCTCCGCCCTTCGCACCAAATTCATGAGTGGGCTTAATGCTTCCATTCGGCGCCCGTTTGAGATTGTGCCATATAAGGATTTGGGGGCATTGTGCCATGCCGCCATGAAGTTCTACAAGCAACAACTTGAGACTCCTCGGTATTCAAGGCGTACTTCTTCCTCGAGTCAATATCCTCATTCTTCTAACACACGTACTCGAGATGTGCCTAGTTCTCTAGATGCCGACGCTTCCAAAGGAGCCCAACGGACAGGTCAATCCAATAGGCAAGCGGGTAATGAGAGAGCACCAAACCGTGGGCTCACGGCCCCGGCGCCTCCCGCTAGAGGTCAACAAGGACCTTCTCCGGCGGCTCGCCCAAGGGAGCCCGAGTGCTACAAGTGTAGCGGTTTTGGTCACGTGCAACGTGATTGTCCAAACACCAAACGGGTTTTGTTTGCCGACCCATCATATTTCGAGGACGAAGATGATCATCAAGATGGCGATATCATCATTGAGGATGACCAAGACGCCGACCCACAATTTGGAATGGAACCATGTGACGACGAGCTTACTTGCGCCCCAGCATAACCCGGTAAATTCGCTCTTGTTTCTCGTCGTATTTTGGTTATTAAAGAGTTTATCCCTATTGATCAACGCGAGAATCTCTTTCACTCTCGTTGCTTGGTCAATAATACGAGCCTTTCTCTCATTGTTGACGGGGGTTCTTGTTGCAATATTGTCAACGAACGAGTGGTAAAACACTTCAAGTTGCCTACAACCCCCACCCAACACCTTACGGACTCCAATGGATTTCCGATAAGGCGTGTGACACCGTCACACAACAAGCTTGGGTGACGTCTTCTATTGGCGCCTATGTTGATAAGGTCCTTTGTGATGTTATCAAGATGGACGCCACACATGTCCTATTAGGACGACCATGGCAATTCGATCGCCGAACATTTCATGATGGTTATCTTAACCGGTACATGTTCCAATATAATGGAAAACGGGTCACACTTTTGCCAATGACTCCGCACGAAATTTTGGTTGACTATGCGGAACGGAAGAGGCAACAATCTATAGATGAGTCCGCTAAGGCGCCGGAAAAATCGGACCCTCCTCGGAATCCCGATGTTGTAGGTGCTACTACTTCCAAATCCCGGAACACCGCCCCTCTTGTCCATGCTACTGAGTCCAAAGGTAGTAAAGGCCGCATCGTTCCTACGAGCGCACCTTTTCCATCTTCGGACCCCGTAATTCAAGGACGGTGTGGGCCGAGGATACTCTTAGCTCGCCGGCATGATTTGCAACCGGTCATGGAAGGCAAGTTTCCATGTTTCTTGCTTGTTCCGTTTTGTTTATCTACTTCTCATGACCCGAGTAATGTGCCACACGAGGTGTCTTTGTTGTTGTCCGAATTTCAGAATATTATGCCCAAAGACCTACCACCCGGCTTGCGACCTACCACGCTTGCCACCAATCCGAGGGATTGAACACCAAATTGACTTTGTGCCCGGTGCTTCTTGCCAAACCGTGCCGCGTACCGAGCAAGTCCGGAAGAGACGAAGGAGCTACAACGTCAAGTGCAAGAGCTCCTAGACCGGGGACATGTGTGTGAATCCTTATCACCATGTGCCGTCCCGGTCATATTAGTGCCAAAGAAAGACGGATCATGGCGGATGTGTGTTGATTGTCGTGCCATCAACCAAATCACCGTCAAATACCGCCACCCGATCCCGCGCCTTGATGACATGTTGGATGAGCTCCACGGCGCCACCATTTCTCCAAAATTGATCTCCGGAGCGGTTACCACCAAATCCGGATGGCCGAAGGTGACGAGTGGAAGACGGTTTCAAGACGAAGTATGGACTCTATGAATGGCTTGTCATGCCATTTGGCCTCTCCAACGCCCCATCCACCTTCATGCGCCTCATGAACCATGTCTTGCGCCGATTCTTGGGTATATTTGTCGTTGTTTATTTCGATGATATTTTGGTGTTTAGTACGTCTTTGGAGGATCACATCGGGCACCTTCGCCAAGTGCTCGAGTGCCTTAGACAAGAGCAATTGTATGTCAACTTTGAAAAATGCTTTTGCTCGGACACCACTATCTTTCTTGGCTATGTCGTGTCTAAGGACGGACTACGAGTAGACGAATCTAAAGTTCGTGCTATTCGGGAGTGGCCTACTCCTACTACGGTCACCATGGTCCGAGCCTTTCTCGGCTTAGCGGGCTTCTACCGACGCTTTGTCAAGGACTTTAGCACGGTAGCGGCACCGCTCCATGAGCTTACTACAAGGGGTGTCACGTTTGAGTGGCGTGATATCCATGCTCGAGCGTTTGATGCGCTCAAAGACCGCCCTTTGTAATGCACCATTACTCCAACTCCCAAACTTTTCGAAAACTTTCGAGGTGGAGTGTGATGCATCGAATGTGGGCATTGGAGGAGTTCTCTTACAAGAGACTCGTCCAATTGCCTACTTTAGTGAAAAACTTTCCGGTCCTTCGCTCAACTACCCTACATATGACAAGAACTATATGCTCTAGTTCGTTGTCTTAAGACATGGCAACATTACTTACTTGTGGCCGAAGGAGTTCGTGATTCATTCGGATCATGCGCTCTTTCGTATCTCAAGAGTCAAACAAATCTAAGTCGGCGCCATGCTAGTTGGGTAGAGTTTTTAGAGACCTTTCCTTATGTCATTCGGCATAAGAAAGGCAAGGAGAATGTGGTAGCCGATGCCCTTTCTCGCCGGTATGCCCTTCTTGTGTATATGGACGCCAAGATACATGGCTTTGCTCTTATCAAAGAGTTATATGCCACGGATCTTGACTTCAAGGACATATGGGCACAATGCCTCGACCTCCGAGAGCACGAGTCTTTCTTTATTAACGATGGCTATCTTTTCCGAGCGGGAAAACTTTGCATTCCGCGCTCATCTATACGCCATTTGTTGATCAAGGAAGCTCATGAGGGCCGTGGTCACTTCGGTGCTACCAAGACCCTTTCCGCTCTCCAAGAGCATTTCTTTTGGCCCCGGATGCGTATGCATGTGACACGGTTTTGCAAGGGTTGCATCACATGTCATCATGCAAAGTCGCGCCAAGGCCGGATGGAATGTATTCTCCTTTGCCTATACCAATGGGACCTTGGGAGGATCTATCCATGGACTTTGTGGTCGGGTTGCCTATGTCAAAACGAGGCAAAGACTCCATTTT
Organism: Fagopyrum tataricum; assembly: GCA_002319775.1. Taxonomy (NCBI): domain Eukaryota; kingdom Viridiplantae; phylum Streptophyta; class Magnoliopsida; order Caryophyllales; family Polygonaceae; genus Fagopyrum; species Fagopyrum tataricum. The sequence goes on from CM008286.1 coordinate 26,135,181, forward strand.
TGTGGTAGTCGATCGCTTCTCCAAAATGGCTCATTTCATTGCATGTAAGAGCACCCAAAATGCTAGTGAAGTTGCCACCTTGTTCTTTGACAATGTGGTGCGCTTACATGGGATACCCCGTTCTATCGTTAGTGATCGGGACGTGAAATTCGTGAGTCACTTTTGGAGAACGCTATGGGAAAACTTGGAACCAACTTGTTGTTTTCAAGTAGTTATCACCCCCAAAACCGATGGTCAAACGGAGGTGACCAATCGGACTCTTGGTGCTCTACTTAGAGCCACCACTAGGACCAACCACGTAGGTGGGAGGACTTACTTTCTATTGTGGAGTTTTCGTATAACAGGTCTAGGCACACGGCAACTAAATTGTCCCCATTTGAAGTTGTCTACGGCCTTAATCCACATACCCCGTTGGACTTCACTCCCGCCGCTCAAGGACGGAGAACACATCATCGCCGCAACCGAGCCGCCCAAATCATTGAGCTTCATGAGCGGACTAGGACACAACTTGAACGTCGTGCCCCCAACTTGCCGGACAACGCAACAAGGGCCGCCGGCGACGTCTCTTTTGAGCCCGGTGATCTTGTTTGGCTCCACCTAAGGAAGGAGCGTTTTCCAACTCGCCGCATGAGCAAGCTTTCGGACCGTGGTGATGGCCCATTCCGCATCTTAGCCCGCCATGGCCCGAATGCATACAAGTTAGAGCTTCCGGATTCCTACGGAGTACACCCGACGTTCAACGTCAAGGACCTTGCCCCCTTATGTTGAGCCCCTCTTTGACGATGGTGAAACGGGGACGTTTCACAGCCAAGATGGGGGGACTGATGCGCCCTTGGATGTTCCTTTTACGTTGACCGTAGACGATGAGGACGAGGCTTTGAGGGTTCGCTCAGATGGACCGCTCACCCGATCCCGAGCCAAGGCCATTGCCCGAGCCACCGATCCATCATCGCCCGCACACTTCGTCACTTGGACCAGTCGCCGCATGCCGTGTCTCTACACCACCATGGCATAGGCTACCGGTCCCGTCCACGCCATTTACTTTCGGACTATATTTTTTGCATGTTTTCCTTTTATGTAATAAAAGGGATATTCCTTATAGAATATTCCCTTTGACCTTATCTTTTAGGGTTTTTCCCTTGTTGGGCTTTTCGTATGTATGTTTGTTTGGCCCGTTGGCCCATAGGTAGGCAAGACTCTCTATATAAGGGATATCTTGCCTCACTTATTTTCCATGTTCAATTTACTAAGTTTTTGAGAAGATTTTCCTCTTACTTAGCTTGGGCATCAAACCTCCCGTCTATCTCTCAAATTTCTTCCTTGGATCTCGTCTTTGATCCAAGAAAACCATATTCGAGGATTCTTCTTTAGAATCAACTTTCGATCTCCATCAAACGGTTTATTCGATCTCTCTAGATCGAATTAACCCTTGTTTCTTCATCGCTTCCGCCCTTTGGATCTAAATCGAAACAACGCCACACAAAGAATCAAGGAGTAGTTGGAGCTTTGCTGGATCTAGATCCAAAGTTATCCTTGGTTACCTCCAAGGACGCATCAAATCTCTAAGTGTAAAATATTCTATTTTGTAAATCTACAAGTTTGGGTTGTTTGTACTTACCTTATCTTCATTTGGAGCTAATGGGTATCATTGTGGATCGTCATACGGACATATTTCCTCCGAGGCTCAAACCATGGTTGTTATCACTGCTTCACCTACACAAATGACACTCATGAACTAAAATGTAGCTCAAAACCCATCACCAAAGACATTGGACATATATTTATACTAAATGTAGCTCAAACCCATCACCAAAGACATTAGACATATATGCTCTAATAGAGAAACACCGTGTAAGATGAAAGCAACTCGTAATATATGATAAGATGGAACTTGGTCAGCTTGCAATACTTATAGCAGCTTTGACCTCGGTATCGAATAAGCCCAAGTACACATGCATATTAATATTATTGCTATAAAATATTGAATTATAATTATCATCACCTATACTGAGGTCATTACAAGGGGTTTCATTATTTTATCCAGCATTCATTGTATGCATACTAATTAAGAACCTTTTACGTACCTAGAGCTTCTCCTTTGCAAACCGAACCATATCGTCGGGATTCACCTCAAGAGAACATAAACTAATTTAGCCTTTGTAGCATGAAACATAAACAATCGACTATCAACGCTTCGGTTTGAGCATAAAGTGGATAATAAAAAGAACATATCCCCTCAAAATTTCATGTTTCTGTTAGAGATTGTTGTTACACATTATATTTGCATAAAACTAACCAAATTCCAATGAACGTAACGGTACAAAAGTATATTGATAGATGAGGAATGATAGAGAATAAAATTGTAGTGTAAAGTTAATTTTACCATCTTCATTTTTATATATAGTCATATGCTTTTCATACTTGTCTTGCCCCGTCTTTGGCTTCATATGGTCCACAAAATTTACTAGATATGATGACTCTTGAGCAACCATTGTGACTTGGGAGATGAATAGCAATTATGAACATATACAAATATAAGATTATGAACATATCCAATGATAAAAGGAGAGTTGTGTGACTAAACATTGAGCAACTTCTTTAAATACTCTCTTTATATATGTATTCCGTAAGCTAAAATTGCCTAGAGCAGATTGTGCTCAAATTGTTTTCCATGACATCAAAAAGATTGAGATCTTATCTTTTAGTGTTTTTTTTATAGTTTAACAACTATTCTCCAAACCGATAAAACATGAGGCATGTCATACTAGAGCTTAATGTATTTGAAGTTTGCATTAATACTTGTGCAAACCTGAAGTCTGGACGTGTTACATTTTTCTCCATATGACACAAAAGGTCTTTGCACATAATAGAAAACAATTAAAGCATCGCACAATCTGTGTGACTGTTTCCTAAATGAAAAATATAAAGGAGCAAAAAAAAAGTAGAGAAATATTGAGACGGAGGCAAAATAAAGTTAGATGGAAGCCAAGTTAAGTTGTACCACAAACTCAAGTAAAAAAGTTAGCCAAGTTAAGTTGTACCACAAACTCAAGTAAAAAAGTTAAGTTATAGCACAAACTCAAGCGGAAAAACAAGTGGTGTTTTAAACAAATCACCATTAAACTTAGTAACATAACCACAAGGAAATATGCACTTTTCCTAGCAAATGATCACTTTAATCGAAAAAGTTAAACAACTAAATAGTGACACAGTCCCTGCTAAGTGCTAACCCAACCATCAACATAAAATTGTAATTTTCAAAGTGAAAGCATGTTATTTAAATAGGTTCAAAGCTAGAGTTGATATGAAATTATCCAGACGCACAAACAAATATTTTTGGACGTATTTAACTTAAAGTTTCAGTTTCTTTATATCCTAGAATCACAAATCTCTCTTCTTCGAGCCTAAAGTTCAAAGTAAATAATAACTATTGTCAATTTTCACCAGATTAGTTCAAAGCACCAAACTTGTAAACATTAAGGAACAACCTACCAAGCAGAACTGTCATATTACCCAATTTATTTTCCCTTCCACTTTAATTGCTTTCTTTTATGAACGACTCTTTAATTATGGTCATTAAGCTAAAGGTTCCTTCGGCAAGACCTAACCAAATAATGTTTTGATATTGTAACATGCGGGAAAATGAGGACCATATACATGTATATATTTCATATGATATTCACAAGCTTCAAATGTCAATTATTACCTGAAAGCTCCAGCAAGCTCCAGCCTGAAATGAACAACTGTGAACCAAAAGTAGATTTCTTGAACTAATCTTGTTTCTGCACATACTATGAAGTATTCAAACATTATCTATTTATACATGTAGAACGAGAGAGAAGAATCATAGATACTAGATGCATATCTCGAAGCCGCAATTGAAAACGAAAGTCCGAATTGTTAAAGGCAAGCAAACACAGGAGTCCAGATTGAGGGTATCAATCTCTATGAAGATTGTGAATAGAGATTTGAAAGTGAGATTTGAGATAAAGAAAGAGATTGAGATTGAGATTGAGCAAAAAATAAGGGTAAGAGTTACAAGATCTATGAGAGAAAGGAAGTGTTCAAGTTTCTAACCCTAACCCAGCATATCAAATATCCCGTTTTTATTTATTTATTTAAAGTTCTTATCTTTGTGTGCCGACGCAAATTTCGTCGCAAATCTATTTATTTTTGTAGTGGCTTGACATGTCTTCCGCCTTGGCTCGATGTCTTCGTCCTGGGAGAGCATTAAGTCTTAGAGTCTGAGTCGCTTCAGTCTTCTTTGTGAGAGTGAAGGGGAACCATGAGTAAGTTTGCACGGGTGACTCGACCTTTGAGACTTGCATCTCCGGATGTTCTTTTTGTCCATTCCTTCTTCTCCTTTAATGCGTTGGAGCTTTTCTTTTCTTCTCCTTTCTTTACTTCCATTGACGATGAGGCGAGGGTTGTTTTCTTGAGTCCTTTTGCATTCATTGATGCTCTCCTTTTAGCCTAAAATCACCTAAGTAAAAGAGACAAACGTGAATAGACATTCTTTGATGTAAAGAAGCTCTACAAAAGAAGAAAATGCCTAGACTCATGCAGTTTTACCTAAAAACACAAGAAAAAAAAAGAGAAAAAACTATACAAAAGATAGCATAAAAGAATATTATCAATGTTCTTTCAAATAACCCATTGGCCTTAACGAATTCCGATCATCCAACTTCACAATTAGTTTTTTACAACTCAATGGCTTGAATATATTGAATTGGGAATATTTGTTAAAATTGCGCTTGGGAAAAACAAAACAATTTGAAGTTTATAGATGGTTCATGCAAGTAGTCTAAGACCGATTATCCATAAAAGGAAATGTGGATTAGGGTTGACTTCTTGGTCAGGTGTTGGATATTGAACTCAATGACAAGTAAAATTGTAGAATTAGGTTAAGACTCAAATCTGTGTTTTATTGAGGAAAAGCAAGAGAATATATACAAAACAGTATATACATAAATATCTCAACAGGAGAGATCTAAGGCTGAGAATGAGGAAAACATATAAATAAACTTCCTAGGAATAGATATAGAATATATTATATACTAAAATATAGATCCAATACACCCCCTCAAGTTGGAGCGTGAAGATTACGAACACCCAACTTGGAAAGAAGATAGTTGAATTGTCGATGACCCAATGGCTTGGTGAAGAGATCTGCAGGCTGATGGTCGGAACGGATATGGTGAGTAATGATCTTTCCAGCCTGAACTTGATTTCTAATGAGGTGACAATCCACTTCAATGTGTTTGGTTCTCTCGTGAAACACTGGGTTGGAGGCGATGTGAAGAGCAGCCTTGTTGTCACACCATAGATTGCTAGGACCGGAAATAATGATACCAAGAGAGCGAAGCAGAGAGACCAACCAGATGAGTTCACATGTAGTGGCAGCCATGGAGTGATATTCCGACTCAGCAGATGACCTAGATACAATATTTTGCTTCTTTGTCTTCCAAGATACGGGAGAATTGCCAAGCTTGATAAAGTATCCAGTGATTGAACGGCGAGTGAGCGGGCAAGTAGCATAATCAGCATCGCAGAAGGCATTAAGTTGGAGTGTGTTGTTACGATCCATGAGTAGGCCCTGAGCAGGTGCATTTTTGATATATCGAAGGACACATGTGACAGCCAACCAATGATTGTGCGTTGGGGCATGAACGAACTGAGACAGAAGGTGCACAGCATATGATAAATCGGGTCGTGTGATTGTCAGGTAAATCAACTTCCCAACGATCCGTCTATAGCGTACTGGATTCTCAAAAGGTTGGCTATCGTCAGTGGCAAGTTGATGACCTTGTTCAACTGGGAAAGTTGTTGGCTTGGCAACAAGATGGCCAAACTCATGAAGCAAGTCCAGAGCGTACTTTCTCTGAGACAAAAACAGACCATCATTAGTACGCATTATTTTAATACCAAGAAAATATTTTATAATACCCAAATCTTTCATATGAAAACATTATGCAAATAAATCTTAAAACGAGAAATAAAATCAGGATTATTTCCCGCAATAATCAAGTCATCTACATAAATAAGAACATGTATAGAAAGAGAAGAGCGTAAATAGGAAAAGAGAGATGAATCACATGAGATTGAACAAAACCGTAGGATTTAAGAGCAGAAGAAAGTTTGAAGAACCAATTGCGGGGGGCCTGACGAAGACCGTAGAGTGACTTCTTCAAACGACAAACCTTGCGAGTTTTGGACAATACTAAACCTGGAGGAAGATGCATAAGGACTTCCTCATTTAAATCTCCGTGGAGGAATGCGTTGTGGACGTCCATTTGGTGAAGATGCCATCGATGAATTGATGCGACTGCAAGAAAAACCTTAACAGAGACGAGTTTAGCTACAAGAGCAAAGGTATCGGAAAAGTTTATACCTTCAATCTGACGATTACCCAAAGCTACAAGTCGAGCCTTGTAACGTTCAATGGTACCATCGGCGTTGTGTTTGATTCGAAAAACCCACTTGCAACCAATAACTGGTTTGAAAGAAGGATAGTCGACAATATCCCATGTATCGTTATTTTGTAAAGCCAATAATTCAGCAGACATTGCGTGACGCCAGTTATTATCAGAGAGAGCTTCTTTCAACGAGTTTGGTTCACGAGCAAGTTGTACTGCATTGACATATTTATAATGACAGGGCAACATATTTGCATAAGAAATAAAGTTATGAATGGGATACGATATACTAGAGTTCAAAGACGATGATGGGATGGGGCATGAAGTAATACTCGTATCACAATGATAATCTTTTAAAAGAGAGGATGGACGTGGTGTGCGAAGACTTCGACGAAGAGGAATAGGAGGAGAAGGTGATGAGACAGTATGATCGTCTGTTGATGGAGAAGAAGAAATGAGATCCGTAGAAAAGAGTGTATTATCAAACGTAGATTGAAGAGAAGAGGCATTTTGAGAGGAGGAGGAGGTATCGGTTAAAGTAGTAGTATTAGGGTTTGAAATTAAGGGGGAGTTTTGACGTGGGCTAGTGGGAGAGGTGGGAGGGTTTGAGTGAGATGTGGAATAGGGCCCACTATTAGTAGTTAATTGAGGCCCATCCGTATTAGTTTCAAAATTAGATTCATCATAGATAGATATAGGAATATTGTCAGAAATTTTGATTTGAGAAGATGGTTTTGAAAAAAAAAGGAAAATGTGTTTCATAAAATTTTACATCTCTAGAGATAAAAATTTTACGTGATTGTAAATCATATAAACGCCAACCTTTTTGTCCAAAAGGATAGCCTAAAAAAATACATTTTCGACTTTTTGAGTGAAACTTATCGGATGATTTGGGAATAATTGTTGAGTAACATAAACAACCAAAAGTGCGGATTATGGAATAATTAGGTTGTTTACCAAAAAGTCGAAAATAGGGAGTTTCATTATTTAAAAATTTTGAAGGTGTGCGATTGATAAGATAGCAAGCGGTTAAAACACTTTCACCCCAAAAAGATGTGGGTAAATTAGGTTGAAAAAGGAGAGCGCGAGCAACATTTAAAATATGGCGATGTTTTCTTTCAACACGTCCATTTTGTTGTGGTGTAGCGACACAAGAGCTTTCAAACAAAATACCATTTTGATGAAGAAAAGGTTTTAATGCTAGAAATTCTAAACCATTATCACTACGAATACATTTAATAGTTTTGGAAAACTGAGTTTTAGTCATTGCACAAAAATGTTGAATATGTTTAACAACCTCAGATTTAAAACGCATTAAATATATCCAAGTAGTACGAGAAAAATCATCAACAATAGTAAGAAAATAAGAGGATCCACAAGTAGTAGAGGTTCGATACGGACCCCAAATATCCCAATGAACACGATCAAAGATAAAATTTGTCATAGTAGTACTAATAGGAAAACTAGATCGAGTTTATTTTGCCCGGTGACAAATGTCGCAAGGATTATTGCGATAATTATTTAAACTAATAGAGGAATCCGATGCAAATTGTTTCAAACATTGAAAAGAAGGGTGTCCAAGGCGAGCATGCCATAATTGAACGGAATCAACAGATGCAGAAAAACAATTATTGGATGGTGCCGAAATGATAGGTGAATGAAGCCACCGAATCCAATAAACTCCCATCTCGAGTATCACCCCATCCAATCAACGTCTTCGTGGTGTGGTCCTGAAGGAGACAAATTTTATTAGTAAACGTAATACTAGATAAGTCATTAGTTAGGCTTTGAATAGACAGAAGGTTACAATGTAAACCAGGCACAAACATGACATTTTTGATGATAAAATTAGATAATAGTTTAACATATCCGGATTGATGAGCAGAAACAATAGATCCATTTGGAAGTTTAATTCTGCAAGAGGAGACATTAGTAATATTAAATAAAAGAGATTTAGATCCAGTCATATGAAAGGATGCACCACTGTCCAATATCCATAAATTTGACACAATACCTGCTATAGTTTCAATTGACGTAGGATGTTGATATGCTTGGAACATTTGATATAGGGATGTCCACTGATCTGTAGTGATAGCCGGTCCAAGTATACCACGATCAGTTGATGTCAACGGGGTGGGAATAGATGCAGCAGAGTTCACCAATGCAGCATGAGCCGAGTGGACTATGGAATGAGGAGCTCCTGATCCTGTCGAAGCAACAGATGGATAACGAGAAGCAGGTGGTGGCGCACCAGTAGAAGGATTGCTCACACCTTTTCCATTGTTCCACCACTCGGGATACCCGATAATTTTGAAGCGAGAGGAGACATCATGTCCAGCCCGATTGCAGTGAGTGCAGATAGAGGTATTTTTTGGTTTGGAAGAAGAAGATCGAGAGCCTCTCGCAGCAAGAGAAAAGTTGTCAATAAGAGAAGGCTTATCATTAGAGAGGATACGTACCTGTTCCTCCTGGATTGCTAGCGAGTAGACTCTGTTAAGACGCGGAAGAGGATCGGTTGCAATGATAGTGGAGCGGAGGGTTGAATAAATCTCATCATCGAGACCCATGAGAAAGTGATGAATCTTCTCATCTTCTTTGACAGTAATGGCTTTTCCACATGTACAAGAACATGTGCAGGCCTGTCCAGCGAGTTGCGAGTCAAGTTCCTCCCATAGTGTCTGCATACGCCCAAAATAGAGAACGATGGACTCACCATTCTGTGTGCATCGAGCCAAGGCTGACCGTATATGTAGTAGCCTTGGTCCGTTACCCATAGAAAATCTGGCAAGAATTCCAGTCCAAAGTTCATGGACAGTAGGACGCAGAGGGATTGAAGAACGAAGTTTGGAATCGATTGAGTTTAAAACCCAACCAACAAGCATCGAATTGACACTTTTCCAGTACTTCGACTCAGTCGAGTCCGAGGATGGCTCTTTGATAGATCCATCGAGAAAGCCTTCCTTTCGTTTAGCAGAAAAAAGAATTTTCCATAGCAATTTTCCATTCCGAAAAATTTTTACCAGTCAAGATCAACGGGCATATAGTAAGACCCGGATGATCCGAGGGATGAAGATAGTAGTCGGATGCAGTTGTTAGAGCAAGATTGGTCATGATTTGAGAGCAGTTGTGAAAGAGGAGAGAAGAGGAGACGTGAAAAAATTGAGCAGAAAGAGATAAGAGGTTAGGATCGGAAGATGTTCTAATACCATGTAGAATTAGGTTAAGACTCAAATCTGTGTTTTATTGAGGAAAAGCAAGAGAATATATACAAAACAGTATATACATAAATATCTCAACAGGAGAGATCTAAGGCTGAGAATGAGGAAAACATATAAATAAACTTGCTAGGAATAGATATAGAATATATTATATACTAAAATATAGATCCAATAAAAATCTCTACAACATTCATGCATGTCTCGTCTTCGAATGAGCTATGGTATGAGCTTTTTGAGTGATATGGATAAAAGAATGATCCTCTTTTATATCAACACAAGGAAATTTAGCTTCAATGACACACAATAATCAATCAATTTATGATTATTATAGTCAATTGAAGATGATTTGGGATGAAAATTTGAACTTGTAATGTATTCTTGATTGTACATGAATGTGGAAAATGCATTTGTGGTATGGATATTGACAATAAAATGATGCAATTTTCTAATGGGTCTTAATGAAGAATTTGAAAGTATCCGAAGTCGCATTTTATGTCTAGAAAAATCTCTCAAAACCAGTAAAGTTTTATATCTTGTTCAACAAGTCGAGAGACAAAAACAAATAACTGGTCATTTGAGTTATATTAATTGATGATAGTACAATTATGAATGTCAACAAAAGAATCGAAGGTAACTTCAACGAAAGATTTTGTGCAAAATGAGAAAAGATATTGCAACCATTGTTATACCAAGGGTCATACTAATTAATATTGTTACAAGCTTATAGGCTATCCAAAGAATTACAAAGATAAGAATAAATCCATAAGCAAATTTGAGCATGGTCGATCTGCAAATAATATTGAATCATAAGAAGATAATGCAGAGTTAGTTGACACGATTTTAGTTCAAATTGTATGTAAAGAATTGAACAGTATGTTCAAAGGGGCACAATTTGGTGACAAGGTAAAGGCAACAATTCATAATAGCTTTTTCACTAGTGATGGATTGGCCGGTGATCATAAGAAGATAATGAAGGGCAAGTTGACACAATTTGGTAACAACAACTCACAATAACTTTGCCACTAGTGTGGCTAATGATGGATTAGTCGATGATCCACTCTATTTTTCATGTACTTATGTGTCTTACTCGATGAATGTTAATACTCTGTTACATCATTATGATTGGATAGTGGACAATGGTTTTACTGATCATATGGTATTTGATTTTGCTTATTTTACTTCACGAGTAAAACTTATTCATTCAATCATAGTTTATTTACATTATGGAAGTGTTAAGGTGGTTGATACAATAGGAACCCTACAAATATCTAAGAAAATCGGTTTACAAAATATTTTTTGTGCCTGGATTTCGACACAATTTGCTTTTAATTGAAAAACGTCTTGATGACCGTAAATTAGAGGCAAATTTTGACTTTAAGAATTGCTATATTCAAGACCCTATTACTAAGAAGGTGATAATAATTATAATACAAAGGAAGAGATGCTTATATTAGGCTAATTCAAATATCTCACTCAATTTTCTTGAAAATAAATTGACACAACATTGTAATTCTAGTACTGCCTTATCGAAATCTATCGCGATTCATGATAGTCTTGGCCATTGCTTTGTTGGAAAATTAAATTATTTGTCTTTTTGCAAGCATGTTGATTTTTCATGTGACGTGTGTATTTTGGCCAAAGAACACATGTATCTTCCAATAAAAGCACTTCGTTACCATTGCATGTTTTGATCTTGTACATGTGAATATTTGGAGGCCATATAAATATCTCAGCTTGACAGAGACATCCTACTTTCTTACAATAGTTGATAATTGATCTAGGTATACTTGAATTTATTTGTTAAAAAAAAAAGAGAGAGGGAGAGAGAGAGAAATGCATATGGATGTTTGGTGTCTTTTCTTGTTTTTTGGCCAAATCCTGATTTCGTTTTGACGTATGCACATAACTAGTTCATTACAACATTCAAATGTAGCCTTTAATCTAATGTTTCATGAAAGAACTAAACATCTCAATATTGATCGTCATTGTACATATGAGAGTGTCACCTTATTCACACAATTTATGTCAGCTCTCAAAATCAGTTAGTTGACCTTCTTACTAAGCCTCTTGAGTTTAATTGATTGTTGTTATTCTTTTGAATTTTTTTTCTTTTAAAAAAAATATTTTTAGTAATATTTTTATTTTAATAACTTGACATATGCTATTAGTCTTATTAACCGTTAGGTAATTCACTACTTAAATTTAACTATTTGATATTGTAATTTTTCACTTAGACATGCTACTTATATTATATATAGATCTCTTTCATTTACATTTTAATATATTACTATTTCATATTGCTAATTTAAGTTTTATGATTTGTTTTACACTTCTTCTTTTTTTGTTGGCATTTGTTTTACACATAACTTCTTATCTATCTAATATACTAAAACAACCCGTAAACTTATACTTGGCGCAGTTTCGTGCGGTCACCTCGTCAATTTTACAGTGTCGTCTATTCGTTAATCCACATCACGTACTCTGACTTTTAATTTAACAAACCCTAACTTTGGTATTTGAGTATCTCAGAGGATATTATCCTGGAATCATCTTTCCCGATTGTTATTGCATGATTTGAATTCGTGTTTGATTTTCATTCATAATGTGAAAAATACATCATCACAACAAATATCACATCAATTAAAATAATTCTCAACATGACGAATTATCAAACATTTTTTATGATGCACGGATTTAAAACTAGTTGTGACATAAAATATAAAACATTATGAACTATATATACTAATCGATTGTTGCCTAGCTTGTAGCAATATCTATCAACATTGTGTGAGATAACAATCTACAACATCCATACGGACACTAGTAGAGCCTTATATCTAATATTACAACGCGTGCATGCTATTATAATTACATTGACCATCATAAAATATAAAAGGTTATCTAGGAACTCCACGCATTACTCGTGCATAGACGTAACACTAGTAAAAATATAAGTATGAAAGTTTATAATAATATACTCTCAATGGAGTACATTAGATTCAGAATTGTAAATATATACACTCAATTGTTTAATTATACGATGAACTATGATGCACAGACAACTCTAGAAGGTGGTGTGCCCGTGTTCCGCCGTGTCGGACACGGGGACACGGCAGCACACGATTCGGACACGGTTAAATATAACCCGATACGTTTAAGATACGTTTCAGAGGTAGGACATGGAGATGACACGTCTAGGACACAGCGAGGACACATATTGTGTCCGGTCAAGACACGGTCAACGAAATTTTCCCTATTTTTTAATGCTAAAAAAAGAAAAGAAAATATTTTTAAAAATTTTAAAGAAAAAATTTAGTTACCGTAATATTTCTTATCTCTCATTTTTTTTTCACCCTAAACCTAGCCTTGTATTTCCACCTGCGGGATTGTGGTTGCCGGAAGCAGGCCACCAGTCTTCTTCTTCCTCCTCCTTCATCGGTTCTGAGGTTGAATTGTTGTTGTTTCGCCGGTTGACTCTCTTCTCTATTCTTCTTGTGATTTCATAAATTGATTTTGAACATTTGATTATTAACTTGATGTGTAATCTTTCTTTGTAGAATGTTGAGTGTGTGTTATTCCTATTCTTTTTTTTTCCCGATTTACAAATTTTTATTATTGTTTTCCTTGGTTGATATGTTGTTAGGTTGTTGTTGATTTGCAAATGGATGGTTTGTTCTTCAAATTTGAAACTAAATATGTTTATATGAGATTGTAAGATTAAATATGTTTGTTTCTATGTTTTGTAAGACTGAAAATGGTTGTTTAATTTCTAAGCTTTTGTTTCATTTATTTTGTTGTCATGTTAATATTTTTAGAGAAATTTTGTTTACTGCCCTCGAGGTTTTGCCTTTTCCGGTTGGTGCCCACCAAGTTTTATTTTTCCGCTTGGTGCCCTTAGGGTTTTGATTTATTCCAATTGTGGCCCATTTTAATCTAAAACTTGTTATAAATGGTGTGTTTTTTAAAAATAAATGAAATATTAGCAAAAAAAATTTGATTTTTTTGACAAAGAATTTAATAACTATAATTTCCACCCACCTAAACTATTTTTTAAAATAAAAATAAAAATTACCTTTTTTATATGTATCTTCATATAATTTTACAATAAAGTATTTAAAAAAAAAGTCATAGGTTTGATTCTTAGCCATGAAACAATTTTAATGTTTGATTAGATTAATGTGTTTACTAAGCCTATATGTTTCCTATTTTTTCCAATTAATGCTACTTATAAAAAAGAACTAATTGGAATTTATAGATTGGTTTTATGTCCATACTATTAAATCAAAATTGCCCAGATATATTGATTTAAATGTCTTAAATCATTGTTATTGTAGATGCATAAAATGAACAAATATCTAACTTAGCAAATTCCAATTAGTTTTTTTTTATATAAATAGCGTTAATTGGAAAAAAAAATAAGCGGAAAGCTAGGGAAAGAGAGAGATAGTAGTATGATAATGCTGATGAGGGGAATCTTAAAAGATCAAAACTAAAAACCAACTCAAAGTGCATATAGTCGACTAATAAAAGTTATCGTGCATAGTTAGTATTCCTTATAAAAAAACGGCATGTCTCGTGACTTTCAATTAGTTATTTAGAAGAAGAAAATTTTAATCCTATTAAATTTGTAAGGGCCTTTAATATCATTTATTTTAGTATAGGTATATAAAAGTATCTTACGTTTCATTATGATCACAATTTTCATGTAAATTATATTTTACTTTCATTGTGATTTCATTCGCGTTTTTATTTTTATTTTAAACATTTTCTTTTATATTAGATTAAATTTTAATTCCGTTATAACTACAACTATTATTTAAATTAGATATTACGTCTCCATTCTATATATATCCAAGTACTTATAAAATCAATACACATAAACTTTAATTCTATTACTTTTATAACAAAATAAATTATTTATATTAGTCAACCTGTATAAGGTACGAGAATTAAACTTGTTCATTAAATAAATAAGTTCACGTAGCCCAAAAAATGCAATTAAAAGATACTTTTGGGCTGGATTTCATATGGGCTCCCTATTGATTTAATGGGCCATCTAAATTGGGCCGTTCAATAATAAAGTGTAATCCTTTTAAACCCTCCGCATTTCAATTGAAACCCTCACAGGCTTTTGGTGCATCAATTAGAAACCCTAGAGGGCATCTTCAACCTCTCGCAGCCGAGATCATCCAGAGCATTCCATCTAGCAGAGATGAAGGTTGTCGCCGCATATTTGTTGGCCGTGTTGGGTGGCAACAATTCCCCAACAGCCGAAGACATCAAGAGCATTCTCGGGTCTGGTAAGTTCTTCTCCTTCTTCCAATTTAACAATTGCATAGTTTGTCGATTTTGATTCTCTTCTTTTGTTTTACGGTACATTTTGAACTTATAATCACGCTTGATGCTAAAATTTATTTGATTATAATTACGCTGCCTTGTCGAGTTTGGATTTTGATATGAGTTTACACCCATACGATCGAGATTTCATTGTGTTTTGTTCTGTTATGAATGGTCACCTTTTCTTTATTGCAGTTGATAATGGAGATTTCATTGTGCTTTGTACTATTATGGGTCTTGTCTTCTGGTTCATTGTTCATATGATTGATTTCTCTTTGAAGAATACTAAACGCTGTTGTTTTATTGACATATATGCATTTTTAAGGATTCTCTGTGTATGACTACATTATATATTGCTTGCTTGTCGCTACTAGTTGAAGTTGTGATAGAAGCATAACTATTGTTTTGCTTGCTTTACAACTGCAATTGTAACTCACAATTTTTGCTAAATGAGAAACATATGTTACCACTAAATTTTGCTATCTATTGTATCAAACTTGGTCCATAAACTTTCAAAAAGAGGGTTTACTGTACCAATAAGAAGCTGAAAATTTTGCAATGCAATATTTAAACATTTGACAATGGATGCAACCTTGTTCCTGGTTTAATGATGGAATTTTTGAATAACAATTAGATGTTACTGTGTTGCAGTGGGTGCTGAAGCTGATGATGACAAGATTGAGCTGCTTTTGAGCCAAGTGAAGGGCAAGGATATCACTGAACTCATTGCTTCTGGAAGGGAGAAGCTTGCTTCCGTACCCTCTGGTGGAGGCGGTGTTGCAGTATCTGCTGCCCCTGCTGGTGGCGCCGGTGGTGCTGCCCCTGCTGCCGAGGCTAAGAAAGAAGAGAAGGTTGAGGAGAAAGAGGAGTCTGATGATGTAAGATAATTTCTTCTATATTAGCCTCCTGCTTTGGTTTGTGTTGTTTTGTATTTCACTTGACCATCTCATAATGCTTCATGTTTTGATGTTTTGCAGGACATGGGTTTCAGCCTCTTTGACTAAGAGATGTGATCATTGGGTTATCTTTCTTAATTTGAGCACATTGATTTTTTTCCCCAAGTTTTGATTGTTTGTTTTTCTAAGCAGTGTAGTATGGACTCGTTTGTTGACAGTTAGAATTTATTATGAATTTTGATCTTCATCCTGCAGTTTCAATCCTTCACCTTAATTATTGAATACTTGTTGGCTTAGGTGTGTGTGGGTGACATTATTGTAATAATCACCTCTTCAAATCGTTCTATCCATTTCTCCATTAGATATACAGCAGGAGCATTCATTGGAGTCTTAAATTCAGTTCAACGCTGTAGGTGTGATATAAGACAAACTACCATCATATAAAAATGGGGTAAAATTCATCCATAGTCCCTTATTTTTTACTTTTATTCAAATTAGTCCCTATTCTTTTTCATGCTCCATTAAAGTTCTTAACCTTTTTCCTTTTATTCATATATAATCCTTTACTCTTAAATCATTTAAAGTTCAATTAGTTTTTTAATTGGAACCCATAAATCATTTAAAGTTCAATTAGTTTTTTAATTGGAACCCATAAGCTTCTATAATTTTTGACATTTTAACTAATCATATTAACTAAATCAATATAATTTTTTCCATATTAACTAATCATATTAACTAAATCAATCAAAGTTCAATTAATTTTTCAATTAAAGTCTTTAAAGCTTCTGTAATTTTGTATGAGTTTTAGCTTCATCATATTGTGTTAAGCTATTGTATTATAATGAGAAAAATATCAAAGCCTGCTCCTACCCACCCTCAACAGATTATAAATTGTCTGCACTTAATTGAGTTCTAGCTTCATAATATTGTCCTAAAAGAGTGAATCTTACACTTGAATTTTGAAATATTACAAAAGTTTAATTGAGTTCTAGCTTCATAATATTGTCCTAAAAGAGTGAATCTTACACTTGAATTTTGAAATATTACAAAAGTTTAATTACTAGTATTTCTCAAACAGTGGCAAAAATACAAAAGCTTTACTAACTGGTATTTCTTAAACAGTGGCAAAAGACTAATTCAACCTAATTAACAAAACACTTGATGGTCTTCCTTGGCTTCTAGTTGAACCTTGAATAATGAATTTTACATCCGGTTTGCTTGAGCTACAAGAGAAATCTCAATGTTACTTCTTTCCTGTAATAGTTCAGAAAGGAGTGTTAAATAAATGTAAGACATGTCAAGTGTCCATTTATCAATTCCTTGACATAGACCTCTAAAATGTATCAAAATTTACCAATCAAATGAGGCTAAACAAGTACAGAGAATAATAATTTATAGTTCTTACCCGAGCTTCATGTAAATGTGGAGGGTTCCTACAAGATCTTTTGTTATGACCACTTCCTCCACAGTTTTTGCAATGCATCACCATCCCCTACCTTTTCATTTTCCCAATGGGCTCAACTTCACCCTTCTCTCTTCTTCTTCTCTTAGGGGGTCTACCTTGTTTGGGAGGAATGGAGGTTGAAACTTGAATTGGATTATGGTGCATGTCATCCCACTGGTCCATGCTTCTAATAGGATAAATGATGTTCTCGTACACTTTTTTGCAAGTAACAACACTATAGCATCTATCAACAAAATCCTCAATAACATTCCCATTGTATGCTAAAGTTGCACATGCATGAGTGCAAGGAAGTCCGGTTAACTGCCATTTTCTGCAAGAGCAAGTATGCTTACCAAATCTATAATAAATTGTCATGACGGACAACTTACTTAAAAGTGAGCTCCTCCAGAAGGTGTTGGCCAACAATACTTAGAATCATCCTTGGTTTTTTCAAGCTTCTTTTTAATTTTTGGACAAACACCACCTGACCATCCAACCATCATTTGCCTTTTGTTGGCTATCCTTACCATGATTTTACATCTTATCATTTCTAGCATAGTAAGAATAGGCTTATCCCTTGCTTCAAGAATAAAGTTGTTAAAACACTCGGACATATTATTGAGTAATATATCACACTTACTAGCTTCTCTAAAATAGGACTGTGACCAATACTTTGCTGGTATTGCATCCATCCATGCCCATGCATCCGCATTCAACTCTTTCAGCTTTTCCATATGCTTCTTGAACTCAGACATGTATGTACTAGTGGCCGCCGCCCATATGGTGTTCTTTAGAGCTTCACCTGAGTATCTCTTTTTAAAATTATTAATTAGATGTCGAACACAAAATATGTGCTCCGCATTTGGAAATAATGCTTGAACAGCTTGAATTAGTCCCTAAATTATAATCAAAATGAAAACAACACTAATAAACTAGAAATAAATTCATCCAAAATTTAAATTAAATGACTTTCAAATTTACCTTTTGTCTATCGGACATAAAAGTCCATGTATGACTGTTCTTTATGCCAAGCTCCTCTCCAAGTAGTTGTAGAAACCAAGTCCACGAGTCTCTACACTCAACGTCAACCACTGCATATGCTATGGGCCATATGCAATCGTTTGAATCAACACCAACTGCAGCAAGCAATTGACCCCCATATCGACATTTAAGAAAACAACCATCAATGCTTATGATAGGCTTGCATCCAGACATGAACCCATTCTTGCATCCTGATATGCATACAAATAGCCTCTGAAATATCATATTATCTAAACACAATATCACTTGTGTTCCTTCATTTGTTCTCCTTAACTCCCTTGCATAGTCAGCAAGCTTCTTAAACTGATATGTTTCATCTCCCCTTATACGCCTTAAAGCCTCCTCTTTTGCCCGTTGCACCTTTGACCTTTTCACAAACACGTTGAAGTCATCCCTGATTTGGTCAATTAAGACAGAGATACGAATATCTTGATTTTTTCTAATTGTATCGAGATAATTATCTGCATCCCATGCATATGAAACAAACTTGTTTGAAAATCCTTTGCTACAAGTGTGCTCATTGATTAAAGTTCTAATTTGAACCCTTTCTTCACCCTTTCTTAGTGGAGTAGCATACAACACCCATGGACAATCCTTTTTGCATTTAACTCTAACCCTAGTTAGATCATTCTTTGTTCTCGTTAGATTGTATCTTGTCTTGATAGAGTACATTCTAATAGCTCTCTTCAGCAATTCAAATGATCCAAAAATCATGCATGTCTTGAATATTGGGTCTAGCATGTTAGTTTTTGGATTAAACTTGGAAAACCTTTCTTTCTCCTCATCACTATCTTCCTCTATACTAGTGTAATTATCAGAATCTTCAATATCGGTATCTATACAAAAGGAATATCCCATCGCATCATGTGCCATGTCTTTTTCTACCATGTCTTGTTGTACAATTGTCTTCTGTTTCATGCCCTCTTGATGAATTTCTTTGCAACCTAATGATCTAATTACCCGATCCACGTTAATTTCAAGATCACAATCACCTTGCTGAATTTCATTATCTCCCTTCTCCAATTCAATATCAAATCTAACATCATCTAAAATCTCATCTCTTACACTAACCCAATCAGAGACATCCTCACATACATTTAGCAAATTAATACTATGTACATAAACACCATGATCACCTATCACATAAAAAAAAATACATAAGAAAGAGACATTGTATTCTTCATGGATCAACACATCATCATCCTAACAACAGAAAACATATATATTTATTGTCCAGCCAACCCACATAAAGCATGAACGCGATTTTGAAAAAAGAACTTCATAGAAAAAGATGGCCTCATATAAAATTCATTTAAACAAAAATAGAACAAGGAAAATCATAATACAAAACCAACAAATACCCACAACCCATAGTTCATTGTATCGTACTGAGCTTGACATGTAAACTCTTCTCCAAAGAAAACTCAACGTAGACAACAAAGCAAAAAAAGAATGATTTTGGGGAGTAATATCAAGATATAAAAGTTAGGGAAAATAAACAACTCATAATATCCATAGAGAGCAACCCATTGAATCTCCATGGTTCCAAAATTCAGTTTTGAAGTCTCTAGATTGATAATAGCGTAAAACTCAATCATACAAAATTAGGACAAGACAAATCACAATATACGAAATAGTAAACATACCGTAGTCCGATCGATCGAGAAGGAGATTCTGTTTGCTTGATTTCTTCCTGTTGTCCATTTGTTTGCATTTGAAGATTGTAGTTCAACCCTCTGAAGCGTTGCAAGGAAATAGAGAAGAAAAACCCTAGGCCCAAAATATTGACAGTACATTGTGAAATTTGTGCCTTTATTATATTTAATTAATTATTAAGCTTAAATTTTGAAAAAAGTAAATGTAAACGTGGGCTCCATACAACAAGTCAAAGAGACATTCAATACAGCTAACTAAAAAAGGATTATACTTATAAAATAGAGAAAGATTAGGGACTTTAATGAAACATAGAGAAGGTTAGGAACCTACTTAGGTAAAGCTTAAAAGGTTAAGGACCATAGATGTATTTTACCCTATAAAAATGTTTTAACTTACAAAGCAAAGGTTACAACTGGTGGACTGATTATTTGGGGTTCAGCCGTAGTTGCAAGGCAAAAACCAGGCTTGTTGAGATTTTTAGTGATTACCTCCGTGTAAGTTGTTACCTATAAAGAGAGAATCTTGAATTCTCTTTCAATGATCATCCATCCAATCTATAGAGAAAACAAATGAATAATTGAGCATTCATATTTGAAGAGACCATTGAATAGACTCAACTAGCTTAGTACTCGTGCAATGGTACAAAATTTATTCATAAAATTAAATTAAATTAGTGTAATATAAGTTAATAATCATATATTTATTTACAACAAAAATACATAAATTTATTATAATTTTTTTTATATTTTAATCATAATATATTGCATGTGTTAAAGTATAACTTATTATGATTGTCTTTAAAAAAAATTTCTACTTAATATTTTATTAAATAGCTTATAAGAATATTCGACAAACCTATTTTCTTATTTATAAGCAAAATTGTGTTATTAAATTAATTTTAAAATAAATGCTAAAATTTAAAACTTTTCAAAACGAAAGTTGTATAAGATTACTCTATTATAATATTATCCTAAATAAGATGTATCAATCATAATGTGATATCTATATATGGTTATAACAAATGTGTTCAATATTTTCATTAATAGATAATGGACTCTGTCATTTTTTTTATAAAATACATTTAAAGGAAATACAATAAATTTGATCATTAATTTTTAAAAATGTAGATGATACTTAATGTATATCAATTTTTTATATTATAATTTTTATATTCAAAACATCCGATTATTGAAATGTAAAAAGTAAATAACAATTATATATCTTGTTTTAATAATAACTTGACTTAAAAAATCTTTATAATGTAAATTTCTAACACACAAATAGAGTATATTGTTAAATATGAAAAGTTAATTTTTATATCATAATATTTTCTTACATATCAAATCATACTTTTAATTTAAGAAACTAAATAAAATAAAAATGGAAATAGTTAACTTAAATATATAAAAGACATCTTGACAAAATTTAATGTGCCTTATTGTGGTAGTGACATGTGGCAAAATTCTATGTGGCTTAATGTGGTTATGACATTTGGCAAAATTCAATATGGCTTAATGAGACGATGATACGTAGGTTTAATATATTTCTGCTTTACTATTATATAGTAGATAATAATCAACACGAGTATCATTGCATGTACTAGAACACATACCCACTAAAGGAGGAACAAAAAGAGGTTTCATACATCTTAGCAAGTAGCAACACCCAATTCACTCCTCGGAAGAATTTATGTCTCTTTATAGCCGACGCGCCCATCCTCGTCCCCGGTCTCATAGCGGGGTCCTTAACCAACAGTCTCATAGCCGGGTCCTTGACCAACAACCGCGTAATCAAGTCCTTAGCCGAATCCGGCACGCTAGGCTCCTCTCGAGAGCCCAAGTTACAATATTAGTCAAAGTGATCTCATGACTAGCCCCTTTAAAACGGGTCACTCCATAAAAAAGCTCGAAAATGAACACTAAATGTCCACCAATCAATCCCGTTTTCATGTCCCTCACCTTACACAAACTCCGGTGCCAAGTACTCATGGGAACCCACAATCAAAATGGACTGAACCTCAACTAGGTCCACCACGAACATGGACCGTCTAGGACCACAAGTTTGTGACTGTTGTTTCTTTCTTTGTTGGCCTTTGGAGTGGAAGCAAGTCACTACTAGTACAATGCAGCTAGGGTGCGGTGCACACACAAAGTTGGAGGATTTGAGACATGTTTTGTTATTGTGTTTTCTTTGTGTAAGATTATTTGCGGCTTTGGGGTGGAAGCGTCATCGCACCTGAATGAGAGGTCAAAATCGGTAACCATGATGTGGTTGTCGGATCGGATCAAGACTTTTTCGGGTTTCGGATCGCGGTATATGACACCCTTCATATGAAGGTACTCTAGAGCTACTATCACTTCCGATACATAAAATCTACAGAGCAAGAGCACGGGTATTATAAAGGAGAAGTTTTTACCAAGTTGGGTTAATTTATTTAAGACGAATCAAATCAACACACGAGGTGAAAGTAGGTCAAATTGTACGTTAATGAATAAAAGAAATGAAAACTAGAAAAAACCCATGGCACGCATTATACAGTTTGATCGGAGACGATGACAGGCAATTCGACCGACCTTTTAACTAACAATTCAATCCCTTAATGTATGTGGGCTCTATGACTCTATCCACCAACCCTAACTATTATCTTTGTAATTTATGTACTTTAACGTGCATAACATAACACCTTGAGTCTCAAGGACGGTGTTCTACGCCAATCCCTTTTGTCTTGAACAATATTTATGGAAAATATCGTAAATTTATAAAATTGGGCAAGAAAATAGTAGCGTACGGACCTGACGGCATACTCATCTAATCTTTTATAGGGTTGGCGTTTGCAAAGGACGTGAAGTTTATCGCTGGGACAGATTTCCATCGGTAGACATATGTACTTTGGAGATTCCAACGTTGTGTATAGTCGGAAGGAAAGGATGACCTCCGATCATCTGCAAAATTCCTTGATCTATCTTCGGTTTTCGGGTCTGATTATGCGCCACCGGCTCTTTCTTTTCCATAATGTTTGCCGCAAAGTAAATTCCCTCGTTTGATTTCAATTCGTCTAATAACACGGATCCGATGTCGCCGGATCCTAGTCGAGAGATGAACTGAACGTCGGATAAGGACGGGAAGGTTCCAGGACATCGAATGGAATCTCCAGCAGTGATGGAGGAGGAGGAGGTTCCGAAAGAGGATATGGGACTACCATTGATCTTATCATTGGTGGCGGTTGAGTTGAAACTCATGCCGTAGGCAAGTTATTTTTGTTTCCAACAAAAATAAGCAGCATTAAAAACACAAACTTATAGTTAGATAATTTTTATGAATAGATATTTATTTGTTTATTTTAAATATAATAAATTTATTTATATAATTGATAAAAGGCATAATGATAAAATTAAATTTGTCTTATCTATATCATGTATAAAATAGAAAAAATTTGCATGTTTATGATAAAGTTCAATTATTTTTAAAATTTTAATTTAAAAAATTAGATCCTAAATTGTATTGATCAAATATTCAAATAAAACATATAAGATTAAATCATATCCACGTATATATCATAATATATATGTATTATTATTATATATATTTTTTCGTACATGCATATTAGTAGATAACACGGTATAAGTAAATTGTTATAAATTAATACTGAACCTCCTTCTGACATTTTTTTTATCGTAAATTAATTTGGAAAAATAAAACGGGTTAAATGGCAGAGTGAATCTTTTTTTTTTTTGTAAAGAAGAGCACTAAGTAGTAGGCATGGGCTGCAAACCTAAACCGCCGGTTTAGGTTTGGCCCAACCTAAACCCAAACCGGCGACCTTAAATAAAAGAAACATAAATTCAATTTAACAAAAAAAAATCGGAAAAATTAAAGAGCTTGAACCGGTTTCCCGGTTGCCTATGTATCCTCTCGGGATTAAGAGGAATCAAAGCCCACGTAGTTCTCTTACCTTGACTTACCTTTTTCGGACTTCCGAGTTTTTTTTAATCCCGCTTACCTTTCGATGTCGGACTCGGAAGAAGTTCCGGTGTCTTCGAAGTTGGAATCCGATTTGGAGTCGTACACCGGTGCATTCCGTTGTTTCCGCTTAGCTGCCCTTATCCAATCTTGAATACAAACTTGCATCTCCAACTTCTCGGACTTCAATTGAGTTCGGTTGTGAGCGAGAATGTTCCCGCCTCGGCTAAATGCTTGCTCCACCGCAACCGTTGATGCGGGCACGGCCATGATTTGTTGTACAATTTTAACTAAGGTTGGATATTTGGGAGCTAATCTCTTCCACCAATCCAAATTATCAAATTCAACATTATCATCAAAATTAAAACAAGTTTTAAGATAATCTTGATATTCCGCATTTGAAGATGAATGTCTAGGTGTTTTTGTTCTTCTAGCAAAAATTTGTTGTGCAAGTGAAAGAGAAGAAGATGAACTAGTAGAAGAGGGAGATGGACTAGGTGCGGTAGAAGAAGAGCTAGCACTAGATTCAAATGTACTAAGTAATTTTCCAATTTCGGTATTAACTTGTTGCACAATGTTAGGAACATTAATGTTTTCTTGTGTTAAGTTTACACACAAACAATCATAATAATAAGTCAATAAATCGGAAAGACCATCTAGTTTAAGTCTAGCATCAAAAACGGCGGTTACAAGATAAATCATGGGAATGTCTTGATAATATTTAAGCCATTTATCTTTCATATCAAACATGCAATCCATGAGGCAAGGTATGTTAAAACATTTTACAAAAGCTTCGGAAACATTAACGGCAATTTCTAAAAATCTATGAGATGTTGGAGTGTAAACACAACTCATGGTATTAGTTGCATCATTAAAAGTTTTTAAAACATTACAAATATGGGCAGAAGGAATGAAGACCGACAGGTTACGGAGCACAAGTTTTCCAAACATTTTCATCATCTAAAATTGACCAAGGTACGTGAATTAAAGCAAATTCTTGTAACAAAATTTTATGACGTACGGCTTCACAAAGTAGTTTGTAAGTCGAGTTCCAACATCTTTTGAAAAAACAATAGGACGAACGTTTTTGTTTAAACATAAATTTCTCCATTTTCTTCTTAAATCGGAGTCATGCCAAATATGATCAATAACAAGTTTGATTGGGGTTAGCATATTTCCTAAAACCCTAAGTCTATCTTGAACACATAAGTTTAAAATATGACATGCACATCTTTGACGAGTATAAGGAGTTTTTATATATTGTTCCGCATCCTCAACCAAATGGTTTACGTCGGCGGTATTTGCGGATGCATTATCAAAATAATATGAAAAAATTCGATGTTGTAAATTATATTCTTGTAAAACCGTTTTAATCATGCTTGCAATGCCTAGTGCATTATGTCTTTGATTGAAATGCCGAAATCCAATAACATATTTATGCAAAAACATAGCTTTATCAATAAAATGTAAAGTAATGCCCATGTAAAAATGTTGTTGTGATTGTGTACTCCAAATATCACTACAAATTGAAACTTGATGTTCAAACTAGCCAAATTCGATAAAAAAATTTCTTTCTTTTTTAAGTAAGATTTAGTTACTAATTTTGAAACGGTTTT
The DNA here is from genome assembly GCA_002319775.1 of Fagopyrum tataricum. Classification (NCBI taxonomy): domain Eukaryota; kingdom Viridiplantae; phylum Streptophyta; class Magnoliopsida; order Caryophyllales; family Polygonaceae; genus Fagopyrum; species Fagopyrum tataricum. The sequence continues at coordinate 26,160,765 of CM008286.1, forward strand.
ACTAGAAGTTGGTTTAAAAGAAGGTTGAAGATATGTAGTGTTATATTCCCTAACTCCTTCATATTAGGCATAAGAAAACGGTAATGAATGTGAACAAATAACATCGGTCAATCCTAACTTTCTTCACTATGATTATATGTAAATAAAGGAGAATGAGAGGTAGAAGATGCAAACCCGTGGGACAATTGTGTTTGTCCCCGTGAAATCCCGAGCTTCTCCGGATGGACGTTTGCCATGTAAGTTTGCAATGTCCCGTAACCGCCCTTGACCTTCCACTTGTACACCTTCGAGCAATAGTTGCATGCCACTTGACAATAATCGTTCACCGGCTCCCCCTTGGTGTAATGCTTCGTAAATATTTCGGATGTAAGCATTTTCGAAGGGAGGAGACTTCTTCGTGGAACTTCGGTAACATCGGGATTGTCGGGCATTTGTGTTTCGCTCTCTTGGGTGATAGGAAAGTATTGAGAAGAGGGAATTTGATCACTTGAGTTTGCCATTACGAGAAATCGAGATAACGAGAATACGAGGAATCGAGAATTCGAGAATAAGAGATTAGGAGAGTAGAGAAGATGAGTTGTAGATTGTGTGATTTTTAGAGGAAGAAAAAATGGGTATTTATAGGAAATTAGGATAAGTTGTGGGTGGGGTATTAAATATATATTTTTTTTCTTAAAAGAAATATAGCCCCAACTAGACCTAAACAAATCCGGGCTCGGCCGGGCCAAATTCAAAATCTTGTCCGAAATGCCCGGGCCGGCCCACCTTGAACGGGCCTCCAGCAAGGCCCGTGCCCGCCCGCGTGTAAACACGGGCGGGCTGACGGGCCGGCCCGCCCGTGTTTACATTATTCACTTTTATTTTTATTTTAATAGTATACATATAAATATATATATAAATATATATAAATATATAAATATATAAATAAGTATATATAGATATATAAATAAATATATATATATAGATATATATATATATATATATATATATATATATATATATATATATACGGGCCAGCCCGCGGGTTAAATCCAACACCCAAGCCCGTCCCGTGAACAAGCGGGCCGGGCCAATATGCTAGCCCATACCCGTGTTTTTTGGCGGACGGGCTGGGCCGGATTTGTTCAGGTCTAGCCCCAACGGCTCTTTTAAGAGCCGTTGAGGCCCTTTGCATAACCAACGGCTCTTTAAATAGCCGTTGGGCTTTTTTTAAATATATATATATATATAAGGCCGGTTTGAACCGCCGGTTCAAATCGGCGGTTTAGGTTTTCGGAAACCCTAAACCGCCAGTTTACCAAACCGGCGGTTTGGGCCGGTTTGAAAACCGCCGAAGGTTTGAACCGGTCACATACCTACTAAGGAGGCTCATTTTATTTTCAAGTGACAAACTAGATCCTTTTATTTTTTATAAAGATAAAATAGAAGGGCTAATTGATAATTTCAAAGTAAACCCAATCCAAAAAAAAGCCCTAAACCCAACCAAACCCAAACCCGAACCGAACCGGAACTCAAACCGAACATGAACTAAACCCGAACTGAATCTGAACCCGAGCCAGAACCTGAACCGAACCGGAACCCGAGCCGACCCTGGTCCAAACCGGAACCTGAACCCGAACCCCGAAATCCGAAACCGAAACCCGAAACGTGAACCCGAACCAGAGCCGAAACCTGAACCCGACCCGACCCGAACCCGACCCTGAACCAGAACCCAACCCGAACCCAAACCTAGATAAATCCTATTTATAGAATTTTATTTTAAATTCTCACTGAAATTCACTTTATACCCTTAATTTTAAAATTAAAAATAAATGTAAAATTACTAAGGTATTAGTATCAAAGATACAAAAAAAAAATTTCTAATTAACCCATTCTTCTCAAATGGAATTGTGAAAAAGTACGTCCGTGCGAATTGTTCCTTTTGGATTTAAATTAGGGTTAGCAACTTAGCACACAGGTCCGGGTTCGTCCCCAAATTCTACTCCTTGGTCGTTCAATTCATTCAAAGATCTGTTGTTGTAAGACTTCGTATCTCAAATTCGTGTTGCTCTTGAAACGGTACGTGAATTTGTTCATTCATCTTTAAGATTTGAGGCGTATCGCGATTTTAAAGTTTTGTAAATTTGAATGTGGTGGTGTATTAACTGTAATTTTTGTAATTGAATGCGAAGAAGATATTACTAGTGTACTCGGGAGTATTTTATATCCAACTGCTTCATGTGCTCCATTTCTGTTGCGTTTTGCTGAAACATAATAGCTTCACTAGTCTTTTTGGCAGATAATACTTATCATTCACAAAACATGTTCTGTGCTAGTCGTATGAAGCAGTGAGGCACTATTCTTCATTATTGAGGAGTTGATTAGTGTCAGGACTCATGCACGACCTGATACTAGCTTAGTTGGTTTTGGATCTTTGACCACGTTAGTGACCGAGTTGGTCAAGTGGTTTATAGAGTATGTGGGACATAATACTTTTGTGTTTTGGATGCTGATGTGCATATATGATTTTATAGCACTGACACAATCTTTTCTAGAGTTCCCACATAGGTTATGTGCATAGATGATTTTTGTGGATCTTGCCTGATTCAGTTTTTTACTATAGGAGGTTGAAATCCTTTGAGAATATTTTTGAGATTAATATGCATGATTAATCAACAAAAGATAATTTAATTACATATACTTCTTTGATATGAACTCATTGTGTTATTATCTAATAAACTATTACAAATACTCAAATTTTTAAATGTTAGTAATTTTATTTTTTATACAGTCTATATATATCACATGACATCTGTTTGTATTAGAAAACTTTTCACTGATTTGATGCAATATTTTTGTTTTGGATGATTGAAGAGAGTACTAAGGATTTCACACAGCATTTTCTTGTTTTGTGGCTGATTGAAGAGATTATTGTCTAAAACTAGTCTTTTTTTCCCCTTCAAAGGATAATAATTTGTCAGCTGAAACATCAGTAAGATCATTTTAGGTTGAATCTTCATTGATTAAGTTCAGATTTTTATGCTTTCCATGGATTATTGCTCTTGTATCCTCCTATTATTCATTTGAGTACTTCAATTCTAGCTTGATATTGCCTGAACTTATGTTGGTTGTGGAAGATGGTTTTGCTACCTGTTTAATTATTTATTTCTCAGTGTTATAGTTTTCGTGCTTACTTATGTTTGAGTAAAAAACAAAATCAAGAACAGATGACTACAGAGGGGGTCTAGGAGAGAGTTTGACAAAGAGTAGTTTAGATGGGGTACAATTGGGGAAGTATGAAATTTTTTTCATGTCTAGCTAGTGTTTTGTCTGTAATATTAACACAGTATATACAGAGGGGTTACCATGTAGATGCCACAAATATTTTCTTTTTTTAATAGATTTTTTTTCTTTGTTCAAAGAAATTTGAAATCTTTCTGAACAGGAGTTGGACTTCTTGAGGCCGGAACAGATCCAGACGTGAGGGAAGAGCCTCCCATCTCTCTAACTCAGGTATGTGAAAGTTCAGCTGTATTCGGAGAAGATGAATCTGTTCTGTTGATATTCTCAAAACTATTCTATATTTATCCATGCCCTTTTTCTTTTTGCATTTTGAGTTTCAGCTGTTAGATTATGGTTTTATATCTATACATGTATTTGTGTAATCAGGGTCTGTTTTGCAGACCCTTATTAGGGCTTTATACGTGCCTATGCTTAGTGTTCAGGTTTCAGGGGTGTAAATTTGCTTCTGGCTATGTATTAAAATCCCACTTTGATCTGCTAGTAGTTTCTATCATTGAACCACAAAGATAAAATCTAAGGTGTTTGTAATTGCTTCGTATTTCACTTCCGGAATTGAAGCTGAGAGGAATGCCGAAAGTGAAGACCAACCGTGTAAAGTACCCAGAAGGGTGGGAGTTGATAGAGCCTACACTTCAAGAGCTCGAGTCTAAGATGAGAGAAGGTAAAGTGGAGTATTGACGTTTTGTTCAGATTTTGTGCACCTCTTTTTTCTTCCTGTTTCTCTTTGTAATCTTCCGATGCTTAACTCCATAGTCAGTTCCTTATCATATGCAATATCTATTATTTGGCAGCTCAAAATGACTCACACGATGGCAAGAGAAAGTGTGAAGCTCTGTGGCCAATTTTCAAAATTTCACATCAAAAAACCCGATACATTTATGACTTGTACCACAGAAGGAGTGAGATATCTCGAGAACTATTTGAATTTTGCCTTGACCAAGGCTATGCAGACAAGAACCTAATTGCTAAGTGGAAGAAGGTACAACTAAATACCTCTATCCGTGAATCATATTTCAGTTTAACATCACATTTAAGTCAATAGCGGCATTCATTTCAATATCTTCTTACTTTTATGAATTTTATTCAAAGAAAACAAATGCTAGATATCCGAATGTGTTGCTTGCTTGTCTTATCCTTTTCCACAAACATGAATAAAAAAGTGCTTCAAGGAAAACATTTTTATTTGCAAAATGCAATTAAGTTGTTTGCCTGTGATCAATGATTTGACAAGGACCCGGACAATCAATCATTGGTTTGTTTTTGCATTTCAGCCTGGATACGAGAGACTCTGCTGCCTCCGTTGCATACAACCACGAGACCATAACTTTGGGACGACTTGTGTGTGCCGAGTGCCTAAACATCTAAGAGAAGAGAAAGCTGTGGAGTGTATCCACTGTGGATGCAAAGGCTGTGCAAGCGGAGACTAACTCACTCGCCTTGAATTGTACTTTAACCTCTTCTTATTAACCCAAACTTTGTCGTCTACTTGAATACATTTCATCTGTCAGATTTTATCAAGATTCCTTTGTTGTTCACTCCTTCATTTTCAGTCTTTTTTTCTTTTGTCTATTTGGATCTCAAGTCTCATATCAACAAGAGCTCTTCTTTTACAATAACACAGTACCAACTTACCAAGATGTAGGTACAGATAACAAAAAGGGAATAATCTACTAATCTGTAAAGGTGAAAAGTTGACTCACATCACAAGTCACAGCTGTCTTTGGCCCCAAAGGCTCTCTCTTTAGTGGTGTTGGTGAGCCCTTACTATCCACTAGTAATACAAAACTTCCACTTCAAGCACCTCACATAACATCACCATCTGTACACTCACAATATATATTACAAGGCCCTTTCTTTTACAAAGTTCTGACAGCTAAAAACCAAAGTTATCCAAATATATAAAAGAATGGAAGATCCTAAAATGACATTAGAAGTTAGCTGAATAAGCCAATTGAACAACCTCTGAAAATAGCAAACTTACCAAAGGTTGAAGTTTCTTAAAGGGCTTAATTTATGTAATATATAACACTGATTTAGCTGGAAAGCAGAGTAATTGATAAGCTTTCATGGCAATACTTGCTGTACATTCAAAAGAAGTTGGCAGTTGGGTGCTTTCACTCTGAAAATCATATTTACAATTAAAAAAAGTTCATGGTATCATGCCTTAAAAGCCAATCTTGGCCATAAAAGCTAATAGTATCAAGTGTAAAAAGAGATCAAACATAAACGTAGTCGACAATTGATTTCGAGTTGGAAGAAGTTAAGGATCCGGTCATCATGGCAACACAACAACAATTACAGATGATGATTATGAGTCAAAATGGAAGTCCTGTGAGAGATGATAACAAGGATGAAGAGCTTTCAAGATCTGTGTTATCGGCTTTTCGTGCTAAGGAAGAAGAGATTGAACGGAGGAAGATGATGATGAAGGAGAAAGTTGTTGCTCAACTTGGCCGCGTTGAAGAGGAGACTAAACGCCTTGCTGAGATTCGCGAGGTAATTATACTAATGTGTTTTATTAAATGATTTTTAGCATTATGATTGAATCTTATTATATCTTGTTAGGAGCTAGAAGCTCTTCAAGATCCAATGAGAAAGGAGGTTGCACTTGTGAGGAAAAGGATTGACACTGTTAACAGAGAGCTGCGGCCTTTGGGCTTGAATTGTCAGAAGAAGGTACATAAGAAGCATTTTTGGATAAAATTTTGATTTTGTTCGTATGGTAAATGATAATTGTGGTGTGAATTGTAGGAGAAGGAGTACAAAGAAGCACTTGCTGACTTTGATGAGAAAAGCAGGGAAAAGGCTCAATTGGTTGCAAAGCTCATGGAGGTAACTAAACTATGGAATATATTATTATTATTATTATTATTATTATTATTATTATTATTATTATTATTATTATTATTAATGGGTAATTGAATCTGCAGCTTGTGACTGAAAGTGAAAAACTGAGGTTCAAGAAGCTAGAGGAGCTCAGCAAGAATATCGAATCACTGCACTGAAATATCTATTTGTTTGTAGTTATTAAAAATTTGTTTAATTTTTGTTGTTCTCTGGGTGTTTTTTATATTTTGGAGTTTTTTTTTTCTCTTTCCACATATCTTTTTTGTTTCACAATGACAATGGTATGCCTCTGTATGTCCTGTAACAATTTGACTACAACAAATACATCTCCTGCAACAATTCGACTGATTTATCGATCGTATACATACGAATGCGTGCAGAAAGAGAAACTTATACACATATATTAAAAATTAATCGATTTTATTTTTTTATTTTTTTTGATAATACACGGTAAGCTATTAGGAAGAATCATCTCCTCGAGACTCTTCGTCCTATGGCATCCTTTCGGATGAGCTCCTCAACTCTCAGGAAAGACGAGTTGGACGCCAACAGATCATCATGACCCATCTCAGCTAGCAAATCAGCCACCCCATTAACCTCTCTGAAAATATGTCTGATTTTAACCTGCGAAAAACCAGCTAAAATATTGGACACATCAGACAAAAGATTCGTTTTACTGAGTTAATAATCGACAAGCAATCGCCTTCGATTTCAATATTTTCAATCCCCAAGTCATATGCCTTAACCAGTCCTTCTCTAAGCGCACATGCAGGGCCGATATGTTACCACATTGCCCAGAGCCTAGAGATACTGTCAAAGCATCATGATTGCGTAGGATAAATCCGTAAGCTGAATTCCCTGAGTCATTTTTTGAACCATCAAAGTTAAGTTTAATATAGTCTTTTTCAGGTATGGTCCAACAAATATCTTTCATTTTTCTTCTCTGTTTATTTCCCTTAGCTTTCAGTTCTTTAGATTTTTTGTTAACTTGTTGCCATTCTTTGATCTGATTCCGCACATTAAGATCAATATTCTGAGGTTCTTTTTTACTGAATATTTTTTGATTTCTATTAGTCCAGATATTCCACCAGATCATAATTAAGAAGATAAGATCAGAAACCGAAAGGGTGTTTCTTAACCAGTTTATTTTTTCAATAATCTTAACATTCGATCTAGTGCTCTTAAAAATCGCGCCCTTGATCCTATCACAAGCAGTAGAGTCCAAGAGAAACTGGCAATCGAAGAAAAGGTGATCAGCCGATTCAACTAGATGGTTACAGAAGCAACAAGCCAAAGGGACTGGAACCTTTTGTTTATCTAGATTTTCCTTCGTAGGGAGTCCATTAATGGAAAGCTTCCATTGGAAGTTCTTGACTTTGGGAAGTAAGTCTAGATCCCAAATCCAATCGTTCTCATTAGTTGGGAGGTTTGTCCTTTCATATATAAAATTAAATGCAGATTTTGTCGTAAAATTACCACATTCCGAGGGAGCCCAGTACAGTGTAACATCCGGAATTTTTATTCCGGACTTAGAGCGTTTTGTAGACCTTCCCGCGTTAGCGGCTCAGTTGCCCGCGGACACGAGGTGCCGAGTGCCGGGATTTATTCCTAAATCCCGAGCCGACTATGCGTTATTCCCTTTTTCCGCTTTCTGACCCCTCGTTCCTAGCTGAGGTGACAAGAGGACAGCCGACCCCTCGTTCCTAGGTGAGGTGACAAGATGTCAGCTGTCCCCTCTCCCTTTTTGGCAGCCCCTTGTCCCTCCCTCCCTCTCTCTCCTCTCTTTTCTCTTTCACGTTAATCTCTCCTCTCTTCCTCTCTTCTCTCTCTTTGCTCTTCTTCCATCTTTGAAGCTCGTGGATTGTGGACTGCAGTGGAGAAGATTCAGATCTGGTTTGGTAAGCTTCTTCCTCTCCCTCCCTTCTCTTCTTTGCTGATTCCCTTTCTTCTTCCCTCCTTCATCCATGGCATTGGATGAAGCTCTTGAGAAGCTTTTTCCTCAAATCCTTGCATGCATGTGTTCTTAGCTTGTTTAGGCCGTGGAGAGGAGTCTAAGATCAGTGATTGGTGTTTGGAGAAGATCCAACAAGGAGAGGAGGACATTGGAGTCAAGGATCCATAGTCGAAGACGAGCTTTTGCAGCTAACCGCGGGGACGGATCACCGCAGCCGCAAGGGCAGCTCCAGACCACCGCAGGGGCGGCTCCAGACCACCGCAGGGGCGGCTCCAGGACGGCAGCAAGGCGCAGGGGCGGCGTCAGGACCCGTTGGGGCGGCGACAGGGTTCCGCTGGGGTGCCAACTTGACTCCGCGGCTGCGTTTTCTTCAATAGTAGGCTTCTCCTCTCCCTTCCTCTTTGTTCCTTCCTTAGTTTTGTAGTTGTATCATGTTAGTAGCATGCCTAGGATGGATCTAGAGTAGCTTGAGATGCCACTTAGTGGTTGTGAACCTAGGAGCCCTTAAGGCTCGATGTAGTTGATGGTTATGAGTATGTTGAGCATGATGGACCTTCTGGGCTAGCTTGTTCCTTCTTGGCTGAGGTTTAAGATCATATGAGGTTATAAACTGTTGTGAGTTGCTTTCATGTATTGAGAGTGTGGTGAGTACCTTGGACCCTAGGATGCATTCCTAGCTTGAGAGTTAAGTGATCTTGCTTAGATCACTAGAGTCAAGTCTAAGACTTCTTGGGCGTGAGCATGTGTTGATATGTATATCTTCTTGTGAGCAGGTTGTGGGCTTCCCCCTTAAGGAAGAGAGAGTGTTGTGAGTTGAGTGTGGTGACGAGGTAAGTCTCCAGACTTACTTAGCTCGTATTCTACGTATTAGCATCGATGTGTGTTGGTGGTGTGTGTGTGTGTTATTGTTTATGTTATAAACAACTTAACCGGTAAATAGGACCACCGACTTTATATTTTGGCTCAAGTATATGAGAACGGGCGGTGACATCATCTGCCTAGCTCTTGCGTGAGTCTAGGAGGTTCTCGGCGACTAGCCCGGGCGGGTAGACGGTCGGATGCATCAGTACCATTCCTTGTCGGTAAGTAGGGACCGAGGCGAGACCACGGTGGTTCTCGTGTCACAAACCTAAGTTGAATTAGAACGGGATACGACTTAATAATAAAAAGATAATAAACCGGACTTGTGTGTTTTGGAGTATGTATGTGTTATGTGATGTATATGTGTATGTGCCTTCACCTCTTTTCTAATGCTTCGAATATGAGCTAACGGTTTTAAACCGTTCGTGTAGATGCCTTGCAGGTTAGGGACGCCGCCGAGTGAGATGGAGAAGTGGACAGCCGGGGTCTTCGTACATTATAGGACATGGTCGTTTTTGGGATATGTCTTTGTATTGTTGGATTATGTTGTACGGTTTTGGTTTTCTTATCGGAGTTGTGTCGTTTTGAGGGACTCGGCTGAGTTTCCACCTTGTATATTTACATTTCAGTTTCTCGCATACATTATAAACGATTTTGAGTTTTGCCTTTATTTGTGCCTTGTTGGAAAGGTCCGGTGAAATTGTTGTCAGGCTAAGGGTCGGGACCCATTGTGAGGTCTCGCCCGTAGCATCCCGAGTCCTGCAGATTCGGGGTGTTACAAAAGTGGTATGAGAGCCCTAGGTTGACAACAATGGACTTCGCAATCTTTTAATGGCCGAATGAGAAATAAACAGAACCCACACGGGTTCTGACTTTTCGTTTTCAAAATCATGTGCATGAGTCGGGTTTGGGTTAGAATGTACGGAACCACCACTCCTTCAGCAAACCTCGGCGACATAGATCTCTGGATTTGAAGTATGTACATATATTATTACATAGTTATATATATATATATATATATATTTTATATATATATATATATATGGCCTTAGGATGTTTTTGGATTTTTGATATATATATATGTATATAGGTAGATACATAGATATGTATATGTGGATTGTAGTTGCATGATGGACTTGATTTTTATGTATAATTATATAGGAGGATTATTATACGTTTTGGACCTTGTTTTGTTGTGATGAAATTCCGGGTGTGTTATATTAGTAGTAATGTGGACATAGGACATATATAGTCTTATATACGGATTCTTATATATGGAGATACGAACCTAATAGAAAGAGGATAGTACGATATCATCACCTTTGAGACGACGTCGTTGGCGTGGGATAGCGTTCATACGTGGAGGAGTACGCTCAAGTATCGAGTTGATCTTTTCGTGCTAACGAACACCATGACGTTTCGCGGATTCCTTTAATAGGATGTCGAAGAGGAGGAGTAGAGATGACGTAAGCGAAGGGCAACCAAGTAAAAGAAAACTCGAGACAACTTAAGAGCAATCAAGATGGAAGCAATACAAGAGATGGGAGCAACATTAAAGTGTAGAAGAGGTTCTAAAGAAGCCATGATCGAACGACGACGAGAACAATGGAGATAACAAACTTAAGTTCTTCAAAAAGACGCGTGGACAACTAAAGATGCGAATCGAGGAGGAGATGGTTGCATTCTAACAAGGTTAAAGGCGGTGTTCCATCACGAGAAGTGAAACTTTCCTTAGACGCTCCTAAGCTTTGGAGTCAAGATGAGAAACGTGATCGAACCAAGTGTGAAAGATGTAACATACTGTAAGTTAAGCTTACGAGGTACCATTAAGTGAAGAGTCAACATTACGAGAGTTGTGAGAAGAATGGCAAGGTGGGGATTCACGCGGAGTTGACCGGTTTCCGTTATGGCGATAAGGCGAAGAAACGCCAAAAAGGAGGAAGTGTGTATAAATGATGATCCTAAGAAGATGAGAGCAATACGTGGATGCTAACTAACGTTAGAGATTTTGAGAAGATGCACTTACAAGATATCATGAAACGCGGTTAAGCCTATGAAGGTGAGTCATGTGACATAACAACGCCGAGAAGGGTATATTTATCTCGCAGAAGAAAAAGGAAGCGTGGAATGAAGAATGAACTAACGGAGTTTAAGGTAGAGTACCCCGAGAGGGTAGCCTTCATGAGAATGGTAACATGGAAGCATAGAAGAATGGTAAGTCATTGACATGGGAGAAGGGCAGTTATCACCTAATTGGTGACAACCGAGAACGCGGGGATGTGTGGGTGGTCGATGGATGAGTGTGGGGGAGAGCAACCAGGCTGTGGGGTCATAAAGGAACGGTAACAAGAACTTAGAATATATATTAAACTCTTGATTTGAAGTTGTTATGGAGAACACCAGTTTGCGAAAAAGAGATACGGTTATCTCCATTTGTACATCGATTACAATGAGCCGAACAAGATGACAATGAAAAAACAAGTACCTCCTTACCACGTATAGATGATCTACTCGACCGGTTGCA